>BMAU01010900.1:600000-880225 GCA_019973935.1 Trichonephila clavipes
GCCACACACATTTGATTTCATTTCCCCCCTTCTTTTACTTATGGAACATAACTGACAAAATTACATGGCATCCTATATAACAGTTTCCTTAAATCTGAAGCAAGTCCTTCACATTATACACGTATCTTATTTAATACTCTATACTGCTTTTAAGTGGTTTTTGCAAAAAATTATTCAACTTCTATTACATTGTACACTGTCTTTCAAAGAAGTACCTTTTCTCTGCTTTCTACTTATCTAAACACCACTTCATTCACATAATTCTGTGAAACATTATAATCACCAGCTGTGTTTAGCTACATACGGTAAGGCAAAAACCTTAGGCACAAATTTTTCTCATCTGTATGCATTTAAGTGCAAATTTCAAGTGTAAATCTAAGCTCATTCATATATTTCATGGATTAGTTCCTTAATCTTTATTCAATCTGTGATGAAATGACTCTTTAACTATAAATATTAAAGAATTTTAATAATTAATAACTAACAACTCACTTTTTACCAATAATAAACTCTTCAAAAATAATAAATTACTTGCAACAATCAAATTTATAGCAAAATACCCATCAATGCCAACATTTAGATAAAAGCTGGAAAACTTAATATATATTCAGAATAAGTTTTCCTTATAGTAGTTATAAAGGAAATACATCATCCAAAGCAATGGATTCAGGAATATTTGAATGTTACATTAAATCAGGGGTGTCAAACTCGCGGCCCACAAAAAGCATTTTTGTGGCCTGGTCAATATATTGGAACACAATAGCATAAAATATGAAAACTTCTCCCGAAACAGGAAAGATAAACATGTACACATGTTATTTAATGTACACATTAAATTTTTCTTATTTTATATATGTTAATTATAATGTATTATGTGAGTTTTGATTTTCTTTCTAGCCCACCTTAAGTTAAACCTTGCTTATTTGGCCTAAGTCAGCCTTGAGTTTGACACCCTTGCATTAAATCTTCAAAACTCAATTTGAATCTTCTAATAGATAAATGAATTAATTTTTATCCTAAATATTTTCACAGAATAATTGTTTTGGACACATTACACTTATTAAAGTTAATATGGAAATAAACATCTTGCATATATACAATATGGACAATTTACACTTAAATCATGTTAAAAAATATATGACCTATTCACTTAATTGCACTTTACGGACATCCACTTTTAATGCAATATCATAACAGTTCTCTGAATTTACATTCAATAAGAAGTCTTTTACAGGCACATGAAGGTTACTTAGTTAACTTTCATTATTTTAGAGATTAATAAATTGACAGGAAACTTATTTTAAAATACATCCAAAATTAAAAATCTGAATATTATTCTATTCATTTAAAAGAATTCAATTATTTGATACCTTAACCAATATTTTTCCAAACAGATATTTTTTACATATTATATAATCAATAAAAATATAAAAAATGCATAATTTTTTATTCAAATGAAATTTTATTCACATTTTATTAGAAGATTTTGATTCTGACTGTATAAGTAATTATAACAATTATGCCATACGGCGATACATATTTTAATTTAGATTATTAGTTTGATAAAGAACAATTTTACTTTGGATAAAAAAACCTCAAAAATTTAAACTTATTAATGAATACTAACCAATTTTCAACCCATACATATTACATATGAACCTATATACTTGTATAATTTGGATGGATTTTTAAGAAGTAATATTTCACAAATTTACAACTTTTTTGGTACCTTAAGATACAAGTTCAATTCCTGCTATGACCAAGTCTATGAATCAAAATATTCATATCTCAGATCAATTTTCCCAATACCTTATTTCCTTGTTACAAAAGGTAGAATTTTTTCCCTTACAAAATTAATCTTGAAAATAAGTTGCATTGTATGTAATGAAAATACAAATTACTGTGCTCATTTTTAATATCACATTGATGACATTTGTGAGAGGGGAGTCAGATGACAGTGATACAGATTTTGCAAGTTCCTGAGAGTTCATTGTGCTATTAAAAACTCCCTATTATTTTTTTAATCTTTCATTTCTCAGAGATCTGCATCAAATTCTGGGAAACATCATGTACAAAGGAGTGCTTCATACAACAAAAAATATGGCAATTAGAACAAAATTAATTTGCACAGTGATGGAATATTGTGTGCACAAATGAAAAAAAAAAAGAAAAAGCCCAAATACATACATGTAAAATCCAAAGTAAACATATACTAGAGTAGATTCACGAAAGAAATTAATTTTTCTTTCATTTCAATTTAATATTCCTTTACTACCTCCCCCCCCTCTTTTTTTTGCCATCCTTTTATACATAGGGCATTTAAACAAAACCCACAGTAAAATCCGGCATATAATGCGTACCTATACTTTCCAAGCAGAAAATTAAAATTTTTCCGGTACATTCGTCGTATAATGAACACTCACTTTTTAAGAAGAAACTTGAAATGTACATGCACATTTCTTATATGTTTTGAAGTCATTTATTTGAGGTATTATTCCAAGCTTTGGAAAAAAATAGTATACTTCTAGAACTACAACACTTTAAGTTCATAAGGAATATCATTTCTTTTAAATAGAGTATTTCAATATATGTACATGTCTAATTGATTGTCATCTTTTAAATTTTTATAAGTATCAGTTTTATATCCTGCATATAATGCACACTTGTAAATTCTGATCTTATTTCTTGTGTTAAAAGTGCACATTATACGCTGGAAACAGGGTATCTAAAAATTTTGTTCTCTTTTTCCAATTAAAATGCTTTTGAAATAAGTTTGGTAAGTGCCATTAAACAGCTAAGTTACACTACCTAGATGTGTCTTGCTTTTGTTTTTTTATTATATATTATACTTTAATTCTTAAAATATACATTTTTCTTTCACTTGCCACAATTTTTTTTTTTTTTTTTTTTTTTGCTTACCTTCCTTAGATTCATAGTTAAACATATTTAAAAAAGCTCCACACAAATAATTATACAAAAATAAATAATACAGTAGAAATATTTTTTGCTAAATGGTAAACAAGAGACATGACTAAAACACGAGACTGAAATCTGAAGAGAATGACAATTTCGACATCATTAAAACAGGTTCATGCGTCAACTTGAGTTCCAACTCATGGAAAATTTTTTTAGTAATGATTCATACCTAAAAAATCTCTTATGTTGAGATACTTGTATCTTAAGGTACCACTGAAAATAAAATAATTTTTATGTTAAATAACATAATTGTATGACCCATTAAAATGATTGGAGAATTAAAAGTTAACAATAACTGAAAAACTTTCAGCTTCTTATACTAAACTGGACTTTACTCATATTAGCAAACATTTTTACAAAGGCACTTCAGACTTCCCACACAAATAGGAATATTTAAATATTAAACAGAATATTAATACACAAACTGGTGCTTAGGAGTTCTCATTTATCACACATCCAACATTAACAAGAAGCCAATTTCAAGTTGCATTGAACTCATAACTTAAATAATATTTTCATCACTTCCAATGAGTATCTCTTAAAATTACACAATAGTTGCTTTTAATTAACAGATTTTAAAACATTGAATTTTTAAAGAGGAAGAGAGAGAAAAAAACAACTGTGATATTTAATATACTGTTCTTTTTTTAAAAGTAAAAACTACAACAAAAATTTAAAAAACAAACAAACCAAAAAAACATAACGGATAACAAAAAACAAAAAAAAATTGAATCTGACAGATTATTTCTAATAGCTATATTTATTCAAATAACGTATAAGCCTTTATAACTTTTTGGTACCACAATATCATGATGTAGTTATTGCTAATGGAAGTAAAATATTGCCATTGGAATGAGTGATCTAACATACTAATTTATTTACAAGAGTTGCTTTTATTAAACATAACAATAAATCCTTCAACATCATGTATTAAAAATACTTTTAACACTTATTTTCACATAAAAATATTTGTACATTAAGAAACTTGCCTCATTACTAAAAAGAAACCAATTTAAGAAACCAATAAAAAAATACTTCACAAATATACTTAAAACATAAGCATATGCATAAAAAAGTATAAACAAACCAGCAATAAAAAATATATATATGGCAAAATATACACATAATACCACAATAAAATGAAAGCTGCACTTGAAAACCTAGTACAGTAAACTAGGATATTAGAAATCAGTATTGTTTACAAAAACAGTAGTAAAAAGAACACACACAATTCCACAACTTACACATACAAGACAAAATATGTAAAAACAAATATCCCTAACAACATTATTGCAAAAATTGACAATAAATGCCAATATCTCACAAATTCAGTTGCCAACAGAACTTGGCATCAACAACAGTGCTCAGAAAAGGAAGCACTCTATTAAAATAAAGCTAAAGAATAAGGCAAAAAATCACTGGGATCGGGAGGAGGATGGCAAGACTAGGTTTGCATAGGGCAAACAAATGCACTTTAGGTGAGGAAATTGTAACGCTGCTGAGTGATGGGTAAAGGTGTCATTGGACTCAAGTCTTCATCTACAGGAGTAAGTGGTTTTTTCATCATATGCTGCAGAGTTGCAAATACTGTAAAAAAGAAAAAAGTTTTCCAATGAGAAATTTTCTTAAAGATAATTTTTCACATTCACAACCTAAATATTAATTTCACAAACAACTGTTCAGAATTATGTATTAACTGCATAAAAGAGTAATCGAATGTTTTAAAGAAAATTTTTAATATATATATATATTTATATTAGGTCGAGGAATAGGCCATTTCCCTGCAAGCAGCCCAATATAAACCAGCCTTTGCAGTAAAGTTGTCAGAAGAAAATTAAAACCTGTGTATGTGTGCGAGTAGAGTTACTCACATTCGTAGGAATTTTTTAAGCTACACATGCCCCCCGGGTAGTGCTAATTGAGTAACAGGATCTCTCGGTGCAGCCCTTGCAACATGCCCTTTTCTTCTTCAAAGAAAAGAGGACCTCATCGGAGGGGAAAGTCCTTTTCAGGACCAGAATGCGACTGCCATTACAACTATCTTCTGGAATGCTTGTGGTTGGTCTAGTGACAAATTTTCTGAACTTAAAAATTTTAATATGATAATGACACACTGATAAAGTTATAACTCATTAAAAAAACAATATTTTGTGACAGATATATCTGCAAAACCTTTTCCAAACCATGCCAAATAAGACTTTTTGGATTAAAAAGTAATTATTTTAAACACACATACTTGTGTTAGTTATTTTTTTTTGTATAAGGGTTATTAGCAATAGACCTCATAATTCTGAACAATGGTTAAGTGACGAGGATGACACTTGAGCTGGCAACTCCTCCTAACTTTAACACCACACCAATAGGAGGATGTTTCAGCCTCGACAGATTAAATGCACAACGGCCTACTCCACACAGCAGGTCTTCAGCAGCACAAGACTCAAACTCCTGACATACCAGCCATGAGTTTGTGACCTTGATCACAAGGCTACCATGGCCACAATATTATATGGGAACAGTATTACATGATTGAAATGCTAAAATATAAATTCTGCTGCTGTAATTGAACTTATTATTCTATTGTTATTGAAAATAACAAACAGAAATAATTTAAAAATTATTACAAAAACAGAAATGACAGCAACAGATAAATAAACTTTACCTGGATGTTTTTGAAATAATTAAAATTACTGTGTTGATAACTTGTAGTGATATTAGGGGGAATCATTTAATAATGACTAAGATAATAAATTAGCAGTAATTCATAAAAATGAATCATACTTTCACAGAGTAACATTTTGAAAAGGGTGCAGGAAGAAAGATATAACTCATAATACATGAACAAATAAGCTTACATAGTTTGATTAAAATGTATGAAAAAAAAATGCTTCAAATCTATACACTTAAAAGTTCTTTTAGCATCATTACATTAAAATAATTTGTACAATATTAGTGAAGAATATGTGTAAAGAAATAGAGGAACTTAAGGCAAATTTAGCTTTCTATTATTAATTAGTTCACAATGTAAGAAATTTCTATGTTAAGAAGAAAGAGAGAGAGAGATGAAATTTATTTTTGTATTAATTTCTTCCACAGTATAATGAATGTTTGAAATAAAACATTCAGGTTACGTAAAATATAAAAATAACAAACCTCAAGGAGCTGCTTGATTTTCTGCACTACAAATATTTGCTGTAAGACAATTAGAAACATAAATAATTATTCATGCAAAAAAATAAAAATAATAAACTACTAAAAGAAAATAGTTTTATAAATGTATCAAATAAAATATATCATGCTTAAAATATACATTAATATAACATGCAAAGGGAATATTTTGTAAAGTTGCTCATTTATAAAAATTAAATACTAACATTCTAAATAAATTTTAAAAAAATTTCAAACTCAAGATTTTGGAAACTGATTCAAAATTACACAAGATAACTAAAAAAATATACATAATTCAACAAAAAATAACCTTTCAGCTATATTTCGTCACAAAACTATTGCTAGTAATGCATAATAAAAGACATTCACAGAAATAAGAAAAAATAAATCTACACTAATTTATCAAATATATCGTCCAAGAATTTTTTTGGCATAATAATGATTCTTTTTACATGCAAAAATTCATCTTGCATTTCAAAAACAATACAAAATCAAATATTTCATGCAATCAAGCACAAAGAATTGAAAGACCTACTATTTGCAGAAGATGAGAGTTATAACTGTAGGGTGAAATTCCGATAAAACTAATGGTTCATTAACTTTTAAAATTTAGTCAAAATTGAATGCTTCGTAATGTAGTTCTATTCCATCTCTTAGACATTAGAAAATACTTTCATGGGTACAAAAGTAGCAACAGAAAAATTTTCAGAAATTTTACGAAGTAGTGTTTCAGAGCATCTCCCTAATAGCTTCATATCTATATTAAAAAACAGCAGTTTCTCAATAAGATTTTTAAAAAAAATCTTAAAGAAACTGATTTATGACTTTTCATTAGAAAACAAATTAAATATGTCATTGATCAAATGCACAGATAATGAATAGAAATAAACATATAATTAGCAAAATTAGATGAGATAAGAGGAAAAAATATATTTGACTAGATAAGATTGTAAAGATTTCCTTAAAAAAATCATTAAAAAAAACCCAATTTAGGTCATATAAAAGAACTTCAAGTCAAAAAATGTATACTTTAATCCTAAGTTTCCACTGACCTGCAACAGCCTTGCTTTTTTCCACCACTTCTCGTGCAATAGCACGATTCAAATTAAGTAAATGTGCTCTTTTTCTTTTTTCTTCACTCAGCTTTTTATGTAGAGCTTCTGGTGATTTACTTCTCTCTTCAACATTTTGGTAGGTGCTATATAGGAAGAATAAATATCAATAAGGAATAAAATTCAAGATATACTGAAAATTGGTCAAATTAAATAATTTTCCACTTTTATAATGTGATATTGACACCAGAATAATTATTTTGATCTGACATTAATTATATCAATAGATAAATGTGCCAAATTAAATCATTATTGAGCAGGTACTTTGCTCTAAATTTCCATACCTGTAAGGTAAAGTCAAAAAGATTCAGTAATTGGACTTTTTCTTTGATGGCAATTTATTAAAAAATATATAGTATTTAAATCATATTTTCTTTCAAGGTACTATTCATCTCTCTCTCAGCACTTGATTTTTTTTTCATTCATGCGACTGTTCAAAAACAACCCTGGACACTTTTGTTAAATACCTCCAACAGCCTTATTGCATTTTCTACCACTTTTTCTAAATCAGTAAATTCAGTTTCATTTTCAGTAGTGTAAACAAATGAAAATCTACTGTTGATAGGTTAGAACAGGATGTATTACAACAATAACATGTGCTTGGCAAGGTACTTTTCACAATCAGGAAGTGATGAGCTGTGGCATTGTCCTGCAACATGACAATTTTTAGATTCTTTTTGTGGGATTTTATACCTATGACTTCTCACTAAGGATCTCCCATACAATTCTCCATTTACAGTTCTTTGAAGAATAAGTTCTTGGTGAATCAAAAAGCACTTCCAATATCACTTCTCTTAAATTCCTAAGGTTATCTCAATGCTTGCGTGATCTACAACAATGCTTATGTCATTTGTACACTATACTGAGGTTTTATCTTTCTTATAACATATTATTTTCAAATGTTTATTTTAGCATCCCAAGGGTCTCAGATGGTGATTTCTCCAATGGAATTTAGAATTCCGGTGTACTATTCTACAAACATTTTAAATTAGACAAGTAAAAACCACTTTGTCAGAAACAAACCTGGAATTTTTGCATACTGTAATGAAAATGGTTGCAAGGTAATTCAGAGCCTGCCCTGGCAGTACTGCCAAATACAAAATGAGAAATATCCTATCCAGTAAACATCTAGTTCATAGTAAACAAATGCTTCATGAACTCTGACTTTATTACATAAAATAAATACATACGGCTTCATGAAATAAAACATGCAGTGGGGTAGTTTAAATCAGACTCTCCATAGTACAAACCTGAAAGGGTTCAAGTCTTCAGCCCCTAATTATCTGGCAATTAATTTAATTCAGTCCTCAGGTTATTTAGATAATAAGATACTGAATAAGTTTTAATACTGGGTGTGCTAATAGCTTTTATCATTCCTAAAAATAGAAATGAAAAATTACAATACGATACTACTACTATTTTCTTCTTCTTTCCAAGCACTACAGCTGGTTACCAGCCAAGGCTGTCTCATCCAGCTTAAACCATCTTGATGTATTTGATGCTCTACTCTTCCATTGGAAAACTTCCAAATCCTTTGACCATTTTTCTACTTTAACCATCCACTTTGTTTTTTTGGTCTTTCTCTTTTCCTTTTTCCCTCTGGAGTTTGGAAAATTATATTTTCTTAGCAGGATTTTCATCACTATATCAAAATACATGTCCCAGCTACCTTATTTGGGAAGCCATGATCTCTTTGACTATGTTGGGATCTATGTATTTCGATTGAAGTTCAAGGTTGTATAGCGTTCTCCAGATTCTGTTTTTTCACTGCACCAAAAATTTTTCTTAAGATTTTTTTCCTTGAAAGTCATCACTACTATTTTACTTCAATAAAATTTCTTGAATTGTATGTCAAATTCATGACTTGGAAGTATTTTGTTTTGTTTTTTAAGCCTGGACATATAAAACATAAATACAATTAAATGACATAAGTACATACACATTATCTAAAGCTTCCTTTCTAGTTACCTATATTTGAGTTAACTCAAAAGTTTTACATTAAAGCTACATATTTTTTTAAAAAATGAATGGTTGTTAATAATGTAAAAAACAACACAACCCATAATCAAATAATTTAATAATGACAGTAGTGAAGTTCTAAAAATTTAAGATTTAATCAATCATTACTAATAAAACAAAATGATCTACACTTGAATTCAGTACATTATCTTATTCAAATAAAACATTTTAAATTTGTAATAGTGATTTAAACATATATGTAAGAATTTTTGGTACTATTTTTTTAAAAAAATTTCAATTATTTAGCAGGCCTTACACTACAAAATTTAATTAAATAACAATAAAATATTTGAAAAATAAATATTAACATTACAAATATTTAAATAATATGAAAAATGTTCAAATAAATAAATGAACATTTTTGTTGGAGTAATTTTATAAGCTGAAATTTAAAATAATTACTCAGCAGAACTTGCTTATAACTTTCAAGTTTACTTCAACACCTCAGAATTTTGAGAAATTTCTAAAATAGGATAACCATGCAATTGTGATACAATTACTTAGTTATCCATTTTGAAAATGAAATTTAACTTTCCAAGAGTGAATAAGATCAATAAAAAAATTAAAAGTGTTAAATTGTAATGAACTTCATATTTCATAGAGTAAAACTGTCTTCACCTATTTTGTTTAAGTACTAGACCTAACTCAATTATAGTACACACATTTCTATTATAATCAATAAATTTTTTCTAATATGTGTCCTACATTTTGTTTCCAATAGTGTGATGCCAAATTGATATTATTTACCTTTAAAAGTGGAAAATAAAGCATTCTTAAGATAATTTTAACTTTTAAGGCGACCCCAAGGTAAACATGTTAATTTATAGCCACTTTAACTGACAATAATATCAATGGGAAATTTGAAAATGTAATCTTAGATTCTCTATGACATAAGGCAAAAATAATAAATATAACAAAATATTTTAAATATATAACGAATAAATAAATATTTTTTTGAATAAAGCTAATCATACAGAAATATAAACTTTAACATTACATTCAACTCTGACAAAATAAAAATACAAATTCATCAAGAAAGACTAATTATTTTGAAAAAAAACAAAGAAGTTATTTATATTCATTATTACTTACGTAGTTGTTTCGGATAACATTTTACAAATGTTTTCTGCTTTTATACTTCTACGAAGTCTCTCACTGGCAGACAACTGTTCGGGTTCTATTTCTACATATCGTTCAGGAATTTCAATTTTCTGAGGCAACATAAGCTAAAAGAAAATAATTCTATTTAAAACTTCATTTCATTATGCTAGACATAACAATTATTTTTAAAAAAAAAGCTGTTTTACCTCCCGTTCAATAATTTTATCGTCAAAGACATCATTTTTCTTTATTGTGCTCCTAACAATATCGGGGGTGTTTGCTGTGCGTAGACAACGTTCCATGTCTACATCATCTCGTGATCGAGGTTGATCCTGAAATATTATTAAAACAATTTCTAAAAAAGGGGAATGTTTTAAATGAATTCATATTAATGAAATAAAAATTCTGAACTATCAAAAACAAACTACAGAAAAGAACAGCATTTGTTTTACAATAAGCTGTCCTTGAAATTTCCAAAAACAAAACCAAAAAAAAAAGCTTTTATAACAAAGTTTTCCTCTATAAGCATAGGAAGTTTATAATTCTATAATTCATGAAATACATTTCTTTATTAACTGTTATTACTATTAATTTAAGAACATATTTATTTTACAATATTTCTGATAAAGAATACATAATAAGAAACACATGCAAGAAAATAATTTTAATATTTTAAATTGTTTTACATTGCATAATTATTAGTTTTTATACTTCAAATATATTTGAAGTTTTGATGATACAAGACAATTATATTTCAATCAAAATTAAATATCACAAAAGATAGAAAAAGAAATACATTTTACATATGTAACAGATAGTATTTAATTATTTCATAAAACTTTTTTTCCTTATCAACCCAACAATGTAAATCTTATTATCAGACATTTTTTACTACAGTTAAATTTTCACTTGCTTACATAAATTAGGAATTTCTTTGGGGGGGATATATGATCAAATCAACTCTTTATACCTTTTCAAACATTTTTCTTATCAAATCATTTTTATGATTTTTTAAAATTTACACTGACACTGAAACAGAACAGTTACTATATTTGAATACATATACTGATAATTACAATACATACCATTATCCAACATAAGGTTTTATTTGTTCTAAATAAAGGTAAATTGATATTGTTTTGTAAGAGTAAAATAAAAATACTAAGATTGCATATTAACAATGTTAATACATCCATGCCACATTATTTACTTTTTAACATACCTTAAAGTATTGTGAAAATTGTGGGTCCAAAACATACTGATAACCACTGACTGTATAATGCCTTCTTTTGGATCGCTTTGAAGGATAATTACGATCTTGACTTCCAGATGAAACAGATTTTTCAATTTTGGTTGCAGAGCTGCCAAACAATCGTTCATGAGCTGATTGAGAATTCTAGAAATAAGCATATTTCATTATTAGAAGGTTTTGAAACATTATATTTTAAACACTGATGAAGTTTTTTTAAATCAATAAGATAAAAATCAAGTAGGAGTTATTTCAAGAAATTATTCATAAGGACGAAATATACATAAACATGCAACAATTTTTTTTTAAAAAATTTGTAATATTTTAAGCATTTTTTAAAAAAATTAACTTTTGAAATTAGCTAATTATTTTAGATTAAAATAAGAGGTATTTAAACAAAATATTTGCTTACACATTAAAATAAGACTTAAAATAACTTTAGACAATTTTGAATCAAAAAGAAACCTTTTAAAAATAAGTTTAGAATAAGGTAAAACACTGAATACTTTAAGACTTACAGATGATCGATTCAAACTTGATGTTAGCAAATGAATTGATGAAGGTCTTGCTGCAGGTGACGAGTTTTTATTAGTTATTCCTATAAGAAATAAATCAATACAAAAATTAATTGTTTTTAGCTCAAAAAATAAAAATTAAATTTATTGTAAAAAGTAAATATTCAAATGTAAATACAAGATAGGTAACACAAAATTTTATCTCAACTTGAAATGAGCATTAATATATTTTATAAATGTTAGTTTTAGATTTACAATATTTATAACTGCAATACATATACATGAAACATATAATTCTGAATCAGTCTACAATACAGGATAACACCAACTTTTCTCTAACTGTGATCACAAAACATTTAGATCTAGTTATCAACTGCAACTTTATCAACATGCAACACTTGCAGTTTATAGTATCTACTACTAATTGTTCAGTTTTTGCCTACCATGTCTGTATTTTCAAAATATCCTCACAATGCATATTTCTCCTAAATATGCACAACAGTAGATTCAGTAAAAGTCCATTACACCTTTTCAATGTGTACTAGATAATTAGAATTTTATAGGATGCTCAGCACTCACATATCTTTAGAAATAGCTTAAAATTTCTAATAACAAAAAAATGCAGCCTATGCTAGCACTGAATGGTATGACACGGAGGTTGCACATATTATGAACAATTTGGCAACAATACACAAAGAGAAAGGGATTGAAGCTCTTTAAACAATACCAATCAGTACTTTTCTTGTATAATATATATTTTAAAAATTAACACTGCTTAATAAAATATTTACATGGGAACTAAGATTTTTTTTACTACAGTGAAAACGAACCATTATTAAAATAAGCTACATATTCACAACATAATTTGTGATATTAAATTAGCTTAAACTACATATACTATCCACATAATAATTTAAATACATTTAAATTACAATTTCAAAGTAATAAATATTTTTTGATGAGTATCTTCTGCATTTAAAATTTTCAAAAAGGTCACTTTTCAAATATGAATCAAAACAAGGTTTTTCTGATTTACAATTAACAAGGATGTGAGCAATTTAAGTTTTTAACATCATTTTTTAATACCTTCATCCACATCTAAAAGATCATCAGATGAAGAAAGATCAGGCTCTTCAACAACCCACACAGAAGATTGATCATCATATGTCACTCGCTTTTTATCTCTTTCTCTATTGCGGCGTTCTGATTGTCGTTTCACAATACGAACTGTTTTGATTTCAGAAGGTTTCTCTTTTGGTATTATTCCTGTAATGTAATAGTCAATATAATTTATTGTACTTAAAATTAATAAACCAACAAGTCTATTCACTTCCCAAAGTTACTGTTTTCCACATAAGTGCAAGTTTGCAGTGTATTGGGAGGGGGGGAGGAGATATAAATAATGTGATCAATTTTTTACAATTAAAAGGAGGACGGAAAATTTAAGGAAAAATTACAATTTAAATATATGAAATGTTTTATAATTTAAACAAAAATACACTAATTATGCTTACATCCTTTTTAATTAGTTACTTTAAATTAGTGTTTTTTTATTGAATGAATTTTTTTGCCAATTATTTTCTAATATATCAAACATTTTGGAGTAAGAAATATCCTTCATATTGAACTTTCAGGTAAGTGCTACAGTAAAAGTATCCGCATTCAATCTTTATTTCTTACTTGTTTAAAAATCATTACCAACTGAAAAAACCCCTTTCAACTGCTGCATTGGTTCCAGGGTAGCATAATGTAAATTCAACAAGAATAAAATTTCATATGGAATGTGCTAATTTTTGAAATGGTTAAAACATTTCCACCCATCTTTTATCAATTACAACATGCTGATTTACCCATTGTTCTAATTTATCTCAGAATTTAAATATACAGTCAGTCTTCTAATTTCTTCAAACAAACAATTGTCATTGATTTTAATATCAGGCAATTGTTTCGATAAAAACTCAACACAATTTTCTATATATGCCTAATTTACTTGCAATGAAGTAAAAAAAAACCATTAAAAACTATTTTTTCCTGTGATGTTTGTTTCAGACCATTCTTCGACATATTGGAAACATGTTTGGTAAAAATTCTGATCTTCTTTCATAAACTTTTTCATTATGCCTGGATTTGATTCTTCAAATTTTGACAATTTTCTTTTTATTATTTAAGGAATACATTTTTCTTCAAATCATGATTTTTATTGAAGGACAAAATCGCTGAAAACAAGATTAACTTCTGTAGCTGAAATACGCTTACCATCAATCTTTTGAATCGTTTACCTGAATGCCTGATTACGTAAAAAATGCATAAATATCTGTGATAATTCATACTGTACCGGCACATGATGCCTAACAGTTTGGCCAGGCATCTTTGAATACAGAGTAGTTTCAAGATATTGCAAAGAAGGATAAGTAGGACATTTTTCAAGGAAGGACAAAACCAAAAAACGAAGGACTGCCCTCCCTAAGGAAGGATGATTGGTCACCTTATAAATAAGCAAATCCTTTTCTGAAATAAGTTAACACTTTGCAAACATTGTCAAGGTCATTTTTTTGCATTCCAAAGCTTTTAGAATAGTCTTAATGACAACAATGCAAATTTCAAAAAACATATATATACATCAGGGCAGTTAATCCATAAGGTGAGTGAAACATATATGCACACCAGTGGCAATTAAGGATTTAATAAAATACATAAGTGGAGAATTCTCATCTTTCTCAATAGAACTTTTATGAATTGTACAACTATTAACAATAAATGGCAGGTTTTGTAAAAAAGATCTGTAGTACTAATTTTGTCAACATTTCTAATTTGTTATAAACCAATTCATTAAGTTTTTTTTGAAAAAATTCAAGCCTATATAGAATTAAAAAAAGAAAAATAAATAATAAAATTTTTGATCATTGGTAATAGAATAACAATATATATGTATAAAAACAAATATATTTTAAGAACAAAGTCTAAAATATTTGTGAAAACTCCTATTTTAAAGAAATAAATACTAATTGATATACTTGCCATAAAAACGTTTCATTCTTTCATCTGCATCATTGATATCTTGCATGGAGCATTGCTCATTATTTAAAGCATCAGACTGGAAGTTTTGTGGAGCATTTGTATAATCGAGAGTCGAGAGATTCTCATATATTTCTTCACTTGGCTGTAAGAAAAAATTATAGTATTTATAATAAATAATAAAAGCAATTAATATTTCATACAAAGATAAAGATACCCCTATAAATAAGATAATTGATTTTTTGTTTGTTTTGATGTTTCATAATAAAAGACATATTAAGAAACATTTTAATAAAGGAGGAAATTTCTTTTCTTTTTCTGTAATGGGGCTGCATATTGGTATTTCTACCTTTGCAGACCTAGTACATTCTCCAGGAGCTGGTATCACTTTTTAGTGCTGCACCATTTAGGTGATACCAATTAATGCGAGTAATTTTGATGCCCATTTTCTTCCCCATAGGAAGGCACCTGAGCTCTGCCGATGCAAAATTTGTACTTAGGAATTTAATTTTGCAGAGTGCATCCAAGCTAAATGGACACTCAAGGGATTTTTTTCATGCCACACAGTCATACTACATGGCTGCTGTTGATTTTCTGCATCAGGAAAATCACCTGACTTGGACTGGGGGTCGAACCCAAAACCTTGGGTACAGAAGGCCAGTGACAAACCAATTAAGGGGGAAATACAAATACCATCTCAATATCAAAACAAAAATCAATTCTATATCTTATAAGTAAACAAAAAATGCTATTTGTGTATAATAACTATTTTAAAAAGAGAAGGGAGGAATAAAAGAAAGCACCTCCCCCATTCCCAAGTAATAAAAACAATAAAATTTAGAGTTAATCTAATTAAATTTAAGAATTAGAAAGTTTAAAACTTTAAGTCAAAAAGCTGGATGAGAAAAATATTAGTTCCTAAATTTAAAAATTTATTCACATCACAATAATTTCTAATAACTGAAAAATAAGAGATTAAAAATAGAGATATTTACATTATTGAATTCTTCAGCATTAACATATACTGGAATATCATCTAGATCTTTTTCATGGACTGAAGCTAAATCTCGTGTTGTCATTGTATCCAAATCAGTTTCTAAATACATACTATGCTGCTTTTTACGAACAGGAAGTGGTGCTGAACCTAAAATAAAAAGAAATTTAGATATTTGAGATACATGCTTCTTACACACAAAAAAAGAACATGTTAATCAGTCAATAGGCCACATTATTTTAATCATTATTTGATAAGGAGAGAGTGGAATGCTATATAAATTATTAATAGCCTAATAAAATTGCACTGATGGCATTTTAAATAAAAAAATCTTTAAAAAATTTTACATTACTTTTTTAAGAACTTAATAATTATAAATAATTTTAAAACTATATCACACTAACAAACTTTATACAGATTATGCAAATTTCAAAATTGATTCCTTGAGTGAAACAGGAAGGGAAAAAAAAGTATAAATATCAAAATAGGATAATTAATATATATTTAAAGAGCATTAGAAAAATATAATGCAGAAAGTGTTCAAGCCAGCATTATTGAAATAGGGAATAATTTTATAGATTGATCCAATAACTTTCAAGTTATTGCATAAAACTTGTTATTCAGGGGTTTGACATTCCACATAAATATACAGCTGTATCCACAAAATTTGAATTTTATATATCCTTGAAGTTTTTATCAGTTCACTGAAATTTCAATTGTATTTGATATCAAAAACAATATTTTGTCAATGAATAAAAAAATGTACTGATAAAATCATTCTTGCATATTTTAATTTGGTCAAAAAGGCATTATTTCAGAATATAAAAATGACTGATGATGCTTTTGATTTTATTTTGTAATAGCTCTTTAGTTTATATTTATATACCATTTGTTTAGACATTGGTTCATAAAATTATACTAATATTAAGTTTGTAACAAAAAAAAAAAAAATCGAAAGAGTGAAATAATTATAATACATAAATAATTTTTTTTCAAAATTAAATTTATTTAAAAAAAAAAAATTACCAGCAACTCCAGTTGGACTAGCTCTAACTTCAACTCCTTTTTTAACTTTTTTCAAATGCACTGGATCTTTTTCTTCTAGAGGGGGAAAAAATCAAAGTATACTCTTTTAAAAATACTGCATTGTTGTGAAATATATAAAATCAAGTATGGAGTTATCAAATATATATAAAAATTTAATTCATTTATGTTTAAAAAAATCAATTTTTAATTAAGCTGTCTGATCAGAAAATCAAGCACCACATGAAAATATTTTATGAATTAAAGATTTTTAAGAAAGTAATATTAACTTTACACAGAGTGCATATAATTACACACGTGCTGTTCAAAATGATTCATAAAAATATTATTTAGATACATTTTTAAAGGAAATAATTACCCATTATAGTAGGGGGACTAGTACTCAGTTTAGGTTCCTTTTTGATTTTAAGCAACAATGTTTCTTTACCTTAAAAGAAAAATATGCATTAAAAATGTTTGCATAATACAATTTAATAAAAATATTTTAAGTCAAAAAAAGTTTTTTTTTTTAACCATTTAACTGTAGTAAGGAAAACATGTTTTTTTACTCCTTCCTATTAGATATTTTATTATGAAGTTAAGTAAATTTGCAAAATGCCATATATCTAATGATTTAAAACTTTTTGCAAACAAGACAAAAAAAATCATTAAACAAATTAGTAGTACAGTAAAATTCAAAATGTATGCTCTTCAAACAGTCTTTATATTCTTTAGAAAAGGAAGATGAAATAAAACTTAAAAGATCCATCCCAAGAGATGTAAACTTTATTCACAAAATAGACTAACAAAAAAATCTTACTAGAAGTTCCGGATGGACTAGCTCTAAACTCAGTTCCCATTGTAACAGATGGTGGAGCTTCACCTTTCAATTTCATTACTGTGTTATTGATCTCATGCCTGTGATTAGCTAGCTCATCCAGAACATTTTGAACTCGTGAGAGTTCAGCCTCTATATCAGCTCTATTGTGTTGAGAGTCTTTCTAAAAAATGAAACAGGCAGTTTAAATATTTTATTCAACATTTTATCTTGCTTATAAAAATGTAAAAAAACACACAATGCTCATGAAGAATATAATAGTTAAAGAATTATTGCAAATATTTAAATTTAAAAAATTGAAATAGATCAAATAAATCATTACAAATAACAGATAAATAAATTCAGAATAAAGGCCTCTTAAAAGCAAGCATATAAATTGCACTATTTTCAAATTGATCACAAGGATGTAAACATTCATAAAAGGATAAAACAAACATACAAAAAAAAAACCCATAAAAGGTTTTGATTGATTTTGATACATCGCAGAAAAGCGATTCATTTTTGAAAACTCTTTCTACAACAGAATCTTGTGAAACAGAGAGAGAGAGAGAGATTCCGATGTATAAGCTATATTATTGTAAAGTTTTGTTAAAATCCATTCAGTTGATTTAGCGTGAAAGAGTACCAAATATCCACACAAACATTCACGTTTATAATATTAGTAAGGATAAAAGTATTAACCAAGTAGTTTAAGGTGTAAGGATTTGTAGATTTGCAATGATGCAAATAATGCACATTTTTAAAACTATACATATATTTATGTATAAGGAAATATGCTTTAATGTATCGAAAATTCAAATTTTTGCAGCCAGTAATAAGTTTAGTAAGTACTCAATAGCATATTAATAACAATCAGTGTTAAAACTTAATAAGTGACAGCAGCGAATTATTTTTAAAGTAAATTAAGGCTTTTTCTAGAATTATTTACTCTCTTTTTAAAGTTTCAACAAAATTTATGAGCAAATACAATTAAACTTACTACTGAATTTTAGATATTTTCTATCAATTTCCAAACAATAACAAAAAAATTAAATTTGCTCAGTTTTTTTGTTACTATTTACGTGCTCGGGGATATGGTGATTTTTAAAAATAGTGAATACAAATATTATCAATATTTTAACTATAGAAATATCAATTTCACAGAAAAAATAAATTAAAACTAATTATTCATTCTAGCAAAATTAATTATTTGGAAATACTTACTGTTTCACAAGATCCTGTTTTTAATGCTTCTTTCAATATCTGTCTCAAATGTAATATATCTTTCTCCATTTGATCATTTTTGGAAGCAGCATCTTCAATTTTCTAATTTCAAAGAAAGAACAAGGTATCATGAAGAAAATGCCTGTGATATAAATTAAACTCATAGCACAACATATTTTAATAGCAATGTAATTCATACTTTAGCACTGGTGCTTAAAAGACGCTTAACTCGAATCAGTTCTTTCTCAATCATTTTTTGCTGTTTTTTTAGTTTTTGAAGTTCACTTGGTCTGTCTTGATGATCCAAGATTTTGTTACGCATCCCACTCAGAGTATACTCTAGCATTTCCTGTAAAATGATAACAATAATAAATTTTAATTTTAAGGCATAAAATTTTTATCAATCATTTTCAAATTATAACAATGAATATTATCACTGATCAAAGCTTCTAATATTTCATACATAAACTTTATTTCCTATTACATTACTTTGAATTTTAAATATATTATTCCATTTAAAGAGAAATAATAATTTTTTTTCCAAATTATGGACATCAAAATCAGATTTTTCCTCACATTTCTATTACATCTGAGCACAGTATAGAAAATAAAAATTATTACAATTAGACATTTTTTGTGCCCACTAAACTGCACACGGGAGAGAGAAACCTCATTCATAACTAAGGCAACATTTCAATGAAGTTGAAAAGTTAACATTTGGTCTTAAAACTATAAAAGGACTTATACTTGATTATTACATAAAAAATCCATGAAACATCTTAAGTTTATTAAAAGCATAATTTGTTTTATTTGTTAAAAAGTATCCATTAAATTTGAAATTTGTAATAAAGTTTTTTTAAGTACTTTTCTTTTAGGACAAAATCTGCATGCAGTTTGCATCCAATAACAGATTTTTTTTATGGGAATTCAGAACCCAAACATACTCTTATAATTAACAGCAAAATAAAATAAATGTATATCATACTTTATCTTGATGTAATGATGTAATACTGTTGGTTTCATGTCTCAGACCTTTATCTAAACTGTATATTTCACTAATACGCTTCTGTAACAAAAAAAAAAAAAGATTATAAAATTTATTTAGTACAATTAAAGCAATTTATACATGCAAAATAATTTAAGCTGTTTAGAATGTTGAAAGTAAATAAAATTGGTTCATGTAATAAAGGGTGTTTTTTTTCCAGGTATAGAAGTTTAAGTTGGCATTACTTTCCAAGATGGCGACCGATTTAACAGCTGTCAAGTGATTTATTCTCAGTTTGGTTTGGCAGTTCATCAAAACGATCATCAAGCAAGGCGTAGATTCGTCGAATGGGCCCAAAACGAGATTGCTGTTTGCTGAGACGAGACTTTTGCTGAGCGAGACATTTATATACGCCAGTAGAACTTCAGATGCTAAAGTTGTACTGTAGCTTTAGCGTCACAAAGTATAGTATCACTGAATTCAATATATTGTTATTATATGGAGGGAGTGAGCACGATGAAATATGACTGAATATTGGGTCGAAAACATTGAAAGTTTGAGAAGCACCGACTTAATACAAGAACAACCATTGTGAAGATTTCACAACGTTATGAATTTAAATTTCAAGCTTTGTGATAGAAATTCCGTATCCACAATATCGTAAGTGCTTTGTTAGGATGGAATTGTATTTATTATTCTGTATTCGAACTTTATTTTTACTATTAATGTGCTTTGTATATTCCTTTATATGATATATTTAATTTCTATTCAATTTTTAGTATTATTTACAATTTCTATTTTACATGTATTTTCTATAAAATATAAATAGTTTTATTCTCGTGCCTTTTACCAATGCCATCGACTGTATTTAGCCTTTACACGATGACAACGTTTTGTTGTTTTTGAGTTTGTGTGATATAATCTGTATGGAATATTCTGTTGCTGAATAGTAT
The DNA here is from genome assembly GCA_019973935.1 of Trichonephila clavipes. Lineage (NCBI taxonomy): Eukaryota > Metazoa > Arthropoda > Arachnida > Araneae > Nephilidae > Trichonephila > Trichonephila clavipes. Next base: position 621,149 of record BMAU01010900.1, read on the forward strand.
TTCGTTAGAAGAGGTTCTCGCCGCACGAAGCTGCTGGCCCTTGTATAAATCTCTTTATGCTAAATTAAAGCTGTTGTTTGAAAGCAAGAGTCATCATTTATAGTCACGTGAAGCGGACATACTTCATTCAAGAATTTTATGTTTATAAAGAGTTTTTTTTCAGGTATAGCAGTTTAAGTTGGCATTACTTTCCAAGAGGGCGACCGATTTAACAGCTGTCAAGTGATTGATTCTCAGTTTGGTTTGGCAATTCATCAAAACGATCATCAAGCAAGGCGTAGATTCATCGAATGGGCCCAAAACGAGATTACCGTTGTTCCCGATTTTCATAAGCCAATTTTGTTTAGCGATGAAGCGCACTTCTGGTTGAATGGCTACGTCAACAAACAAAACTGCAGCATTTGGAGTGAAGCTAATCCACAATTGTATGTCGAAACACCGTTACATCCAGAAAAACTGACTGTTTGGTGCGCTTTATGGGCTGGTGGAATCCTTCAAAAACGATGAAGGCCACAACGTGACAGTCAATGGTGATCGGTATAGAGCCATGATTACTAACTTTTTCATTCCTGAATTGAACAATCATGATGTCCAGGAGCTGTGGTTCCAACAAGACGGCGCAACATATCACACAGCTCGTGCCACAATCGATTTATCGAAAGACACGTTTGGTGACCGCCTAATTTCACGTTTTGGACCTGTGAATTGGCCTCCAAGATCTTGTGATTTAACACCGCTAGACTATTTTCTGTACGGCTATGTAAAGTCATCGGTCTATGCGGATAAGCCACAAACGCTTGACCATTTGGAAGACAACATTCGCTGTGTTATTGCCGATATACGGCCACAAATGTTGGAAAAAGTCATCGAAAATTGGACGTCCAGATTGGACTACATCCGAGCCAGCCGTGGCAGTCATATGCCAGAAATCATATTTAAAATGTAATGCCACAAGATTATCTTTCAAATAAAAAAAATTCATGTCAATCGAATAATACATCGTTGTTTTATTGCAATTCAAAGTTCTATACCTCTAAAAAAACACCCTTTACAAACAAAAAGTTACAATATAAAATATTAAATGTGATTTCATGCCCTCAATAACAAGTACTTGCACAATTCTTCTTTGTAATAAATAATAAACAAAGCATTAAGATAAAATATATTTATTCAATATGAAAAAGACCCAAAAATACAGTTAAATTTTAATAATACTTAAATTTAAAGCATACTATTTTCATGATTTGTCAGAAGTGTTTTGCTTCATGTTACTTGCAAGGTAATACATATTGTTGAGTCAGCTTTTTTCAATCTGTTTCTAACTTAAGTAAAAAAATCTTTTTCAAGAGTAAATAGAAGTAAAAATGATTAAAAATTTAATTGCTAGTTTTTTAACTGAAGTAGACCTGTCTGGCACTCTATTCAACACTTTTCGTATTGAATTTTCAAAATGAGATTCAGAGATTCTGCATCAGTTGACATTCAATAGTTGATATGGTTTCACATATCTACAAATTTTTGTGTCCAAATAGAATTATACAGCAGATCCATAATCTGCAGTAGTAAATTTTCTAATTCCCTCCAATTAACGAAGTTATTATCAAAAATCTGTACGAGGAATAAGTTTGGATAATTTATGATTTTCAAGTATTTCAATTCTGAAAATTTTAAGATTTGTTTGAAAACTGAGATTTAATGGAATAGAGACAATTTGAAAATTTATAATTATAATTCCTGTTTATTTATACCAAAAAATTTTTTTGGTATAAATAAACAGTTTTATGTTTTTCAGATTCAATAATATCTCAAGGGAAAAAAGGACCTAATTTACATCAGTCTGATCAATATTTTACATGGCCTTGTATTTTTTTTTATAAAGATCTTTTAAATGTAAGGTGGAAAACATTAATTTTGTCAACAGTTCAGTATAATGCAGTTTTTTTAATGTTTATTAATTTTTCTGTAAGTATATTATAAATTAAACAAATTTAAATAGATAAATGCATAAATAAATGTCTGCAAGATATTAAATAACTTAACCAAATAAGTATTTGTTTAAATCAGAGGTTCCCAAACTTTTTTGTCTCATAGACCCCATGCCATGTTTTACAGGTTGAGGTAGACCCTGTTTACCTAACATTGGATTTTTGCAATTTTATCAATTTAAATGTCTTTTTGACAGCTGATATAGATCTGCTTACTTTAAACGATTTAAATTTCATACTGAAATGAAGTATAGTGTTTAAAACTAAAAAAAACATGTTAATTAAATTAAAATTTAACTAATACATAAAATAACTAAGCAACAAACAAATGCTTTTAAAGCGAGGGATAAATCTGGTGCTTCAATAACAATTTTTCAACATTTGGAACCAGGTTTAACCCTAAATCTCCTCGGTTAGTAGAGCTCAGACCTTATCCCCCCCCCTCCTTTTTTGTTTTGGGGATTGGCAACCATGCTGAAACTACCACTCACTAAAAGTAATTAAAAATTTTCTCTCAATATTCCATAATTTGTGATAAATAGCAGGAGTGTCTTTTTAAAGCCAAAATTGTGGACATGGTCCTTGTTTTAATAAAATTTAGCCTGTCAACTTGTAACTGCAAATTAACCTTATTAAAATTAGTAAATAAATCTATTAAATAGATAAAATCTGGTTTCCACTTGAATAAATTTTCTTTTAAAATTAACATCAGGATTTGGTTAAAAGAGAGGCCATCATGATAGACCCCCATTTACACCTCATGAACCCCAAAATTACTTTTCCGCTGATGTGGACCCCTTGCAGGTCATCGTAGACCTCTGGGGGTCCATATAGATCACTTTGGGAATCACTGGTTTAAATGAAACATTATACTATACATCATTTTCACTTTATACTTAATACTAAGCAATTCATCCAAAATAATTCAATTTCGAACCAATTTTAAAATAGTAAAATAGCATATACATGATACATACTTGAAAAGTGCTTTCTTCTGCTAATAATTTAGATAAAATACTTGATTCACCAATATGATCAGGACTTTGTGGACTTTTAGCAGATGTTGAAACATCCTCTTGTGAAGTATCCTATATTAAGAAAAGTTTATGCACTATTAAAAATATTTAATTGATGCGCAAAAATTTATAACTGAATATCCTTCCAAAAGTTAAAGTAGAAAATAACTCTACATATCAAAACTATTAAACTTTTTTGCTTTTGTTTAAAATTAATTTAAAATATTATTCAAAAATAAAATAAAATTTCACAAGGTCAAAAATGGGCACGGAAGACAGAAAGTGAAAAAATAAACTAGTCTTATAGTCCAAAATAAAAAGTCTTGTCTGCAAGAGTATATTTGGTAATGCAAGACTAGTATCATGCACATTTAGTAATGAATTTCTATTATATGCAGGTCAGGAGTGTAACTTCATTCAATTTTTTTCAACCAGGGAAAATTATATTTTATGAAATATCTATTTTTCATACAACTATAAATTTTTAACAAAAACAGTATTATGCATGTGAAATAACAGAATGTTATCGAATACAAACAGAAAAACATTGGCATTAACTACATTTAAACCTCCATTTTACAAACCCCTATTTTGTCAACTTTTCCCTAGAACTAAGAATACAGTATATCGAAAGATGAATCTCTATTTAATAAATTTTCCACATAACAAGCCTTTTTTTGCGATTTAGCAGCTTTGCTAAATAGAGTTCTGATTGTATTTATTTTCTGTACAGTTTGGATTCACTCAGCAGTGATTAACTGATTTATAATCTAGATAAGGATTCAAATAAACAATTTATAATCATATTAATATTACTAATTTGAGCCAATTACAGTCCCTCATTTATTATGATAGAAAATACGTAAATAATTTTGCTGAAAAATAAAATTAAAATAAGCACTTGTTAAAAGACACACATGAATAAAAAAACTGAGAAAATATACTCACTAATACAGGAAGAGAAAAACTTCTTCGGTTACTACTACCATAAAGGCTTCCCAGTTTTACCATATTATCCACTAAATTGACAAGAGGTTGTGTAATATCATATTGTTTTTCAAGAAGTTGAATTTGTTTCAGGAGGTCTTTTTTATTTTGGAATGCTGGCTGTCTTCCAGTGTTTGATCTATAAGAACAATAATGTCAGAAAAAAAGATAATGAAGATTTATTATTCAATTATTGAAATATATTGATTAAAATTTAAATAAATATCAAAATACTACAAGTGATTTCAACATCTGTGCATTATAACTTATATGTATGAGATTTATTATAAAAAATTAATACTGTATATAAAGTATTAAAATGTGATGCAAAACTATTTCCAAAAATCACTAGTTGTCATTTATACTGCATAGCAAAATAAAAAAAATGCTTAAAAATGTATTTATATGATATATTTGCATTTTAACTATTATATATAAAAATAAATTACTGAGGAAATTCTTGTAAATTTTCTATTTGCTGCTCCAGTTTTTCTTTGGCTCTTAAAATCTTCGTTTGATTTCTTCTTAGTTGAATTAACAATAAAACCAGTTCTTCATGCTTCATGGGGAGAAAAAAATGCACACTATTATTAATAATAAACACACAGATTCTTATATGCATTCAGTTTCCACACATAAAATTCTTTGATTTTGTATAAGGGGTACCCAAAAGTTTCCAAAATAGCACTGCCCAAGGTAGAGCTTGCATTTTTCCTCCTTGGACGATCCCCTTGGTATTGTTGAGTTTAATAATACCTGTGTCTCAGAAAGATTTGTCAACCAGTAGCCACAACTGTTTTGCACTCATCTAATTTTTCAAGCGAAATTTAAGTGAAATTCTGTGGCTGGCTTGAGAAAGACACAATGAAAACCATTGTGGTGTTAAAAACAGTTTATAAAGGTGATGTTTTGAGAAAAAGTAAAATATTTGTGTGGTTTTCTCGTTTCTGGAATAATAACATGGCAACTCATGACAAACCTCATACTGCACATCCATCAACTAGCTGAACATGTGAAAATGCCCCAAAAAAATTCACAAACTTGTAGAAATGAACTATGGAATGATGGTGAACTAATTGAACTTATGGGGAAGTTGACAAATTTTAACAGAAAATTTGGAAATGAAAAGGATCACTGGCAAATCTGTGTCTTGGGTTCTAGTTCTAACAAATCAGTCCTCATTGGTATGGTAGTTTGGAGAGGGGATGCCAGCTCAGGTATGAGGTGACTGAGGCTCAAGATTAAGAGGTGCATTGCCAATAGTCCTAGTGCTGCTTTATAATGCAACATTAATACAATTCTCTCATTTTTGACAGATCAGTAAAAAGAATATTAAGTAGGAGTATGCTGTACTTTCAAAGAAAAGCTCTAAATTGATGCATAATTTTTTTCAAAGATAAGTACATGTGGCTAATTATGATATGTTTACGAGCTACTAAATTAAACAAAAATCACACCAACAATAAATGCCATCATTTCACCCCAAAAGAAGCTCAACAAGTGAAGTTGAACAAAAAGATGTTTATCTAACATCTTTTATGTATATATATATATATATATATATATATATACACACACACAAAAGGGATAATATGAATTCAAATCTCAGTCAGAACTAAGTCAGACCATTAATCAAATTTTCTATTTTGATAAGATAACAATGATATGCATAAAAAAAATTCTCATTTGTGGCATATAGATGCACCCGACTGGTTTTTCCTGCCACAACATTACTTACTCATACTAACACAAATCATCTCAGTGCACTAGTTTTTAACAAAAAAAAAAAAAAAAAAAAAAAAAAACAGCACAACTTCTATGCTCTATCCTCCTAAATCAGATCACCAAACTGTGCGAGATTTCTTCCAGTTTCCATGCATGATCATGAAAGGATGTTGTTTTGATGATGTTGAAGTGGTTTAAAAAAAGGGAAGGGGATGAAATAGGGGAGCTGTCAGTCGTCACTGTAGATTAGTATCAAAAATATTTCCAACAATGGAATAATTGAATGGGTAAATGTATAATGTATATTATAAGAGCATTTTGAAAGTGGGGACCCCCCTGAAATATGTAACTTTAAAAAAAAATCTGTTTTTCTGGAAGGTGGGGATACCCCTTTGTATATAAACATTTATTGAAAACAATATATTTCTTTAAATTAAAATGCTAAACTAATAAATTTTCATAAGTTGATAACAAAAAATATAACAGTTAAAATAAATGCAAAAATATGCAATGCTAAAAAAAGTAAATGCTTTATTTACTTATTTCAAAAATTTATATATACAGAGGACTTACAATTTAAAAAAATAAATAGAATGAAAGTAAAATATGTTTCCTTTTAAAAAAATATGTGTAACATATCACAATATATAAAACTCTTCAGACAAAAACTAAAACATTTCCTAAACTGCAAAATAATTATCCACAATGCATTTCATGCAAAAAAAAAAAGAAAAAGGATAAAACTTTAAAACAAAGACAAGCACATGATTAACACATTAGCAATGTCTTTTTTAATAATGTTAGCATGCATTTATGCTCCACACAAATACAAGGCTTAAGAAAAGCTTTTATCTTTTATATCTTTAAGATAAGCTCTCGGATTTGCTTTTAAAAAATACTTATCTTCAATCTATCTCACTTTGATGCATTGTCAAAATTTTTTAATATTTTCAAGATAAAGGGGGAGGGAGTTAATATCCAATTATGTAGCTTCTTACAGATTTTTTTAAAAGTGCACTTGTTTTAAAAAATAAATTTTTGGAAGGGCCACAGATTTATGCTTTTAGGGAAGAATATTATTTTAGTAAAATCAGTTCAAAATTAAGCATACTGTTTTTCCCAGTAGATCACCAGCAGATACACTCAATCGTTTTCCTTTGCACATCAAACCTTCTGACTGTTGAACAAGCTTTCTCAAATGATTTGGCTAAAAAATAATACATTAATAAAATTTTATTAAATGTTTTTCTTTTATTGATCAGATAAAATCATAAATACCTATAACATCTCTCTATTTAAATGTAAGTTTATGAATATTACTAATTAATTCATTTTTTAAAAAAGCAAATACACAGTTGAATTTATCATTACAACACATTTTTCATAATGTAACATTATTACTTTATATTTAAGAGAAAGTTATCTTTTAAATTCAATGTGACGGGGATAAGAGTACCATACTTTAAATATTCACTTTTAATATACACACTTCATAAATATAATTGAGATCATATTATGATTTCTCTTTAAAGGCACATAGCAAGAAAGACAAATATTTTACAAAAATCTTTCACTTTTATGCAAAGTAAAAATTACCATTAATATCTTTTGATATAATGACATGAAATAACTGTTCACCTCTCTAATATGAATTTCGGACGAGCTTCTTGGCATTTCAATTGATCTCATTTTGATATTTAAATTCTGATGTTTGTTATCTGAATCTAAAGATGCTAAAAGGAGAAAAATACATAAATGTTAAAAAATACAGAACATTTACAAATTAAAAGTGAGGTACAAAATTAGAAATTTCAAAACAAGGTTTTCCATGAGACATGGGAAAAACATTGAAAGTATATGAGTTAATTCTGGTTAATAATTTGAATGCTTTATTAATAATCTCAAAACACAAGAAATAACATATGATTAATATTTTTAAAGAATGTTTTAAATTTTTAAAAAGGGGTTAAAAGATTAAAAATAACACATCTCATCATAAAAATCAAATTAAAATGATCTGAAATTTGTGTGAAAGGTTTCAACCTGTAAAATTTCAATAACCTTAATATAATACTGTAAGTTCATTCCATTATTTATAATTTAGTGTCCTTGTTTATTTAATGAAAGTTTTAATTGTGAATAATAGCAAAAAATATACTAATTAAAGTTTAATTTTGAGGAAGTGAAGGACAGACTTCACTGCTTCAATTAATAATTTTGTCTATGATAGAGGATAAACTCAACAGCTATACATAAATGTATCATATAACTTCTATTAAGACTGAAACTATATTTTCTCGTCTGTAAGCATGAATTTTACGTTAAGATTGAAAGGTATAAAAACATAAATATAAATGTCACTTAAAACAAAATAAAAATAATTTTCTTACTTTTAACATATTTGTATGTAATCTCATTGAAAAAATTGCCATAAGCATTTCTTTTTAAAATTTATAGGCAGGATATGATTTCAGTAATGAATAAGAATGCTGTTCAAATATTAATCTATAAATATTTACTATAAATCAATAGTAATCTTCTTAAAATACATTTTTCTGAGACAGACCTGCTTAATTTCTTTTATTCTGTAATATCGAGCTTATCAACAGCAGGTATAATATTTTGGTACTACTTTTATACATTATATATATATATATATAATAAACATGTTAATAAAGGATAAAAAAAATTGAAATTATAAAAATAATTGTTATATATATGTATATATACATATAACAATTATTTTTATAATTTCAATTTTTTTATCCTTTATTAACAAGTAATAACACAATTTATGTTCATTGAGTTTTTTTATATTGACAAATAATGTCATACATATTTGTATATAACCTTTCAATTTAAGCATTCAGAACATTTTCATTCTTACCAATATCTCAAATCCTACATATATGTATTTCTAATGCATTAATTTCAAAAAGGTTTCAGTTTTGATAAATAATTACAGATCACAAATACTTGATTTAGACATTACAAAGATATTTAACATATAAACAGCACAAATTCACATATACACTACAATAATTTCATCCAAAATTAACTGAACATATTTGAAAGTGTGACACCTTTTAAATTTTAACACTATTACAATATATATATATATATATATATATATATATATATATATATATATATATATATAATTCTTTTTATTTGCACTTTTATATAAATTACCTTCATCACAAGAAGATGTTGCTCCTGATGTAGAATCGGAATCATAGAGTTTGTTCTTGGAGTCTTCATTTAATTTAGTAAGTAAAGATTCTTGATGTAGCTTTTGATTATCATTCATTTTATTGTCATTTGTTGCACTGTTTAAGGAAAATTTCTGAGGTGCAGAATAATTCAAGAGAGAATTTTTACTTTCAACTGAAGAATGTTGATATTTAGGTAAGTGCTGAGGTTTAAAATTCTTCCCGAAAAAATGCTGCTCACTTACACGCCTAAGAACATTTTGGTCTAAAAAATCAGTTTCATTATCAACTGGATTTGGTGCATCAACAGAGCTTTCTATTTCATTTAAACTAGACATGGCACTAAAGAATTGCTTTTCAGAAATTGCAGATGTATGGTGCAAGGTCGTTATTCTTTTACTTTGATTTGCTGTTTCATAGCTTTGTGACAATTGTTCAGTCTTTTGAACTTGTGATACAGTTTCCGGAAGTCTATTCCTATCAGAATTATAAAAATCAATGTTTTCATAAATAGGATTACCAGGTATTTCATCTCTAATTATATTTTCAGCAACTTCCGGAGTACTATCAATCAATTCTGGAGCTTGTGGTAGTCCTTCAAGAGATTGTGAAAGCCTCTTCTGTAGTTTTGTTTTTGATTGAAAAATTATATTTTCATATACAGGCTCATCAGATTGATACTGGCATGTATTTAGCTCTGGTGTAGAAGATCTGTGCTTGAAATATGACATGGTACTATTTGATCGAGTCTTTTCTAAAGTATGGCCAGCTTCGTATTTATTTTTTTCTGCATCCAAGTATTTAGATTTGGAGCTCTCTAAAATATCAATGGAACATTTCAAATTAATCTTGGCTCCTTCACTTTCCCAATATTTCTCATTCAATGCATCTTTTTCTTCAGTGGCAGAAGTTTTAGAATTTATTTTGTTGACTTTTCTTCCAATATCTCCTTTAGAAGAATATGAAGGACTTCTTGATTTGACATTATTTAGGAGAGCAGAGTTACTTTTTGGAGGACTAGTTTTGTCCATAAATGGCACATCATTTCTCTTAAAAGATATCTGACCTGTAAAATTTATTCCTTGACCAGAATACAGGTCTGAATAATAATATGGTGCTGAATTTGGCGATTTTGAAGGAGAGTATTTTTCATTTGGCACTCTTTCATCAACTTGAACTGAAGGGACAACATCAGGTCTGTATGAAGGAGGAATCGCTTTAGGAAGAAAATGTTGTGCATTACTTTTTTGTGGTAATTCATCTCTTGAAGCATAAGCTATATTTTCAGAAAGTGAGTCACTATCAACTCCCAAAGAAGAATCTAAATTAGGAATACCTGAAAAGGCTAATTCTTCAACTTTTAAAGATTTTGTAGAATCTTTTCTTTCTAAAATTTTGCAAATTTCTGATTCCTCTAAGCTAAATGGCACAGGAAATATTTTTGGCGCTTCAGGTTTTTTGCCTTTGGTGTATATCCTGAGTTTCTGCACTCGATACTTTTCAGATGAATCTTCTTTTGATATGTTTTGAGCATTAGGATCAGAATGAGAAAAAGAGGGCATATTATACAAAGCTTCATAAGATGGCAATGGTTTTACTTCACTTTTTAGAGGCTTTGTATGAGAGTTTTGATCATTAGATGAACCGAGATCATATTGAAATAAATCATGCGGTTTTCCAACATTTTCACTGTCGTTGTGATTGTATGGTAGCACTTCTGAATCTAAAGAGGAATTTAAATTTCTAGTTTGTGAAGCATTACTACCATTTTCACAAAACTGATTAAGAATTGGTGATTGGTAGGAGGGTAATGGAACACTACCAACAGTATCAAAGTCCCTACTAGCTTCATCATCAGCATCGGATGCATCACTGTCTTTCATTTCTTTTAATTTTAATAAATCAGGAACTGAAACACTTAGGTTAGCTTGTTCGTAATGATGAAAAGTACTTCTGGAAGGAATATGCCTTTCAGATTTATAATTATTTCTTTCATTAAGTAATTCACTAGATCGCCCCACTGATGTCACATTTGAACATGACAAACTACTCATTAATACATTGTTGGTTTCTTGAACAGATTTGTGCAAATAGTCACTCCTGACATTTCTAACAGAACCCGATGGGTAACGATGCATTGGTTTTTCATAAATATTTTCAGTTAAAGAATCTTCAGAGCTACTAGATTTCATTTGATATTGATACTGTTTGGTCTTTTGTTTTTCATAAACATCATGCAGAAAGCTAGGTGGTGGGGAAAATGGCTCATTATACACATGCTCTTCTTCAATGAAAAACTTCTTATTTTTACAAGGAGACAGCTTACTACCACCCATCATTACATATTCAGGTTCTTTCTCATCAGAATACTTTAAACCAAACATAGGTAAATATTCAGCTTCATCAGCATTCCCAGCAATTTCAGCATAGCACTGTGCATATCTAGTTGACTGTGAGGAATCCTGAGAAGATTTTAAAGCATGATTCAAAACATCAGCATGATTGTCAGCTGAGCATGCTCCATTTAAATTGCGAAAATATTCCTTCATGGCTTTTTTACTAGATGGTACATTTTTGGGTGGTGATTTTTCTTTACCAGATTCAGCAGTTTTTCTCAAATCAGCAAGAACACATGACAAAGGTGATAAAAGAATTGGAGCTGATTTCATTGTTAAGTCATCAGAACTATCATCAGAATCTTGGAAAGCCATGGCTTCTGAATCACTATGAAGGGCACGTCTACTAGCCTTTGCACGACTTGCTTTGTGTCTATTTCTTTTTCCAACTCCATAAACTGAATGCTTTTCTTTACTTGAAGGCTCATTCAAAGCATATTCAATTTTATTCTTTTTATTACTTTTGGAATCGGTTTCAGCAGTCTCAAATTTTTTAATTCTATCTTGGACAATATTTGGAGGAGGAGCTTCTCTCTTTCTCAAAAGTTGGCCTCTCATTTCTTCATAACTTAATTTTTTTCCAACTTCTAGTTTCTTATTTAAAACCTCTGCACATTCATTTGGCTTCTCAGAATAATCCTGTTTTTGAGCATCTCTTTTACTTACTCTATTATCAGCTATGTGCTCATATGAAGGACTAGGTTGAATAAGTTGTTCCTCTTGCTTTGAGGCAAGCATTTCTATTTTTTCATAATCCTTAGATTTAAAAGATGAACTCATTTCCTGAGAAGGTTCACTATTTCTCATAGCTTCTGGAGATTTCTTTGGCAACAATGCATTGTAAGAGGTAATTTGAAGAGGTATACCAATATCCCTATCAAGACTTGATATGCTACTCGAAATGGAAACATTGGCATAGTTATTATGAGGCAGTGATTTATTTCCTGAGTATATATCAGAACTCATTTTTGACACTTTTTGTTTTTTTGATGAGCTATGTTTATTTTTAATTCTTGTGGAAGCATAAAATATTTGTGAGGCTCGGTAGTAATCTTCACGCTTTATATCAAATTCTGTTTCACTTTCAAATCCGTCTCTACTACTATAACTTGTAAAACTTTGATTCTGAATACTGTCTTTCACATCTCTAGTTCCAAACAGAAAACTTTCTTGATCTCCTTTCTCACCATAAGCAATAGATTCTGAAATTCTTTCATCAGCAAGAGGATAATCAATGTCTTGACAATCTGATGTTACCTTGACGTGTTTTGAAACTTGTTCTAGTGGTTTTAAAACTGCATGATTTATTTTAAGGCAATCGCTAGGCATGATCTTTGGCGGTTCAATTTCTTGTAAGTAATCTTCCATCGATTCATTACAAATGGCTCCAATATTTACATAATCAGGGGAAGATGACTGATATCTATTAGGTTGTTCATTATCTCCTTCACAAGTAACATCTACATCTGGGTTTTGATCTTCCATTCCAACAGAATTGGTCTTCATTTCATGTTCCCTCAAAATATCTTTGAATAGAATGAAAAATTGTTTTAAAATTCAGAATTAAATTTCTGATGGATATTAATTAATTTCTCCTACACCAGATTCAGATAAAACATGCCTTTTAAGATACCAAAGCACTTGAATTAATGAAGCATATGGTTAGTTAGTTAACACAGTTAGTCAGCTGTAAAGAAGTTCCATTTTCAGCCTCTTGTAACACTCTCTGGCGCAGTATTTTAAGACGTGTGCCAGCATTTGGTTAGTGGGCATCATCAGTCTTTTAACACTTTTTCATGAATTGAAGGCAAAATGCAGACTGGGAACTTAAATTTCACATGCACAGAGGTATTAAGAAATGAAAATATTTGGGAATTGTTAGCCAGTCACATATAATTAAAAAAGTTATAATTGCAAACATTTATTTTGTTAAAATATTAAAAATGTCCCATTCACCAGGTAAAGGTCACCAAAGTTTTACAAATAACAGAAACAAATGCAAAGAAAACATTGAAACAAAAGAATTTTCACACATATGTAACAAATTAGTAAAAACATGTATCTTGCTAATAATTATACATTAAAAAAGAATATATATCAGTGGTTCTTAAACTTTAAATCACTGTGGTCCCCCTTTATGTGTTAGCCTGACATCATGGACCTCGTAAGATTTTGATCACCCTCTCTAACTCTCAACATATGGCTGAGTAATTTAAATGCAATCATTATTGCATAGGTGCACACTTTGAATTAAGTTCTTAATCTTTGCACACATGTTTCTGCTATACATTTTTTTAAACTATCATTTTGTAGTAATGGTTATGTAGATGCGAACAATAAAAAAACTGAATTTTTTAAATCAAAATACATATTCTTGTAGAGTGTTTCATTGTGGGCAATTTAGTGATCTAGTCTAGGATAGTACATTTCCTATATTCTCCACAAAACCTTTCAGTCTGTAAAAGAGGGAAATTTTAACATGAAATGAGAGATCTTCACGAAATCCCTAGAAAGGTGCTGGGGACCCCTGAGGGTCCACAGACGAGTTTAAGAACTGCCGATATATATAATTAAAATACTAAAATCTATTAAAAATTTTTTTCCCAGATAATATTAAAAGAAATATGAAATTTTAACTAATAAATATCTTTAATTATTTTTTTTTATAAGATAGACAAAATTTGTTATAATTTGATAAGATGGAAAACTTGGACTGCAGCAAAATCATTAAAAATCAGTATTCAAACTAAACAAAGTTTGAATGCTGTTTAAATAATGTTAAAAAAATTATTTTTTCTGACTAAAACAATTAAATTATAAATTAACATTTATTTCAGCATCCCCACAAAATTATTCAGAATAATCAATAAATAAAATAATTTAATAAAAATATTATATATAATTAAGTGTAAAAAAACTGCTTTAAAACTTTTCAAAGTCACATATATCATGGATTCAATACAAGAAAAAAACTATTTTGTAAGTATAAACAAACAAAAATATCCATAGTCAATAACACATTATGTTTCAAAATGAACATGCACTTATAAATGACAGCTTTATTTTATTAAATACTTTCTGTTAGCTAAATAAAAATAAAATATTCAAAACTAACCTTCATCATCCGATGAATAAGTAGTTCGATGGCGAGAAGAACAATTGCTGGAAACTAAAAATAATAATTCAAATTATTCAATTCAAAAACAAACATTTAAACTAAATTAAAAAAGATGAAGATTTTTTTAAATATTTTTTTATTTACTGCTATTTGTTTCAATAATTAAATCAATTACAATAAAAAAAAAACATCCAAGATTTCATGTCATATTTCCTTACAAAATGCTTGCACAAATATTTTATTGAGAAGGTATACAAGGATTAACTAATATTTGAACAGAATAAAACAATTAAGGGAGTTTCAACTGCAATCTTACAATATCCTAATATTATTTTAAAAATTATATCTAGGATAAAAATAACTCTACTCTTCTCTCTAATAATATTTCTTTATATGTACAATCTTTATTCCAAATACAGTAAGATCCCGCTTAACGCAGGGTATACGTTCCATTTAAGTAGAGCGCAATATGAAACAACATTAAACGATCATTATCTCATCATGTAAATAATGGAGTTAAGGGAAGATGGGTAGAAAATTGGTCTGGTATTTTACCATTAAATTTATTAATTATGTTTTTTATAACAATAGAGGAAAATTTATTTCTTACAAATATAGAAACATAATAAATGAATATACATATCAAAATAAATAAAATTCTAAATCAGTATGTTTACATTTTCAATTAAAAATTCTTCTTGCTTTATCCATTATAATATATTAGCTTAGGGGCATATTGTGTTCAATTTCGTCCTCAATCCATATAGAAAGTCGTTTTTTCATTTCCTCTACTGTATTATTTTTAGAACAGGTAATTCCAGTTGCAGAGCTTGTCGTAGTTGCAGTTGCCGATGAAGTATTTTTCCTTATTCTTGCCAAATTCGATGTAGCACCAATTTGAGATTGACGCTCACTAGTATCTATTTGCATTTTAGTTTCTAGTGAAATGCTTTTTCTTGTTGCTTTATTTTCGTGTTTTTTATCACCCATGATTAAAAAAAAAACTAAAAATCATAATATTTGTCACTATGGCAATCATATTATGTAAATTTATACTTACAAATAATGTCAACAAATGTTTGAAACGATAAAAATATGTTTGTATAACACCGCAGGAAAGAAGAAACACATGAACTGCTTCGGATATCGGGAAGCCCAATGCATTGTGCAATATTTCGGGAAATATCACTATTCAAATAAAAGAGCGTTAAACCGAAACAGCATTAAGTGGGGTCTTACTGAAGCTTCACTTAAACATAACCATATATCTTTCAATTTATTTATTCTGAACTGTATAAAATACTTTTGTATTTTAACACAGTATATTATAAAAAGTCAACCGAGAACATCACTATGATGAAAACTTCCATCTTACTATATTTACAGAGGAAAAAAATTTGGCACCTTTCCGTTTTGCCAGCACAAGTGATAAAGTTGCCAAAAGTGATACAACCAATGCCAAACAGAATATTCCCACAGTGGTAATCTTATACCACCACATTTTTAAAAAAGTTGCGATCTTTTCTTATCAGAAACGTTTTTTTCATAATACTTCAAAAATAGATGAAAAATCAATGAGAACTAACATTTATAATATTTTTTTTATGTGTATATTGTCACAAATAAAGCCTGCTTGGCGAGATTTGCGCAGGTGAAATGGAGAAATACTAAAAATTCAAGCATAGCTTTTTTTCTCATTCACTGAAAAATATTAATTAATTGAAAATGTTTTTCCAAATTATGGTATTTCAACAAAATATATATGTAAGTTAACCTTACCATTTAATATCTAAACACTTTTATCTAAAACATATGCATATAAATTAATCAAGGAAATTAATAGAGATTTTAATATTATGCTTTTGACTCTAATAATACTTTATTAATAATTCAGAAAATAGCTGAAAATGCATTTAGACGAAAAATTAAAATTCAGAAGAACATATTTACAAAACATGCCTATATATGTTTGCCCTTATTATACAAACATACTAATAAAGAAAATGTAATGCATAAAAAAGGAACAAAATAGGAATATTATCACAAACCTTTATAATCCTTAATATTTTTTGATAAGCTACCTTTTCTTCTTTGATGATTTCGTTCTGATGAGTCATTGACATCGTAACTGCTATGTTCTTGATTCTCACTGCCAATGCTACTAACATTTGGCATTGTAGTAAAGGAGTGCATTTGTGGAGGATAATGGCAAGTTTGAAGATTTTTAGGAATATTGCTTGTGGGTGAATCATCATAAGAAAATAAAATTTCATTATTTTCAGAGTCAACACAATACATGATATTTTCTTTATATAAGTTTTCAGCTGATACATTGAGATTTCGATTAACATTCAAATCTGGAAACTGAGGATTGAATTTTGGATGATCAATATCACTGAATCTTGGTGCAGGACTACTTTCATATTGAGTATCCTTTTGAGAACTAGATGAATCATTCCTTCGGCGATGACCTTTATGACTTTGAGGAGAAATTCCACGTGGATTAGTGCTAGTAGGTGGGTAAGAATAGTCAATTTGCTTAATGGAACTATGATAATGTGCCTCATGGGTTTCTAATTCCTTCCTAACTTTCTTTTGATGGTCACTTTTGTATGATCGCATGGGTGATGTCATTGGAGAACTGGTATCTGAAGAATTAGATTGTAAATGGTTTCTTTTGGTTAAAGGTGATTGTAACATTCTCTGTTTCCATTCTAGTAATCTTTGCATGGATTCTTCTTTTGATTTTTTAGGTTTGGAATGTCTACTTCTAGAATCATAATGTTCATTTTGTGCAGGCATCACACATGTATTATCTGATTCATCATATTTTTTGCTAACGTGAGGTTTTGATGTAGATCCATAGCAAGGAGATACTTGTTCATTGATCATGTAATTGTTATCCGTATAAAGAATATTTTGAGGATCATTATAAACAATATTTTCAGTATGTCTCGCGCTTTGATGTTTTCTGTGTTTATTTAAATTTTTATTAGCATAAAGATTATCAGCTTGAATTCTGACAGCTTCTCGATAGTAATCAAAATTGCAGTCCTCAGAATCAACATAACGATCATAATACTCCAAACTAGATTTTGGTCTTTGTGGTTGTCGATTCTGGGAATACATTGCAACATCCGGCATTGCTCCACTTTCAACTTCCCGTTCTAAGAAATCAGCTGAACGAGGCCTCGGTGGCTGATTTTTGTACAGATCTGGAACTGCTTCCATTACTGCACTAGGTGGATAATTATCTACATACTGCATTCCAGCATGCATTAAAGCTGGATCACTTCCTGGCATGTACTGATCTAATGGATGGTATGACAAATCTTTCTGATGATCTGAATAGATTTTTTCTTCAGGTTTTTCATATGAATACTGAGAGGCTTGAATAGCAGATATTTCCTGATCTCGAGGATCTAAAATATCTTTAGGATAGAAACTGTAATCAGATTGGGTCAAGCGTCTTGGTTTAGGAGGGGCATTGGCATACAATGGTTGACGTCTTGGAGCTTCAACTTGATTAACAGAAGGATTTTTGTACATATATGATGCAGAATTTTTATATACATTTGGGTATTTATCATCACTTCCAAGATATACTTCTCCCATTCTGTCACCATAACTATTAGATCTTTGCTTTAATGGCTCAGAACTGAAGTTAGAATCATATGTTGAATTAAGTTTTTGGCTGGTGTAACGTCTTGAACGATATGAAGTAAATCCAGAATCTTCATCATCATTACTGGCCGAGCTGAAGGTTGTCTCATAATTTTCAGACCTGAAAATTTCAAAAGCGATCAGAAACAAAATCACTGAAGAATATCTAAATGTTCAAAATATAAACATGACAAAAAGTGAATAAAAGGGATTTCTAACACTGTGAGGACCTTTAAAAACCTTTGCATTTGAAATTCCAAAACAGTAATTTTATTCTTTTTTGGGTAATACAATTAGCACTAATTTTAATATTTTATATAAAAAACCAAACCAGGCTTTATGTTAACACATAACCATCCATAATCCCTTTCATTTTGAATAGAGTGACGTTTTAACATGGAAATGAGATTTTTCTCTTTGACTAATAAGATGTACATATGTGTGACATTCTTCTTTCCTCTATCATATTCTTAAGGAATGATATTTTTATAATAATTCTAAGGCTTTTTTCTTATATTTACATAAACAAAATATATGTTAATTTAGAAAAAAGGGTTGTTTTAAAAATATGTATATACATCATGATTTAATATAATTATTTAAAGTAAAAAAAAATCTATATATAACTCCTTTTACTTATTTAACCTATGCACTAAAATGAAACTAATGTTTTTTTACTTAATTAAAATCTAAAATATATGTTCGTAATGATATATGACTTAGATTTAGAGTATTTAGGTGAACTTTTTGTCAGGTTCTTGCAGTTATGGAAAGGACGAGGACGGTTTTATAATTTAAAGATCCACATTTTTAATAACAAACAAATGGATAAAAAAAGGCAACATAGAAATACAGCACAAAAAGAAAGACACACACGTAAGATAGTCACAAAGATTTTCATTGTTTGCTTCTGATATGCGAGTGATGCTAGAATGCATCATCTTGATTTAAAAATGCTACACTTTTAGTTCTTTGAGACATAAGGTTGTGGTTAGTTCCCAATGGGTGGGTAAAATAAAAATCCTCACACAAAGTCTTCGAGGACTCAAGAACTCTATGAATTAAATTCCATCTAGAAAAAAATTTAAGTGAATTATTACATACAATTAATAGAGAAAAGTAAGTATGGTTTTTATCTCATCACTCATCCTTCATCCAAAAAAAAAAAATGCAATAGACAGAAATTACAAGTATCACATCTATTTCTTCCATTTTTAATACATACAATAGTAATTATATGTTAATCCTATGTCATTGAAGATCTTTGGAATATTTAACCTGACTTCTGGTAGGTTTCTTCTTAGGATGGTGTTAAAAAAAGTTGCCATAATTTGTAAAATCTATGATTATTCAGTGTTATGCAGTTAATCATTAGCATTAAATCACCCTGTTATGGAGTTAATATAAAAGTATCAACAAAATTTCTGCCACCCATCTGATATAGTGGTTAGTGATGCTGACTACTGTGCTGTAGTGCCAGAGTTTGAATCCGGGAGAAGACATGGATGTTTGTAAATGTATAGTGCCTGTGCAGCATGAAAGCACTCAAAATATTCCTCCAGCTGAAATTCCTCCCATGAGGTTGGTGGAAGGGGACTAAGCCAAATTTTTTTTTTCACCTGAATGGTGCTCAAAGTCTCAGCTAATGACAAATGCAAAACTAGCCCCTAACCAAGATGAATTTCATGCACCTCAATCTGACTATACTGTCAATCAGGCAGCATCAGAAATAACAAAATAAAAAATTTAAAAGCATAAATATACCTCACAAAATTTTGCATGATTGAAGCAAGGGACATGGCATTCATCCATCTTTTCATAGTTTCTTTATCTTCTGCAGCAAAATAATAAGTTTTCATGTTTTGGTGTTCAGCCTAATTTAAAAACAAAGATAAATAAAAAAAAATATCCTTATATTCTTTTTTTTTCAATTTTTAAAATTTATAAATGATTAAAAAGTTACAAACATTTTATAATCTATAGAATTAAAGTACAGAATAATATTTTAAGAAAAAATCTATAATATCAGATCCAAAAGCAAAACACTTTCAACGTCTTTTATTTAACACTACAATGATTTTAAAATTCAAATTGGTTTAAAAAAAATAGATACTTTATAATTAATAATTAAAAAATTAGCCAGTAAATTTCAATATTAAAAGTTTGCAGCAAAAGTTCTGTAATGAATATTCAATACAAAGTTCTCTCATCCTT
The DNA here is from genome assembly GCA_019973935.1 of Trichonephila clavipes. Classification (NCBI taxonomy): domain Eukaryota; kingdom Metazoa; phylum Arthropoda; class Arachnida; order Araneae; family Nephilidae; genus Trichonephila; species Trichonephila clavipes. The sequence goes on from BMAU01010900.1 coordinate 641,465, forward strand.
ATAAAACAAAAATGATTTAGAATGCATAAATGATTACCTTAAAAGCAAATTTTCGTGATATTTTGTCTTCTGAGGTGCATGGGCTTATTTTATAACTAGGCAGCAGAATAGATGAAGTAACTTTTTCCTCACTAGGACCTAAATATTAATACATAATTAGTTCAAATATATATTCACATCTGAAAAAAAAATAAAATTTAAGAAAAATTATTTTTACTTCTCAAATAATAAAAAATATTTAAAAAATCTCACCAAATAAGGAACACATTTCATATTAAAATCAAATGTTAAAGCTGTTATGAATATGATTATGAAATGATGTAATATTTTCATAAATCTATTTTTAAAAGTTGATACAGCACTCATAAATTATGTTTTATCAAAAATTTTGAATGTCATGCAATAATCCCTCAATGAAAACATAAAAAGGATATATTTATCAAGAAGAAAAGCTTGACACAAAGTACAACATAAGAAAGCAATTTTTTTTTACCAAACAGATGAAAAAGAGTAAGATTTTTAAATATCTTAAAATGTGTTGAGATAAAAAAAAAAAAAGCTTACTAAGCATACAATTAGTTAAAAAAAATTCTAAAAGGAATAGTCAGAAATTAGAACAGGATGACCAGCACTCCAAAATGCATACTCCAATAAGTATCAAGAACCAAATTAATTATAAAAAAACAGTAGAAAAATTTATAACTAATTCTTATATGAATCAGCATAATAAAGACAAAAATGTTAAAGAGAAATCAAAGATGAAAAATTACCAATATCCTTATAAATATTATGTAATGACAAAAATTATAATTTTTATTTTAAACATAACTAGATGAGAACCAAATAATTTATCACTGATAAGAAAACCAACATCAAACAAGAACATTAAATTACAATACCAACAATTTTCAATACTGGGGAATGTTTTTAAAATATGTAAATGCTTACAACAAAAGGGTACTGTATAATTAATTATTTGATATCATAACAATATAGCACACCTAATTTACTAACTTTTCTCCATCAATAAAACAAACAATGGTACAGCTTCTACAATTTTCAAAAGATTTATTACATTTTTTTAAAATGAAAGATGGAGAAAACACAGTATCAAAAAAATAAAACAAAGCATTTGTGCATACCTTTGTAGAAAAATAAACAAAAGTCGGCTAAAACACACCATCGATGCTTGAATTGTTTCAGGGCGGCACCCTCTAACTTGTACAACCATCCTTCAATAATAACCTGTGACTGACTATCTCTTTTCACATGTGGAGATCTATTAAAATAATAAAATAAAGTGAAAAGAGTATACTTTCCGTAAATACTCACACAAAAAAACTGTTCCATCTTTTACCAGTTTTTGGAACTTAATTTTTTTTTCTCTCTCTCATTACTAAAATTATTGACACACGATAATATACTCAATCAAATTTCATATTCTTAAGATGTTTCCAAAATATAATTTATAAACTTTAATTGCAAGCACAAAATAAAAACAGCACTTAGAAGCCAAATCAATTTTATTTTTCTATAATTAAGAATGAATGTATAAATAACAAAAGGACATTCAACACACAGGTAGGCCATTTTTTTAAAAAATAAACATTTAATATTTGTGTGTAACTTTTGGAATGAAGATTTATATCATTTATAAGCTTAAAAATCAGCATCCCCTAACTATAGGTAATTAAACATGATAAAAGTAAAATTTCATGTTTTTTTTTTTAAATCAAAATTCAGCTTTTCATTAGATGTTATTTTAATTAAGTTATTGCTTTAATTTAATCATACACATAAAACAAATTAGTATTTCAACCCCAATATTGAATACATTTATTTACTAAAATCTAAACCATTTTTAAAATATTTTATAGATCAATCTCATATACATAAAATATCAAAATAACATCATGCCTGCACACACAAGATGACAAATCATATATAATCAACTAAAAAACTTTGTCATCATCCAAAAGCTTACATACACATCTAGTTATTTTCAATCATTAACATTATTATAGTCATTTTTTTAATGATGTAATGCAATTATTTAAAAGTATACAAATGTTTGTCAACTTTTTTTACATTCTATTTATTTATAAAAAAAAGTCATAGAACTCATAAATTACAATAATACCCTGTATGTATAACAAATTTATATTAATTTTCAAACAAATGTATCTTCCAATACTCAATAAGTATAAAAGAGAAAATCAATCATTAAACCACTAATTACAATTCACACATTAGCGGGTGCGCTACTAATTTTAAACCATCACAATGCAGTTATAGTAACAATTAGAATTTTAAATAAATTTATAAGATAGTACCTAATACATTCTTTGAAATAATTTTACAAGCTCTCTGTCTAAGGCAGTGCTCCCTAACCTTTTCATTGTAACAGACCCGTCAAAGTTTGATAATTTTACCATGACCACTGAGGGAAGGGGACATTGATTGTTAAACATTTTAATTACTTTGATTATATTTAAACTTGTCTACAAAATAAAATAGTTACACCAAAATTGAATATAAAGTGATTGATTTTAACTCACTAGGACTTTACACAATACACCAAAATAACTAAAATAGATATAATTTTATGTTCCTTGGGAGACCTAGTATTTTTTAATGCATGGACTGGTACAGATCCACAGCCAGATGGTAGGGAACTATGATCTAAGGGACTGATATACATAGGTGCTTATTTTCAATGTAGAAAAATAATTCTTTTTATTCCAATTCATACAGGCAATTAGTTTTCTTCCATAGTTTAAAAGAAAATGTTTGAAATCATTCATAATTCTATGGTGAAACTACACACATTTAAAAATGTTATTTTTCTTTGTTTTTATAGCTTGATCATTCTGAAAGGGAAAGGGAGGGACTCTTGGTTTATAACTTAACTCAGTGGCACAACAGCCCATAAGAGTCAAGGTCTACTATGCCCAACTCAGTATACATGACCTTGGGCTCTGAGGTGCATGAGCAGATGTTTCAGTCAAGTAGTCAGTCTGACGTGAAACCCTCAGTGTAAAGTTCCCAAGCAAACTTGGTACTCATGTATCAACCCATTGAAGGGATGAAAGGCTGAGTCAACCTTGCCCAGTCCAGGGCTTGAAACTCGAACCTGTGGTGTGGAAGCACAATGTACTAACCACTCAGTCACTGGGCTTTTTCTTGGTTTATTTCTTTCATAAAAGTGGGGAATACTCTTTAAATCCCGATTCAGCAAAACTGGACATCATAACACAACAGAATATGATTAAATGCATGACATTCTAATATAACAATATTTCTTTTTTTATTGGGACTAAGGTAACTTCAAAAGTATTGTAATATTTTTGTTATTCTATATGTGCATTCAATAACTACAGGACATTTCTATAATTTAGATTAGTTCTTTAAAAGAAATTTTAAATGATTTGACAGTTCTACTCTAAAATGTTTCAATCACTACACACCAAAAAAGAATTTGCAACATTGAATAAAATAAGCAGATAAAAATAAATGTTTACATCTTTTATTTTTTATGTACAGGATTAGATTGAATTGATAAAACAGAGATTGAAGGTCAATTAATACTGAGTGTTACAATTTAAGTGATCAATGCAAATTTTTGAGATAGCTCAGAATAAAGTAATGAGATACAAGCACTTGCACAGTCAGATCTCCTTTTTACAAACCTCTATTTTGCGAACATTTTCCTAGAACTGGTTTCTAAAGTATATTATAAGATGTACCTCAATTTAATAAATTTTCCTCACAATGAACTTTTTTGAGATTTAGCGACTTTGTTATGTAAAGGTCAGACTGTATATGCTGAAAACATTCTATCGATGAATTAGATGGTGTGATTATGAAAAACAGATCCAGCTCATGAATACAATAAGCATAGTGCACAGGTTTTGTAGATTTGTAATTCTTACAAATATCTCTGTTAAAGCATGTGTGTCTTCTTTTCTTTAACTAACTAATAACTAAGCATTTAATTTTCTAAAACTTTTTAACTCTAAATAAATCTGAATCTTAGAAATTCTAAAGATAATCTTTCAAGGAAAACACTGATAAAAATATTTTTAAAGAGAGTAACGTGGTGAATTCATACCTGATACTCCCTTGACTTTTCCTTCTCATGGGCTGAAATATAAAATATAAAAAAATTATACATTCTGAAAAAAGGACTGAAAACTTTTGAACATATTTATTCAAACAAAATGAAGTAACTAGATTTCATACAAATTAAATACACTTATTTAAAAAAAAAATTACTTAAAAAGATTTTTTTGAAAAGAACTATGTAATAATACAAATATATATTTTACAAGTCTCTAGTTCCAAGTTCATTTTAACATATTTTATACATTTTCTCTCATTTCCTATAGGATGTAATCCACAGTGACATATCCAATCAAATGTTTATCATGCATATAATCAGTCCATCTTTCAAATTTGAATATAAAACTATTATGAATATATTATAATGTAAAACTTGTAATGTGTAGATAATAAAACCCAGTTAAGTGTAAAAATAATAAAAAAATGAGCTAAATTATAAATACAAATCAGACATTCAAAACAACAAATAACATTACTATAACAAAATACATGACAAATGCCTTGGCACTTATCGGTTACAGGAACCATGGGTTGGCAATAGCTTTTCTAAGTTGACGCCAACACAAACATCGAAGGTATTATCCAATAAATTACATTAACTTAACACAATGACAGAACAGAATTTGATTTGTTTTCTACATACTACAGTGTTTGGTTAATCGATAAATACCAAGAAGTTTATAATATAATACATAACTAATGTTCAGCATTCGAATAAACAAGATAGATAAAATCAAAAGAAAAAATGCTTAAATTATTCTTAAGTAAAAAAAAATTATAAAATTATTACATAATTATCAATAACAAATACTTCAATAAACATAATTAAAGCAAAATATTAGTACAAGAGCTGTGATTTAATTTATTGATCCTGAAATTGCAAAAATGAATTACAGTACTTACGTATTATACTGTCAACTAAATTTGTCAAAACAAAAGTATCATAAGCAGAAAACTGTTTCTATGCATGTTTAAACATAGTAATTAGAATTTGGTGACATCGAAAATTGATTGACAGTATAATACCTAAGTACCTGAATAATTTTCCTCTAAAATAATCTACATATTTACTACAATTAAATACTATAAAAGGCATATTCTCAAGTGTAGATAGTAGTAAAATAAAAACAATTCCAAGTTAAAAAAGTAATACATATCTTATTAAACTGATACAAGAGAACAAATTAATTTTATGGGTAACTGCTAAAATTGATGGAGATTTTTCTTTAATAGAATTTTTAGACATGTTAACTGTGCAAACACAACATAGTTATTTTAAATATACATATGATTTCTAGACAGTTTCTTGTACTACAAAGAAGAAATTAAATGAATTTTTAGTTAACTATTTGTTGGTTGCTCCTTCACATTTGATTGGTACTTCATTATGTTGAAAAGCATTTTTATAAATAAAGAAGGTTAATCAAAGAATTTCGCAAAACGATCATACTTCATCTTTTATAATTCAAAACTGTAAACAAGAATTATTTTATAACTAAATAATAAATGTAATTTTACAGCATATTTTAATTTGTATAAATAATATAAAATACAACTATTTAAGAATACGCGATTTTTACGATACTCACTCATAATTCATTAAAATTTTAAGTATATAGATACAAATTTTATAAAATTAAAATAGATTTTTTGTCTGAAGCTTTAAATCAGGACATTAAATGTATTGGCCGCATATTCATTAAATATCCATGAAGTGTAAGACGGATGAATATTGTCAAATGTACATTAATAATGAAAATGTGCGGCGAAAATACAAAATATTTTTCCAAAGAAATATTTGTTATGTATATATTTAAGAGCGATCACTATTTCATGGGCGTTGTTTTAATGTTAAAACAAATCAGAAGAAAATAAACATTTAAGGTAACCATTTAATTATCTGAACGAATCCTTTACCTGCAAAACTAAAGCAAATAAATAAATGCTACAAATTAAAGCAAGAATAAAGTAAATATTTTGATTCAGTTTTTAGTGTATGTCAATATTAAAATTCTTACCGCCATAATTTCCGTGCGTAAGGTGTCTGAAATGAACACCTTTAGCTCACGATTTATGAAAAAATCATGCTGAAGTTTTTAAAAATAATAATTCATGATATAACTCATGATTAAGAATAAAAAGTAAAATGATAACAATAAGTGAAAGCGTTGCTAGACACGACGCTAGCAGAAGTTAAAAAATAATAAAGCACACTAAACAAAAACAAATGCCTCGTGTAATTGGCTATTCAGTAATGCCACTACAGCTTTCATTATGAAAGTGACTTCTTAACAAGTGTGTCTGCATTCCAAAGCACAGTTGATTACGCAATCGTGTTGTGAATACAAATGGAGCAAATTTCTGACACTATTTTGATAGTAAATCGAAAACGGAATTACTTGATATAGAAAATTCCAGCTCAAGAACGACAATTCGGTTATCTTAAATTTGTGTTATCTTAAATAGTGCAGCATATTGTGCAAAACAAAAGAAAAACTAATCCATTTTCACAGATTGCTTGAGAACTGTTTTCGGAAGAAAAAAAAGAATACCGAAAAAGGGGAAAATAATAATTTTAGTATTTAATTATTCACTTTTAGAGAACAAATTTATATCTTCCTCTGTCCAAACTACTTATTAAACTTGGTTGTTACTTTATTCGCGAAAACAGGATATTGGGTTTTGTTTTAATTTCATTTCAATAAACTTCACATTAGAACATAAATACAAGTTTTAATAAGTAAAAAAAAATCAAAACTAAGGTATAATGAATGAGAAGTAAAGAAAGAGAGCTTCCTGGAGAACTTTTTAAAGGGTGATGACCCATATAACCTATGCTTTCATACTGAGTCTCTTAAGGAGTTTTTGAAGGTGTAGTGCAGATGTTCCCAAACATTTTTGCCTCATAGATCCCTTGCTATGATTTTCGGTTTTGGATAGACCCCTGCTACAAATTTATCAACTGAAATGTCTTTTTGACAGCTAGTTTAGAATTAGCATTTAAAAATGAAGTAACATGTTAATTAATTAGATTAAAATTTAGTTAATTATAAAGTAACTGAGCAACAAACAAATGATTTTAATGGGAGGGATGAATCTGGGGCTTCAATAACAAATTTTAAACATTTGGTATCAATCTTTTCAGGTTTAACCTTTCATCTCCTCTGTTAGTAATGACCAGTCTTTTCCCCCGCTCTTCTTTTTTTCTTTTGAGAATGGCAACCATGCTGAAACTCCTCTCTAGGGAAAGCAACTAAAAGCTTTCTCACGATATTCCATAACAGGCATGTCTTTTTAAAGCCAAAATTGCTTTTGTATCCATTTCTAAATTTTATTTTAAGAACTTCGTTCCGATCAGTTCCTATTGTAATATGAAATTTTTTTCAGTGTGACCATATGAATTGATTGCGCCTATGGTAATACAAACCATAGTCAAAGCATTCTTAAACCTAGTTTCAAAATCTGAATAAAGAGCATTTAAATGCTGCACGTAGATTGAAACGTCTTGACGAATTGTCTGTAACAAGTTGAGAAAATTCACGACCTCTAGTGTCACACTGCTTTAGCTTAATTCTGGAAAGAAACGTTGGAAATATTCCTTGTTTTAATAAAATTTATGCCTGTCACCTTATTGATGCAAATCAACCTCATAAAATTTAGTAAATATATATAAATCTGTTCAATAGGTAAAATCTGGTTTCCCCATTTGTTTAAATTTTCTTTTAAAATTAAAGTCACGATCTGGTTTAAGGAGAGCCACTATCATTGACCTCCCATTTACACCTCATGGACCCCCAAATTTCTCTTTCGCTTGCGTGGACCCTTTGCAAGTTGTCATAGACCATCTTGGGAATCACTGGTGAAGTGGATATCTGTAGGACAAAGGTGTCAAACTCGCGGAACATTGGCTTCATGCGGAACACAACGAACATTTGTGCGGCCCGGTCAGTATATATATATATATATATATATATATATATGTCGGCACACAATAATATAATATCAAAATCTCTCCCGAAACGGGAAAAATAGTAGCAAAGAAGACATGTCAAGTGTCAGGACGTAAACATTAAATTTTTATTGTTATTTTATTTACGTTTATTATAATGTGTTATTCGAAATCAAGATGTATATTATAAATGCGAAAGTATGTTTGGATGTTTGGTAGTCTTTCACGGAAAAACAACTGAATGGATTTTAATGAATTTTACAATAATATAGCTCATACTTCAGAATAACACATAGGCTATAGTTTATAAAGATATTGTGTGAAGTTTCCAAAATATAACGATAATTGTCAGGAAAGTGGGAAGCAATTCTGCCATGCAAAAAAAGCCCGTGACAGCATCTTTTTTGCGCGAAGCAAAGCTTTTGTTTTGTTTTGTCTACGCCATGCCTCAGAGCGTGCTCGCTTTTAATTTATTCGGTTGATCTGTGTAATCACTATTTTTTTTATTTTATAATATAACTGGATTTCGAGGGGAGAGGTTCTTTTGGAATGTTTTTTTCGGTACAGTTTTCTAGTCTTTTCCCCATACTGTTTATATATATATATATATATATATATATATATATATATGAAAAAACAGCAGTAATTCATAAATTTCTTCTATATATAGGCGCAATGCAGCCAAGAATATAAAAGTAAATATAATCCAATATAAAAGAATTTTTTCAATATATAATCATATACATATACATACACATATATATATAAATTTATACACACATATACATATACATTAACAAAAATATAAAAATAATCATATAGTTATATACCTAAGATAACTAAAAGTAGGAAGGAGGCACATAGTATAAAGACAAATTCCTGGCCTTAGGAACCAGGATTGCAGGTTAAAACAAGTTTTGCGGCGCCAACCTTCACCTGTAATTTGTCATACTATGTACCAAGAGGAAAGGAAAGAGTTATATATGTGTAGAATTCAAATATTAAATCATTAAACTAAAGAACATATGAACATAAATATAACCTACTAAAACGGATTTATAACGATGGCCAAGAGTGCAGTATCGTATTCCCGCCAAATAGGGAGAGCAGAACCGCATAAAGTTAAATGCGATACGATAAAAGAAACGATTAATCGCGATACGATGTACGATAATAAGAAATATATATATATATATATATATATATATATATATATATATATATATATATACTATACTTTAAAATCATAAAAATAAAAATAAAAATCATAAAATTAGCGTAAAATATAAAGAAACTCAGAAAAATATATATATTAAAATTTTTTTTTTTAAAAAAAAAAAGCATGTGGCGCCATCTATTTAATAATTGTAGGATAAATTAGATATTGTCTAAATTTAAAAAAAAACATTACAAAACATAATAACAGTAAATAATTACATTCATACAATTTGTATCATAAAAAACCATTATAAATATAATTACAAAGAAAATTAGCAGGGTATCCATGTTCAATACAGTGATTAAAAAATTTTTAAGATTTAAAAATATTATCTTTATCGCTAACTAATACTTTATTGCGATAAATATAGTTAAAAATAATATTTCTATATATAGATATTGATAAATTAGAATTCCAGTAAGGCACTTTGATGATATTAAAATTAAAGGCATCTCTTTTATCATAAATATTAGTATGCAGTTTCAAATCCTTAATATACAGTGATACATCTAGGTAATTTGTTTTGATTGGATTATTATTAATTTTAACTAAGTTTAAGTAGGACGGATAAAAATTAATAATAGGATTTAAATTATCATTTTTTTTACCAAAAATAATTAAATCATCAATATATCTAAAAATGTAGTAGTAATTATTAATAACATAACTATATTCATAAAAATGTAAATAAAGATTAGCCAAACTATTACTAGCTGGGCCCCCTTGTGGGAGTCCTTTCTCTTGTTTATATAAAGAACCATTAAAAAAAACTGATATAATTTTCTTTTAAGACAAAAAATCTATGAGAGTTTTAAATTTGTTAAAATTAATATTAAGGTTATACATACTGTGGTTTTTTAAAAATTACTTTAATAATATCATATAAATGAATGGAATGGAAAGATCTTCAAAGTCATAACTATGAACTGAATAAATATTTTTATCATTAAAAAAAAAATCTATAATCTCTTTACTATTTTTTAATTATAGCTTTATTACATTACTGATTAATAAAGTTTTGTATAATATTATGAAGTAATTTGCCTGCAGTAGTAATATATGTTCTAAAACCATTTGTCACATTTCTAAATTTAACCGGACTTTTATGGAATTTTGGAGTTAAAAAAATATATGGATACTTTTAATTTTAGGAGAATACAATAACCTAATTTTTTATAAATAGCAATAATACGATTACTAATTTCATTATTTGACAAATTTAATTTTTTAAAAAAACCATTATTAAGAAAGTGATCATAAAGAATATTATAATAAAAATACTTACAAATCACAGCATAGTTACCAGGTACTTGATCAATGTAAACTATGATAAAATTCTTAAGTAATTCATATATGTATATGTATATGTGTGTATAAATTTATATATATGTGTATGTATATGTATATGATTATATATTGAAAAAATTCTTTTATATTGGATATATATTATAAAACACACACACACACACACACGTTTATTCAAGCATTAAAAAAAGCAATTGTTTCATAGCTATCTGTAAATTTTTCTTTTATATATTACTTATAGAAAATGGATAATGGATTTTAATTAATATATATATGTTTTTTAAAAGGATTATTTCTATTATATATATATTTCATTACTGAACTAATTATTTGTTAATTAAAAAGTACATCGTCTATTATTTTGGATAAAAATACATTTTAGAGACATTTTTAAGCTAACTATATGTAACGATTGATGGATTCATTAAAATCTGAAATTTATTTTATTATTTTAGTTTCTTAGAAACTAACTATTATAGTAAAAAAATAATGAAAGTTTTTTGTTTTACTCTTAGCATCAGAATCGTTTTCTTTTTATTGTGTGTGTGCTTCACATTAATAACTTTTTAACTAACGTAATATTGTTTTTTATAAGTCAGGCATCGACATTTGAAGCTATATCTTGTCTGTGAGGGGGAGAGGAAGGGGGAACAATAATTTTACACTAAAAAAATCCCCGTGTTATGCTGGGCTAGAGAGAGGGAAAAGAAACCTGTCTTAAATCGAAAATATGTGGAACAAATTTCGAAAAAGGGAAATTTAATGAAATAATTTTAGAAATCACTCACATTGCGCGCGTACAAACACACACACACATAATTGCTGGCGTCATGAGGGAAAGAGAAAGCCCGCGCAACGCCGGGCCATGCAGCTAGTAAACTTATATTTCTATGAATATTGATTATTTTTGCGGCCCACCTAAAGTTAAATCTTGTTTGTTTGCCCCAAATTAGCCTTTGAAATTGACATCCTTGCTGTAGGAAAAATGCACCAGTTAAGACAAATGAAGAAAGTTTATAATTAAAAAAATTAGGGTTCATTCCTAAAAAAATCAAGCAGTGATATTTTTCTCGATTATAATTGAAGTATTATAGACTAGTTTTACTTTTGTAAGCAACAACATTGAACCAAAACCAAATGACTTCCAATCCTACTTTCGGTGTAATGTAAATCTATGTCAAAACATTGAAATTCAACTGAGTTTTTCAAACTTCTAATGCAAATGTTTGAAACTGTTTTTGAACTATATGGATAGAAGATGATCCGCAGATTTCAGAGATTCAGGATTATATATTGTTTATTTCAGTATTTTTTTCTAAATATCTTGTTAAGCTTTTTAGCTCAAAGCAATAGTGATTTTGCTATAATCGGAAGAAGAAAAGGGTACTAATGACTGCAGCGCTCCCATAGTAAGTTTTACGGTAGAACTTGTCCATAAAGATTAATTTAAAAGCTACTTTTTTTAGAATCTTCACAATTAAAGGCTTAAAGGAACATTACCCGAAAGTGACACATCGTGCACTGGAAGTGATGCATTAGTTAATTAGTCCGTATCAGGCATGTCAAAATTGATTATTAATACTTTTATTTAATTTTTGACAACACTAGATTATTTAATTTAAATTACATGTGCGTTCGAGGTACATGAATTAAATAAATGTGTTCTATGAAAAGCTCATATATATATATATATATATATATATATATATATATACAGTGGCGCACACAAGGGGGGGTCCTGGGGGTCCGGACCCCCCCAAAGCCCTTGATTTCTTTCCGATTGATTATAATTCTAAGTATATAGTACGTAAAATTTAATTAAGTATTTGTTATTAATCATTAATTTTATTAATTAATTCTAATTATTTATTCAATAATTAGTTTTTTTACTGTTTTGTTCCCGAAAACCGACAAAATCAAAAGGAGCATGATACAAGAATGGTGAACTTTCGACCCCGGACCCCCTTGAAAATTCCTGTGTGCGCCACTGTATATATATACTATTGCGCTCAGAGTGGCTCACAAGCTTTCTTGGGAGTAGTTATGTTCTTAAAAAACATGGACAAAAGCACCGAAACGTAATCTTTAAGCAAAAAATTTAAAGTCTGAGGGATGAGTTTTAAGCTTCCTCCTAACTTCACCCACCACTGATTGGGCATAAATTTAAAAGTTGAGTGAGTGTATATTAACGTCGTACTGTTCAGCTATAGGAGGGCTTTTGATGACGGACCTCGTAATTTTGAACCATGGTCAAGTGACGAGGACGACACCTGAGCTGCCCCCCTCTCCTGACTGCCACACTACACCAACGGGATGACGTTTGAGCTCTCGACAGAATTAACGTGCATATCTCCGCTAAATGGTGGGTCTTTAGTGGTACTGGAGTCGAACTCGTGACATGCCACTCACGATCCACCTTGCCACTAGTCTACCGCGGCCACATTTAAAAGTTGAAGCCTGATCAAAGAATTGTTATCTCTCTCTCTCTCTTACACACACTTCATGAAATAGTTATCCTTTCCTGAAATAATGACATTTCATGATAAGAGTAATTTTAGCGATCTGGCTCAGACATGTATATACATGCCTCAGGGTTATTTAGATGTACGTACTTTACACATGGTAATGAGTAATGAAATGTAAGTAGAATCAGAAGCTATTCGTCAGCAATCATTAACAATATTGCGTTCTAGTTTTGTTTTAATTCTACTAGTTCTCACATGACAACTTTTATGTGGTTTAAAAGAGTAGAGTTCTTTGTCTAGTGTTTAACTGACAATGTATTAAAATGAGTAAAAACAAAAAAGTGAGTATGAGTAGAAAGCGATCAATTGAATATATCACACTTTTCAAAAAAAAAAATTGGGAATTGCAACTCTTTCGTATTCAAAATAATAATAATAATAATAATAATAATAATAATAATAAAATATTGTGTTTATATAATGCGTAGCACAACTCATAGCGGTTTCTAAAGAGTATGTTAAAAGATACTCTATCTCGGGTAGCTTCTTGAAGATAAACTGTTAGAATTAAGGCTGATATTTAAAAGAACAACAAAAGATATTTGTCAAACCTATTGAAGGTAATACAAATGCTAAGAAACAAGCTGTTTGATAGTGCATTTAACTGCTTCCAAATCGAAAACATTCACTGAAGGGGAATTTACAAATGAATGCATGATTCAGGCAGTATAGTAGCATTGTGTGCAGAAGAAATTTTTTTTAAAAATAAAAAAATGCACAAACTTTTTTAACATTGCTTGCAGAATTCATGATATTGCCGAAAATTTAAGTATATAATCAACTGAAATCAATAATTCTAACATTTTAAACTTTCTCCTCTGCTATTGATGAAAGCACAGAATTACAAAATAAAAGCCAGCTCACTATTTATATTTAAAGATGTTATATGAGCTTAAAAGGAAATGGAGAAAATCTGGAAGTTACACCAATGTACTATATCAGGGGTTTATTTGGTCGATAATTTAAGTTCTAAATAAATATAAGGCAGTACCCACAAGTCGCTGGGTATTTCATGATGTTGTATGAATATACCAGTTGATTCAAAATTAGTGCGACTAATTTTAAAAGTATATAACTATTAAAGATGAATTTCTATCGTTTTACTAGTGGTTTTATTTGAAAAATGAAAAATCTAAATTACTAATCTCGAGATTTTTATTAGTGGGAGCAAATTATAGTACTGAAACCCGGAACGAAGCCTTAAACCCGGAATGAAATTTTACAGCTTTTGAAGAATGGTTTTACAAATTCTGTAAAAAATAAAACATTTAAAAAGTAAAAAAAAAAGGCATTCTTCTATTGTATTACTATCGAAACTTCAAAAAGAAATAAAATTTGGTCCGTAATCAAAAGCTCCATGGAAAAAAATGTGAACGAAAGGAAGTCCTTAATGAAAAAGAAAAGTTGAAAAGAGAGAATTATCGCTGTAGAAAATCGTTTGCCTCAAAAACCCATGGCAAAGAAATTACAGATACAGCAATCGACAATTTATCGTCAGATAAAGAAAATTGGCTATGAAAAAGTAAATTTTCTATAGACTGTCATCAAATGTCTGTTAAGACCGTAAAAAAACCAAGAAAACGTTCTTGACCTCTGTATTTAAAGTTATGCAAAACATGGATAACTTCGAATGAAGCACTGTTTCATCTGTCATTCACAACTGGCAAAATGAAGATACAATATATTTAACGTAAAAAACGTCGAAAAGACGCACCTGCTTTGCAAAATAATAGTTGGCCATCAGGTGTTATTGTATCAATGAGAATGTCCTCTCAAGGCTTAACAAACCCCCTTTTTTGATGAAACAAAGGCTAAACTTGATGCCGAACACTATCAAAATAAAGTTTTGAAACACTTGATCAGAGAAAGTAAACGTATCCACACTCAAGGTGACTTATTTCCACACCATCATTGTGCACCAAATCATTCTGCAAAATCAACTATAAAATGACGGAAATATAAAAAATAAATTTTCTGCTTCCTGAAATGGCTATCACTATCCCCTGTCTCTGTTTCTTGCGATTTTTTTTATGAGGATACTTCAAAAAAACAAATTAAATAGACGTTCTGGTAGTTCCGGTGGACAGGTGGGAGGAGATTGACGTTTTGCAATTCGTCGGCCAAGCATTTCCCATACATGCTCTATTGGATTCAAGTCCGGTGAGTATGCTGGCCAATCCATACGGGTGATATCCTCCGATTGAAGGCATTCGTCTACAATGTTTGCACGGTGAGGACGGGCGTTGTCATCCATAAACAGAAATTTAGCACCCATGGCGCCCCGAAACAAACGTACATGTTGTTCCAGAATGACATCCCGATAGATGTGACCTGTCATCGTTACACTCTGAACATGCAGGTCAGTTCTGGAACCAAGAATAATTCCTCTCCAAACGAGCCATCCTGCGCCACCGTAACCGTTCAATGGTGCTCTCTTGGTGGTAACGGGTACCTTGCGCTCTCCATATTAAAGTCCGGCGAGAATCAGATTGCAAACTAAACCTGGACTTGTCGGAAAACATCACACAAGACCACTGTTGTGGTGTTCACAATGCATGCTCTCTACTCCAGGTTAATCGCAGGCGACAGTGAGTTGCGGTAAGTGGAACACATCTGACAGGCCTACGAGCATATAGACCAATACACCCTAAGTGTCTGTACACGGTCTGCCTTGAAACTGTCTTACCGGTAGCTGAAGAGAGCTGACAAGACAGGTCTGATGCTGTGCTCCGTCTGTCTCTTTTGGCAGTAACTGCCAAATACCGGTCCTCATTCGGCATTGTAACTCGGGGGTGACCTGTGCTGTAACATCTACTCTCATTACCATCATCTTGGAATCGTTGCCAAAGCCTGGAGATGACACTCTGGGTGATTCCAAGTTCCTCGGATACTTCCAGCTAGGTACATCCACATTCCAGTCATCCAATAATTCTACCACGTAAAAAATCATTCAAATGCTTTCTTTGTGCCATAACTATGCGGTTATTGCACTAAAAGGCTTTTAAAGCGCTCGTGAACAATTTTACTTCTTTGCCACTATTCCTTATATACCCCTCTCTTACATTCTCGTCATTGTGACGTACTATCCGCGCCATCTGGTGGTTTCCTGTAATTTTCATATTCTTCTTCAAGATGTGTGTGATAATTCTACAGGTGAAATTTTTATTTTAGAGTTCAATTTCTGTGGGATTCTGAATTATCCTTAATTTATGGACATGAGTGTGGAACAAATATCAATGCAATTGATAGATACTCATCCGGGGTTTTTACCGATTAGAAGGTTTCAATACAGGGACGTCTTAAGGCATGGGTCAACTGAGTCTGGGTCCAGGGTCTCACTCTCGATGTCGTTTCGTCCTCTACTCAATCTTAATAAGACTATGATCTGGATAATTTTAATATGGTCAAATATTATTCCCGTAACATATTCTCCGAAAAACAGGGAACTTTAAACTGCAAGTCAACTGACAAAAAAATAGGGTAAAAACTGTATTATTATGTGAGGACCGTTGTCCATATCTAGGCCTAGGCCTAACACCATAAATAATCATTCAACTCATTTAGTCGAAATGTGGATATCGGTCGAGCCGGTTTGTGCCTAGGCTTTTGAGATTGTGCGTCGTGCACATTTATTTGTTCCAAATAAACGATGTAGTATTTGACAATGCATGTTGTTGCACGTCTCCATTGGCCAGCAACAACATGCTGGCCAATGGGGCCAGTATTTTGGAAGTCATGGATCTAGACCATGTCCATGACTTCGTACACTTTAAAAAAATTCAACACCAGCAAGGGATCGTCTGCTAAATCCTACTTGGTGAGCCCCAGGGATTCGAGGATGTGAGCAGGTGAAGCCGGCTCAGAAGAACAGTTCGTGCACATTTCAAAGTTCTTGAATCCTTAGGAAAAAGTGGCCATCTTGACAATGCATGCTGTACACTTTCTACTTTTAAAGATCACAAGTAAGGCCTACTTTTTCATAGGAACCCAGGGCGTCAAAATATCTTAAGATTTCTCTGGGTCCAGGGCATCAAGAAGTTTTAAGTTTCAATGAATCTTTCATTTGTAGCAGATCTTAACCGCTCTTGCTCGATTCTTAAATTGTAGCTCCGACAGCCGGAAAGAAAATAATACTAATTTTTTTCCAATAGAGAGCAAAACACTTCGTTATATTTTCTTTACCGAACTTATGTACTATAACTATTAATGTTATCTCAATAATTTTCTAATTTCAATGTTTGTAACAATTTCAAATAATATTTTTATATTCAAGAATTCTAATGAGGAGATGGGGATTCTATTCGAGAGCCAAGAGATTCAATTAAACTATATACTTCTTAAAAAATCTCTTATCCGATTGCATATTTTGACCACATCTGCAGTCGAATAGATTATTTAATAGTTTAACATATATACAATTGCATACATAACAAAAAAGAGGAATTAATTTGTCATCATTCGATAGAAATTCCAGGGGAAAAATACAATTTTGAGAGTAAGAATACATAAATAATCAGGGAAATCTTAAGACTTCTTGAGACCCTGGGAAGCAAAAGTAGGCCCTATCTATGAACCTTAAAAGTAGACAGTACATATAGCATACGTTGTCAAATACTCGTCCAAACAATAACCCGAAATAAATTAATGTGCATGACTTACAGTCTCACAAAACAGTTCGACCAACTGCCGTCTTTTGGCTGAATGAGTTATGAGAGTGTATGGTGGCAGGGCTAGGCCTGCATATGCGCGAGGGTTACCACGTGTAACCAGTTGACCTTTCGTCCGAAGGAGAATACAACTGGAAATTCCCAGTTTTTCGGAGAATACAACCAGAAATAACATTTGACCGTTTGAAATTATTCGAATCACGATCTTATTAAGGCTGAGTCCAGAACGAGACAAGACCCCCATTGCAGCCGAAGGCCTTGATCCCGGCCTAAGTTGATTCATGTCTTATGACGTCTTTGCAAATAATGAAACTGCTTACGGTTAGATGGACACAAATCTCGTATAGAAGACACTTTTAGAGTCGACACAAAATATGGCCAAATGGAAGGTACTGTTATTAATCTTACTACATTATTGCTGAAAACAGCACACATTGAGAACGGTGGGGAATGATCGCAATTGGCGGTATTTCGTCCGAGACCATTTGGCGTTTTATCGTCTACACTCGCCTAATCGAGCAGTACTAAACAGCTTGTGAATGAATCGTTAGTATTGCTAAGGGTACAGTAAAACTCTATTCACATATCTGTATTCAATATAATCATATAGTACCTATAGTACCATTCCTATAAAAATATGCGAATCGAAAATATTCTCTGTGTGTGTGCAAATATTCCCAATGTTGATTTTTTCAAATATATCTACTATTACCAACTGATATCTACCATTGTTTTTTCAATTCCTACTATTAGCTCACAATCTCTCTCTATATATTTATTTATTTATATATTTATTTATTTATCTTGTGTGTGTGTGGTGGAATTTTCAATCGTTAATAAAATACATTTTATAGCGCTCAATTGAGCTGAAATTTTATATACAGGATTATTTTGGATGACAATATAATAATTAATAAAAATTAATTGATTTAAACTAATTATTTAAAGAATTACAAATACAACCACGTTGGCATCATTTCTGGCGACTTGTGTCAAAACTTGAAATGGTTTTTTTCTCACGTGTTAAAGTATTCAGTTGAACTGAAATTTATGTACACGATTGTTTTGGATGACAATACGATACTTTAATGATAATTAATAAAAATTAATTACCCCTTAATGTTGGGATTCGGTCTTATGTATATACATATTTATATTAATTGTAACTATTTAATAAAAAGTAGCTAAAATAAAATTTTTCTTTGTTGGTCTATGTAGGAATTGACTTAATATTTTTTTATTAGTTATTTTTTTTAATACAAATAGAAGAATATTTTCTTTACGTTTTTAAAATGAGAAATTTATAAATTGCTCTATATTAACTGCAATACATTCTATATCATGAAAAAATTACAGAGAAATTATAAGTTCTGCATATACTAAAAATATATTAAACAAAAATAAATCAAGTTTTGTGATTCGACGTTTTAAAAAATCATCTCAGTTGTAAGTTTTGTTAAACAATACATTTTTATATCAATAAGTTTAATTTTTTTTACGGCTTGTTAATTAAAATTAGAGTTTTAGTTGTAGGGAATTATAGTTATTTCTTATATTTTTGTTAAATTCAGATATTTTTTTCAATTACAGATACATGAAATAAACTTTTAACTTTTTTCAATGTTAACATTATAAAATATTTTTATATTTTAAAATATATTTTATCAATAATATGTATCAAAATAATAACAAAGGAATTGTTGAGTTTCAAAGAATTAGAAACACAAATTAAAAAAAAAATTTAAAAGCTTAATTGTTTTTTAGAGAAGTGATTTTATATTCAATACAAGGAAAGCATCTTTTTTTTTTAAAAAAATACTATTACGTTTACTAACCTTTCAAATCCTTTTTTTTTGTTCTTTTAAAAATTTCACATCTATCATAAATTTATTTTTTTCACAATCAGTTGTAACAACGAAAAGCAAATAATTATTTTTACAAAACAGTATTTTTTTAACCTTTCTAGAGAGAAAGAAAAGGTAATTTTAAACAGAAAGATTTCTTTGGTTGACGTCATTCATATGTCACATTTCAAAGAACAATACATAGGCATACAGATTTTCAAAAATGGCTAAACAAAAGCGACCTTATTTTGCCCGTAATTAACCTGTAAAATTATTTTCTAATTTATTACTGAAAATTGAGTATAAATACTAACCATTCATGGAAATGTTTGTAAATGGTCCAAAGCAATAGTCTTTCTCAATATCAGCTCTTAAGGAAAAAAATGAAGACTTTCTTTGCAGTTCTAATTGTGTGCCTAATCATAACTGTAAGTAGATTTCCCTTTCCGAACCTTCGTTCTTTTTCAATTATAACTTGATAAATTCACTGACCACCAATGTTCTCAAATATTTTTTTTCAAATGTTAGCTTCGATCATGAACAAAATATGAATATACAGAGACGTCTTCAGGCATGGGCCAACTGGGCCCGAGCTCAGGGCCTTGCTCTCGTTGAGGGCCTCGTTTCGTTCTCTACTCTGTCTTAATAAAATCAGGATCTGGATAATTTTAATGGTAAAATATTAAAATCTTGTCCCTATTCTCCGAAAAATAGGGAATTTTAAAACTGCTTGTCAACTGGCAAAAGTGGTAAGACTGTATAATTATGTGATGACCGTTCTCCATGCCGAGGCCTAGGCCTAATACCCACTGGCGCAGCTAGTCCTGAGTGGGCCCGTATCAAAGTTTCTTGCATGCTTTTTCGGGGGCCCTAAATATATTAACAATTTTTCCTCATATATGTTGGGGCCCCTGTAGCTTGGGAACCCCTTATCATTGATACAGCGGGAGCTATGCCCCTACTAATACCATAAACAATCACTCAACTCATTTAGTCAAAATGCGGCCATCGGTCGAGTCGGTTTGTGCCTAAGTTTCTTAGATTGTGAGCCGTGCACATTTATTTGTTTCAAATAACCGTTTGAACGAGTATTTGACAATGACTACGATAATACTGTCTACTTTTTAAGTAGATAATACTGTCTACTGTATAATTATGTGATAACCGTTTTCCATGCCGAGGCCTAGGCCTAATACCCACTGGCGCAGCTAGTCCTGAGTGGGCCCGTATCAAAATTTCTTGCATGCTTTTTCGGGGGCCCTAAATATATTAACAATTTTTCCTCATATATGTTGGGGCCCCTGTAGCTTGGGAACCCCTTATCATTGATACAGCGGGAGCTACGCCCCTGCTAATACCATAAACACTCATTTAGTCAAAATGCGGCCATCGGTCGAGCCGGTTTGTGCCTAAGTTTTTTAGATTGTGAGCCGTGCACATTTATTTGTTTCAAATAACCGTTTGAACGAGTATTTGACAATGACTACGATAATACTGTATACTTTTAAAGATCTTAGGCAGGGTCTACTTTTGCTTGGGGGCCCAGGGCCTCAAAAAATCTTAAGGCATCCCTGTTAGTATACTTTATTGCTTTCGAGTCTAATGCGCTGAAACTTCAATTCCAAATCGTATGTTTTGTCGACTTTTTAAAAAAACTTTTAATGTTTTGGAATTTTTTTTATGTATGATATCTGATTTGTATTATATCTGAACAGGGAATCGAAACTTAAGAAGATTTTCTTGTTTCGTAAAATGAAGAATTCTTGAACTTAAAACCAGAAAACTGGAATGCAAACAGCTTCCTTCACTTCAAATTACGTTTAAAAAAATTAAAACGTTATCCGAACCTGATTAAAAATGGTTAAAGAAAACTTTGAGATTATTTTCCTTTCCGAAATCTTTATCATGTTCCTTCTCGACTTGTTCTAATTCATTTATTTAGGAATAAATAAATAAAATATTGCTGATTCTTACATGATAAATGTTTTGCTGTAAAAATGCAAAGCAGGACAGAAATATTCACCAAGGAGCCTACGGTAGCTTTGGAACTACTATTTGTAATAAAATTTATTCATTATATTTTCTACTTTGCTCTTTTACCTATACCAAATGTATTAATGTAATTGTTGTTTAATCGAGCTTTGTTTTTTTTAATGAAAATTTGAAAGTGGAAAGAGTTCAGGTTATTTTCAGAACTGCTGATGTGTGTCTCCCATTCTCTTATTCTAAGAGTTGCTGTATTATGTTTTACAAATCCCTTGTCTGCTTAGGAATTCCAATTTTTTTAAACAGTTATATAGAATGTGTGGGTGGAGGAGGTTAAATCAAAAATAAAATTATTATCATAAATTTCTTAATTTTACTTGGCAAATCCAAGATAATACAGCCATTAAAAATTGTAAAATATTCAACTAATTTATAGAGAAAAAATTGCTTGTATATCATTGTTGCTTTTACTTCATATTTAATTTTCAATTTTTTCTTTTTAATAATTTTCTATTTTCATTTTTATTATGTATTGTATCGTTCCTTCATTGCTTATTGCATACTTTAAAAATATTATTAAAGCGTTGTTGTGAGTTTTTAATCTGTACACAATAATATTTTGTAAACAGACTTCATATGATCTGAAACTAAACGTAATCCTATCACTTAAAATTGCAAAGAATAGAATTTTATTACTTTAGAAAAATTCTCTAATGGAAGTTTAATTGCTGGGTATTACTCCAACATTTTTGAGATACGATTAAATATTTCAAGTCAAACTTAATTTTAGAAGTGTTCAAAGTAATTCCTTTCCGCATCAAAGTACTTCTGAGAAGTCAAATATCACTCCCCGAAAAAAAATAACGGTTCAAACCATTAATATCTTAGAATCGATGAAAATATGCTTTTATTACCTCATCAATCAATCCCATCTTCGAAATGAACAGAGGTTTTGGTAGTTAAGAAAAATTGCCGAAAGTCGCCCATGTAAAGATCGATGCAATGATAGATGGTCTATCTTTTTTTTATGCGTTTTTGTTTAAGAAACTCATCTGTCATTCTTGCTGATTGAAAAGATGAATTATAATGGTGAAGTACGAGCCCTATATCATTAATTTATTAAAGAATTCTGGAAGACATTTGTGATGTATCAGTTTGATGTAACTGTCTTTTGCCTTTTTGTTTAATAATTTTGATCAGTCATTTACTTCTGAGAATAAGATGCGGCATGCAATAATTTTTTTCATTTCTCATTGTCTTTTCACCATTATTGGCTTAGAACCCTTGTAATGGATACCCCGCGTTCGTTAGCGTGTGAGGGTTGGAAGGGAGAGATTAGCCATATTCAAAATAACTTCTATTTATTCACAATTATGAACAGCAACACAAATTCTATAACCCAAGTTAAGAAATGCACCATTTACTAAATATGGAAAGGAATAGCGAATACTAGAAGACTTAATAAATAGGATCACTCAGGTCCAAGCAAATACACTTTCTAAATCCAAGCGACCTAATCCAATTTAATCCTTAATTGCCCAAATCGTCAATTTTAATGTTACACAAATAAGGTACGAAGCATCCACGTTAATCAATCACTACTATCCGTTAGCTGTCTAACCTTTCTCTCACTAATTCGAAAGTTTAATCAAGTCTTAGTTTACATAATCACATTTTCTTCAGAGGAAGATTTATATTTGAATAATTTTTAATGACCCAATATTCTCAAAGAGGACTATTAGTGGTAAGAACGTGGATAGACCCGTTACACTCTCTTCAAAGAGCCATACTTTATTTTCTTGAAGTGTTGTAATTGTAAAAAACATAGAATTTATGTTTAATTATTAGATATAATTTTTTAAAGAATGTAAAGTTCATCATTAATTCAAGGGTTTTCCTTATTGATTTTGGCACATCTTTCCTTTAAGGTGACAACATTCTTTACCATAATTTTGAAAAAGCGTAAAGGTATGTATTTTTTACATTTAGTGATAGTTGCATTATAAAAGACATATGAAATTGATTTGAGAAAATTATTACAAGAAAAAACGACTTACCGTAAAATCCGCGTATAACGCGCACCTTTACTTTCAAGTTGCATTTTTTAATTTTAAGGTATATTCACCGTATAACACGCACCCGATTTTTTTTACGAAGAAATCTGAAATGTAAATTCCCAATGCTCTTATGTTTTGAAGTCTTTTATTCGAGGTATTATCCCAAGATTTTGAAGAAATAGTATACTTCTATAATTACAAACCTCTAAGTTCATAAAGAATGTCATTTCTTTTCAATATACTGTATTTCGATGTATGTGTAAGCCTAATTTTTTTAATGCTCATTTTTTTGAATTTTTAAAGCTATCATTTTTATACCTGGCGTATAACGTACACCCGTAAATTTCGATCTTATTTTTTGTTTTAAAAGTGCGTGTTATATACGCCGGATTTTACGGTAAATTCAATTTGTTGGTAAAAACTGAAAAAAGAATGACATATTTTCAAAACATTTTCCTTAAATGAAAAATTATTCTATAATAATAATAATATTTTGTTTTTTTATAGGCAATTCTATTAGCGGGTTCAACAAAATATCTTTGAAAAATTTCCTTTATTTTCAGAGTTACGATAAACTGAAATAATAAAAATAATGGGTGGGTTTTGTTAAATTTTCTGTAATGTGATAGCAAAATATGAATATAATGCATTTTTATAAATTACAGGGTGCGGCAAAAAACCAGGACAAACAATATTTTATATAACTATATAAAAAATTAAGAAATTAACAAAATATAACAAATAATAATAAGAGTACACTCGTGCTAATAAATAAATTTAATTGGTTTCAAAGTGACCACCGTTTGCAGCAATGCAGAGGCACAAACTCTTGCAGAAATTTTCAACAATGAATCTAGTCTTTTACCTTTAATGTACCCCATTCCTGTAGAAGTGATTGCTTTAGAGAGTCCAAAGTTTTGTGCGGTTTAGTGCAGGCCCTGGACTCTAAAATTGACCATACACTGTAATCAAGGGGATTGAGAGACAACGAGTAGGAGGGTTATTTTCTTCAGATAATATCATGCCTGGAAAATTCGCCTTGCACCACTCTTGTGTCTTATCGGCCTTGCAAACTGGTGCAGAGTCTTGTTGAAGCGTCAAATTTGCATTTACGAAATGCTTTTAGTCCACTGAAGTACAATAGTTTCAATAATGTCCCTCTGGTACACTTTTTGATTGATTTTAACTCCACAAAAACCAAAGATTTTTTGCCACTTGCGCAAATTCCGCCCCAGACCATGACCGACTTTTGATATTGACAATGTTCAACAATTGCCGATATGCTTGAAGCGTCCACACAAGATTCTATCGCTTTGGGAGTTATGAACTTGTTGAACCGTAAAGAGCTTCTCATCAGCGCAAGGGAATCTCTCCAAGTGCTAACTTGCGGCCCGTCTCAAAAGTTTTCGGCATCTTCGGAGCCGTACGAGTTTTTTTTTTTCAGTGAGAAGCTGAACTTTTCGCAACTTGTAAGTCTTCAGTCCAAGCTCCGTTTTTGTTATTCGCCTCACCGATCTGTCTCTTATTCCCATGTCAGGAGCGATGTGTCTGATGGGAACCTTCGGATTTCTCGACTCGGTTTTCGATGGCCTTACGATTCCTTGAAGCGTTTACAGAGCGTTTTCGCTCACTTCCTGGACGTCGACCATCATTGCCAAGCTCTTTCAACGGTAGATTGCATCAGACACTGTTTGCCGAGGTACGTTCAGCAAACGAACTGTCGTTTTCCTGGCTGAAACAACTCTAAAATAACAGACTTTTTGCTCGGCGTTATCAAAAACACCTAAATCAAAGTAAAAACTAGAAACATATTTAAAAGTATTTTGTTATTAAAGTGTTATATAAAAAAACCATGAGAAAACACCAATTAAAAGGAAATTCGTTAACTATTCTTGGAGGCAAGAAATTTGTCCGAGATTTTTGGCCACACCCTGTGTATATTTAACAAAAATTCTAGTTCAACCCCGGTATAGAAATTTTAGCGATATATAAGCAAAACATTATTACCATAGAAACATTTTCATAAAAAGATAATGCTTTAAAAATATTTTTTCTTTATTTTTTGTCAAAAATTGCACTTAAATAATTTGGTATTGTAATAATATTCTTAAAACAGTTTCATATGTATTTTCTGATTCAACTGACACTAAAAATAAAAAAAATATATACATATATACGCTTCAGCTTAGGTGTCGTCCACGTCACTTGATCATGGTTCAAAATTACGTGGTCCGTCGCCAAAAGCCCTCGTGTAGCTGAACAGTGCGACGTTAATATTCAATCACTCACTTAACATTATACGAAAATAGCTTTAAGTTCCTTCTACATCATTTGGTAGGTACACGAGTTTATTTTTCTTATATCCAACAGATTTTCTGGGACTACAGCTGACAAAGGTTATCCATTGTGTTCTTTATCCTGAAGAGAATTTTTTGATAAGCATTTAATAATAAGTGCACAAGACTGAGCTCCTTTCCATTTTATTCGAATGACTTTTATTTGAATTAGTACCTCTAATAATAAAAGAAAAGAAGGCACGATAATGTTCTTCAAATCAACTCCTCAACAAAATATAAAATTTTACAGCCTTTATTATCTTTCAAATATTTATTCAATGATTTTTAACCCTTTATCTACCGATGGTACTTACAAGCACCACTCACTTTAAAATTACATGCGGGGAAGATAAATAGTTTTATAGCAGAAACTACGTTTTCAGCGCATTGCGAAGATTATCATTTTTGTTCTGAAAAAATAGTTAATGTCAAAATTTAAGCGTCTTATTTTTTTTATGTTGATGAAGACCTTAGAAAACGATTTGACTACTTTAAGTGAATAGTGTATATAATTAATTTTACTGTTAAATATCTTTAATTAATTAATTAGGTTTAACGGATTAAATTTCCCAAAGTTGAGTATTTTGTTTATATATATCCCTTAATTTTCAATGTAGTGACTCAAAAAAAAATATTGCGGGAAAAAACCGCAGTAAATCATAATGCGATAGATAAAGGTTTAAATTTCAATTAGTCTATAAATTATCGTTTGCGACAGCAAAATGCTTCATATTTGCATATCTGGCACATTGTGTAATGCTTATCGTCTGTCTTGTCTCAATATTTTCATTTCTATTCTAGTATATAGTTCGTTGAATGCAATAGAACTAGACAGAAAATTATATAGATTAAACTTTGTCAACATTATCAAATTGGTTTTAGAACTGCTTACAGAATGAATGAAAGTTCTTCTAGGTTAGAATTAAACAATTACATTTAATTGTCCATATAACGTACAACTAATGTAAGTACGGTTGATAAAAATTCTGTTTTGTTGGTACTTTTCCGTTTCGTGGGAACGTATAAATGTAACAAAAAAATCGCCAAATACCAGTAATAATTTATTAATAGTAGTAAAGCTACCACAAAAAACTAACCTTTTTCTTCAATGTTGGAAGCAATTAAAAATATCACGCCTCCTCAATAAAGTAATAATTTAAGAATTGGATCTCTCTGGAATTGAGACTATTAACTTATTTTGAGTTTGAAGTTTAATTTCTCTGGAGAAAAAAAAATCACCAAAAAGGCCCACCGAAACGGAAAAGTACCGCTTTGTTAAATTTATTAAAAATAGTTTGATGTTTCTTTTTACATAATTAAATATAAAAAAAATTTGGATTTTCTCCAATACTAAAATTTTACTTCATACATTTTGCTTCAGTAATTATTTTGGTACCCAATGATATTACTTAAACAGTGAATATCGAGTTAATTGAAATAGAGCATATATTAAATACTAAAAAATTATTATTATATTATATGTTTTCAGTCAGCTTATAAATTGTAATTTTTAACACCCTTTTAAAAGCTTCACTTGTATGTAACTCAATTTTTACCCACTTTAAAAGGTCAGATTAATTCGAAATTTTCCTCTCTTGTCCAGGATCGATGACAATACGATAGTTTAATAATTTTGTTCCATTGTCCTTATCAGGATCATCAGGATTAACGATTTCCCATTTTCAAATCCCAGCTCGCATCTAGCGACTAATTCCAGAATTGGTGACTAAAAGATTAAGTTACAACTTAGTTTGATTTACTGGAAAAGGGTGTTTTTTAGTTTTTTTTAAATTGTAGTTTTTTTTTACTCTTGCTATATTAAAAACTCATTGCTAAGCTTGAGTTTTAATGTTAATTAAGCCATTGGCTGTCAAAACCACTGGCGTAGATAGTATTATTTGTGGGCCCTGTATCAAAATTCCTTGATAAGGCCTTTTTTGGACTCTTAACACTTTACAACATTTTACTCACATGTGTTGGGGCCCCTTTAGCTTGGGGGCCCTTTACCATTGATACGGCGGTAACTGCGTCCTTGGTTAAGGCGAATAATTCAGTCATTTCATAGAATATCTCGGTTTTTCATGAAATAGCTGAACCAAGTCGTAAAGGACGTGATAAGTTTGTTGCGAAAAACTGCGATGTATATTAACAAATTCTGTTCATCTAATACATCGCAATGGTAAACAAGCAACATCTGTTAATTCCCTGTATTTCAAAGCCGATGTAAAGGTTTACACTATTCCTGTACTTTTATATCTTTATTGATTTACGTGGCTAAAATGTAGAATATGTGGTAACTTGGATTTGGCGATGTTTATCTAGATTACATGGTGATATACCGAATTCATTCTGGCAGACTATATAATTCGGCAACTCTTGTATTTTGAAATGTGTTCTTTTGCAGATAAGGTCACGTGTTCTTTTTACCTAATTGCTATTCGTTATTCAAAATTTGTAGAGGCTTTCAAAAAGAGAGAATTTTCAAATTAACAATTTCATTTTTTTTTTGTTTCTTCACTTTCATTCTGTTTTTTCAATTTGTTCGTGTCGAAGCTTCAGAAACTTTTTCTTTTTTAGAATTATTTGCTATTAGATTTTTCTGTTTTGAAGTTGATCCTTCGAATCCTTCTGAGAAATATGTCTAAAGAATATGATTCAGGTTTTATTTATATTTATTTATTTTTTAATGATTTGAAACGAAAGGGAAAAATATCTGTGATACAAAGCACGGTAAGCCTTTTTCTTTAATATTCAAATCTCTAAAATTTGTTTTGTTTTGTATTTTCTCTCTCTCTCATTATTATTTATTTATTTCCTTTGAAAAATTCTACTTTGTAAACTCTTGGAAAGTTACAGTACCGGTTTATCCATTGGACTATTGGGAAGGGTATCCAGGGGTCCGGAAAAGCTGGACTTAGCCAGATTTTCTGGTTATAAATTTCAATCCTTCACTAGCAAGGGGTCTTATAGATTTCTGCGCCTAGGGCCTAAAATGAGTTTAAATCGGTACTGTATCGCTATATAGTCGTCGGTAGTTTGGCGAATGCTTCTGGTTGCCAAGTGATCACCTATTCAATGTAAAAATTATCACATTTAAACACATTAATATTTAAATCAATCTAAATGTCAAGCAACAATAAAAAAATTCAAAAATAAACTAATTCAAATGTCTCAGTTTATCATTTAAAATATTGTAACTAGGTATTATATAAAAGTAAAATTTCGATTTTAAGATGCACAACCCATTTTTCTCTCATTATTAATAATAATTAATAGTTTTATTTTTTTCACTGCCCCCTGGGATTTTGATCTATTCGAACAACAATGCAGATTGCTGGAAAAAACATTATTAATTACAAAATTTAACAATTCTTATTTAGGTATATTCTTTAAACAACTTCTTGTTATTTTTCTTTTAGATTGTCAATGCTTGTCCAGATCCTCCATGTCCTGACGGAGAATACTGTGTTCGTGTTCTCGGAGCAACTATGTGTTCGAAACCTGCGAAAAAGAGTAAATAAAATTTAATTTTTAAAAAAATTCTATCAATTAGTACAAATTAACACTTCTTAAGTTTTGCTTTTCATGGTCTAAAAATTTCACATAAATGTGAAATAAAACTTATTATTATTCAAACAGCTGACTTACACATGCCTAATCAATAGCATTAATTTGCAAAGTAGATTCATAAGCAATATCCATATGAGGATAGTTATTAGTTTAAAGAGAACAAAAAGCTACACTAATTTTATTTTAAAAAGGTTTGAATCAACCAAATTAACCCATTCACTCTGCCACGTAAATTTAAAGCATTTTGTCCTGGTTGCTAAGACATTATTTGAAAGAAAACATAGCATTTTACAAAATACTATGAAGTTACTGATATTATATGCAATGCCATTTACGGTAATTTTTATTATTAAGGAAAAAAAAAGCATTGCGAGATAACTCGTAGATGGCGTCACTGAATAAGATTCCTGCACTGAGTGCCAGGTACGAGTTATCTCGTTTTTTTCAATAAAAATCTTCATATACGAAGTTTTTCTTGTCATTTTGTTTGAATTTACAAGCTCGTCACTTAATTTCATCTGGTGACAGTCAGATGCGTAATGTTATGTCAGATTTTCGTATAAATGTATAATAATCCACACTGGGAAAAACCTAAAAGGCGAAGGTAGTTATTAGAGTTGTTAAATAATGAAAATGAACTGATAAGTAATAAATGAAGCCCAGTGGTAAGTGGCTAGTGCATCACGCTTCCACATCACAGATCTGAGGTTCAAACCCCCAGCTGGGAACGGTTAACTCAACCTTTCATCCCTTCAGTAGGTCGATACATGAGTACCAAAAGTTTGCTTGACAACTTAACACTGAGGGTTTTGCGTCAGACTGACCACCTGACTGAAACATTTGCTCTTGCACCTCAGGGCCCAAGGTCGCATACACTGAGTTGGGCACGGTAGGTCTTAGCTCTCATGGGCCGCTGAGTTAAGTTTAAGTAATAATTAGCGGAACTCAGGAAAACCATCTGTTGGTACAAGAAAATCTCTTGACCTTACTTAGAAGTCTTCATGAAGAATGCATACATATTCTATAACCAAAGAAATCGAGGAAATAAAAAAGATGAGGATGCGTCAATTTAGGGAATCAGTTATTATGCATTTATTTGATAGAGACGGCAGCAATGCAGGAGAAAGAAGCAGCTGTAATACAAATATACAAATGATTTTCATTTCTTCGAACATATTCCAACCACAGAAAAAAGAAGTCCCTACTGAGCTATGTCAAATGTGTACAAAGCAAAAAAAAAAAGAAAAATTTTTTTTAAATACATTCATATATATATATATATCAGTGGCGCACACAAGGGGGTGTCCTAGAGATCCGGACCCCCCAAAGCCCTTGATTTTTTCCCGATTGATTATAATTTTAAGTATATAATACGAAAAATTTAATTAAATATTTGTTTTTAATAATTAATTTTATTAATTAATACAAATTATTTATTCAATAATTAGTTTTTTACTGTTTTTTGTTCCCCCAAATCGACAAAATCAAAAGGAGCATGTGATACAAGATTGGTGGACTTTCGACCCTGGAACCCCCCTTCGAAAACTTCTGTGTGCGCTACTGATATATATATATATATATATATATATATATATATATTTATATATAATTATGTTATAATCTAATCATCTCGAAGTTAAAATTTTAATAATAAAAATTAATAACTAATCTGGTTTTTTTTGTACTATTCAAGCTTTTCTTGCATCCTTTCTAATAATTCCTACCTCAAATGGAGATATGTAGTCCAACTAAAATTTCAGTACACACTACGAGATACCTCATAGTTGGCACTCTCTCTCTCTCAATGGGTACAATAGAATTTCACAAATATTTCTTCACAAGATTAGTGTAAAATCTCACCATAAATGTGTATTGAGTAATAAACTTATTCTGAATAAAAAGGGAATTAAATACTGGAAGCGCTTGTGTCTCTTAAACAAGTCTTTATAAAAATAGCCATGACCCTTTTTTTGTGATTTATTTTGAAAAATTATTAAAGCCAGGAAAAAAAAGTCTCGATAACCAAGTTACTAAGCATGCAGTTTCTCGTTTCTGACCATGGTAGCTTCGTGCTTATGGTCACAAACTCGTGGCCAGAGGGAGGTGGGTTTGAGACCCGGGTTGAGTCAAAATTACGTGGGCCATCGCAAATAGCTTTCGGGGTGCTTAATTGTGTGACGTTAAGGTATCCGACTACGTTCGGAACCGTAATTTTGCAAAACGCATAACTTGATAATTTTCAGGATATTTAGTGTCACTTAGATTAGAATATATGCATAAAATAAGGACATTTTGACAAAAAAAACTTATTTAAATATAATATTTTGGCAAAAAATTAACTTGGAATAATCTTTTTTCCAACTGTTCTCCTTTTGTGAAAAATGCTTATATTATAATAATATTTTGCTTGTATATAGCCTCTCTACAGAGGATCAACTAGAATTTTTGAAATATATAACTTAGAAGTGGGTTTATTCATATTTTACGACAACAGAGGGGAGCAATTTTAAGAAAAAAAACGCCAATAATTATTTCAATTGGTGGTAACTCTGAAAATAATGCGAATTTTTCAAAAATTCTCGTTGATCCTCTGTAGAGAGGTCTGAGCTATATACAGGCAAAATATTATTATAATAGAACCATTTTTCACAAAAGGAGAACATTTTGAAAAAGGATTATTCTAAGTTAATTTTTTGCCAAAATATTATATTTAATTACATTTTTTTGTCAAAATGTTCTTAAAACAATTTTATACATGTATTCTAATCTGAGTGACACTAAATATCAGGAAAACTATCCATCTATACGCTTTTTTAAAATCACGGTTCTGAACGTAGTCGGATACCTTAATATAACTCTCACTCATTCGCACGTATAAGTCCATTTCATTTTCATGGTCCATTAGAAATGGATAAAATTTTTGATAGACTTGTTACAACTCCCATGGATATTTTCAGCAAATGTGCCCTGGCATGTGATATTTCAATGGGAATTTTTTGCTAATTTTTCGCTTTCACAGTTATTTTTTTAAAAGACATTTAAGGTATCCGACTACTTGCGACAACTTTTTTTTGAAAAAATGGAAATATGAGGATTTTTTTGTGATTTTTAGATTTATTTAATATATTTTAAGGAAAAAATCTTCAAACTGAAAGCAGAAAAAACATTATTATTATTAAAATGGGAAAAAGTGGTAAAAATGTACAAAAAATTACATAAACGGGGCCCGTTCTGTACAAAAATTTTATGAGAAAATTCTTAATTTTTCAATTTTGATGTGCATACTTATTATTCATGTTTGAAATGACCTTCAGGATAAGAGATATTTCAATTTTTACAAAAACTAAAGCACGTTATTTTATTGATTATGCGAAATTGTTTAAAAAGACTGTGATTATATTCACATAAAGGACTGTAAATTTTAAAATAAAGCAGCGATTGATAAATCTAAAGGTAAAAACACTTTTACTGTTATACAAAACATACACAAACAATTTCAGTAAATTCTTTTCAAAACTTTTTGAGCAATCGCTGGCCCCGTTTGAACTTTTCGCAAAAAACACATTTCGAATAAAACGCATTTTAAAGTTTGACATCTTGTGTGAAGTAATGGCATCTGTGCTTTTACTGAAACACTTGTAATTTTTGTTCTAGTGAATGGAAAATAAAAAACTTGGTATTTTTATTAAACTTATATGATGGCCTATAAAATAAAATCCTAAACAAAATTTGTCAATTTTTGAAAAAAATCACGATTTTAGGGTAGTCGGATACCTAGACAATTTTTTTTGGTTATTTTATTAATTTTTAGGACTTTTACAAATGTATGTTCTGAATCAGTACAGAAGTCCTTAGGCTCTAGTCTATAACTTCAGTCTCTTCATCGATAGGCCACGTTCAAAAATCTTCATGCGGATGCTTCGATATATTTCGGTGCTGAAAATAACAGATGTTTTGACATTAAACTGTCAGAAATTAACTTAGAAATTTGTTTGCTTTTATTATATTTTTAAAGTTATATTAAAAAGTTTTAGATCAATGTTACAAGATATTAACCAACCTCTGTTCATTTCTTCTCCTTTTATCCTCTACTTCTTGTCTAGAAAAAAATACTTATTGAGTTTTGAGAGAAATGTAAGAGACATATTCAGAATTTCCGAAATTTACTATGAAAATGTATGACAAGGTAAAACTGAAAAACGAAAAGAAGGTTGAGCAGTGTCTATTTAAAGTGACTTTAAAACTGTGCGTGTTTTTAACTTTTGAGCACGCCTGAAAAAGCTAAAAAAGAATCAAATAAATTATGATTCATGATTTCACAGTTGCTCTAAAATAGGGCTGTGGTTCACGGGCCACGAATGGCCCAAGGAAGGCATTTTAGTGGCCCCTCATTTGAATTTGAGGCAATTTAAAAAAAAATTGCCTTGTCTACTTTTTGTAGTAAAAAACGCCATTTTTTCTGTTATTCTTGATATATAAAACACTTCAATGATGTGCGCTTGGAATCTATTTCAGGTAAAATTTTCTAAAAATAACGAATTTTTCATAAATTTCACTGTATCTTAAATAATTTTAAATATTAAAAATCTGACTATACATAAAATCTCAGAAAATTTCGGAAAAAAGGTGGACTTTTAACTTTATCAGGTTTGCTAAATATTTCAATTCGACTTCCATTTAACTTTTTTAAATCGATGTATATATATACATATATACAAATTTTTTAAACACTGTATCTTCCCTTAGAGAATCAGTTGTAGTCTTGTAAAACAAACCTCTTTTTTTATAAAATTTCTTGACTACAATATTTTTTGACAGTCGTATGACCCGCAGATTACTTTGAATTTATAGATGCAGCCCTCGAGCGTGAAATGTTAAGGATCTCTACTCTAAAAAATTGCTTATTTTGTCTCTATTTTAATTTATTTTAGAACCTAAATTAAGACAATATATAAATGAATGAGTTAAAAAAATTTCTAATTTCTTTATATATATATATATATTCAAAAAATATTTTTAAATATTTAAAAGAAATTATGTGCTGTTACACCTAGTGTGGTGGTTATGACACACGTCTAGTAATCGAGTGGGCTCGGGTTCGAATCCTGAATAAGGCACGGATGTATCTTCGGGAAAAGAAGCCGGACTTTCGCCTGAAATAGATTCCCGTCTGGAATGGAAAGCAGCGAACCTCTTCTGTTCTATGCTGGGATCATCGTTTTTGATAAAAAGTCTATATTCTTCTGTGTTTGTATTGTACGTTTCTGTTCATCTATCTCTTTCGTGTGAGACACACGACAACAACAACAAAGAAATTACGTCTTGTAAGAAAAACTTCTTTTTCTCAAGTATAACTTAACGTGAAATCATTTTGATTTGTGTTGTTGTTCAGTTGATCGTGTCAAGACCATATTTTGAAATACAGAGGGATTCAAAAAGAAGTATACAGTTTAAATGCGACATAAATCAAGGACAATTTAAGATATTATATGTTACTTGTAACAGAATTATATGGGATTATTTAAAGTTTTATTAGAGACAGTCGTAGATGTTTCATGTGTGAACCTTTAGTCATATGACACACATTGAGTCGACCCAATTTAGCCCAAACGCGTGTTAAGGTATCTGAATCATCCATCGATAGCAGCTGTGATACGCTGTTTCAGCTCCTTTAGATCAACTCGAAGGGGGAAGGGGCGGATACCTTGTCCATTATGTATCTCTACAGAAAGAAATCACAAGGTTTTAAAACATATTGTTAGTCATTGGGTAAGTGGCATGATGTACACCACGAATGGTCCAATCCATCGTTGAGAGAGATATTCATTGAGGTAATCTCGGACGTTGGCCAACGAGTGAACCATCTAATTGAAGAATGAAGCTGTCAATGTAATCCTTCAACTATGGCATCAACCAAAGAGTTAATACACTGCTCAAAACAATTAAAGGATATTGTAAGTTTTATATAAAATAAAGATAAAAGCTATTTTTTTTGCCGAAAACGGAAGAAGAGAATCACAAATGCAATTTTTTCGGATTTTCAAACTGTGGAGTATGCTAATTTTGAGTTAAACGTCAAAAACGTCGTTTCAGCGGCAGCGAATGAAATTAGACTTTCAACTGAAATGAAGACAAGGATGATCGGCATTCAGTGACTGCTTTGTTTCAAAAAGTACGATGCCTCAGCGAAGTCATTTAACCGATTCAGAAGCTTGGAGAGTTGTTGGTAAGTTAGAAGGGGGCCAAACTCAAGCTGAAGTAGCGAAAGCCATTGGAGTGTCACAAAGTATGATTTCAAGGATCTGGAACCGTTTTTTGGAGAATGGAAGTGCAGGCCGAAGACCAGGACAAGGTCGTAGACTGGCAACAACGCCCAAAGAAGATCGTTATTTAGTGTTAACGGCTCTTAGACACCGAAATATGAACGCTACTCTTCTCCAACAACACCTTCGCTCGGCTACTGGCACCACCGTTTCAATTCATATTATCCGAAACCGGCTCTATGGTGCAGGTCTGTATGCTCGCCGACCGATAGTATGTGTCAGACTAACATCAAGGCATCGTCGCGACCGCAGGGAGTGGGCAACAGAGCATGTGAACTGGAGGAGAAATGAATGGAGCAATGTTCTTTTTTCTGACGAGTCCCGTTTTTCTGTTCATCCGGATAATAGGCGTATTTTCATCTGGAGGGACCGTTGCAGTAGGAATAATCCTGCGTTCGTGCACGAAAATGTCAGATTTGGCGGTGGGGTAGTGTTGGTGTATGGTGGCATCTCCATTGACGGGCGCACAGACCCCTACATCATTCGAGATGGACCTCTGACTGCTCCCCGATATAGGGATGAGATCCTCAGACCTATTGAAGTCCCTTACGCTGCAGCAATTGGAGATGACTTACTTTTAATGGGCGATAACTGCAGGCCACATCGTGCTAACCTGGTGGAGGATTTCCTTTTCAAGAAAGGAATCGTACGAATGGAATGGCCAGCGTGTTCTCCAGACATGAATCCAATAGAGCACGTTTGGGACGCTCTAGGAAGACAAATTGCTGGCCGCCAAGCACCCCCACAAACTCTCCAAGATCTGGAAAGAGCTCTTCTGGAAGAGTGGGACAGTATGCCCCAACTCGTGATTAATAGCCTCATTGACTCCATACCTCGAAGGTGCTCAACGTTGCTGGCCATCCATGGAAACCATACCCCCTACTGAAAATGATTTCCTTTGAAGAAAACACCTTTTCTTCTTTTTTTCTCATATGCACAAATAGTGTCTTTTTCCTTTTGTACACAAATGCGCAATAAAATGCATTTTTTTCTGCCAAACATGTGTAATTTATTCTCATATAACCTACTACGTCTGTCGACCATGTATCAATCAGCTAAAAAGTTTCCCAGCCACAAGATCCACCTAAAACCGCAATATCCTTTAATTATTTTGAGCAGTATATATCCAAACAAGTGGCCCCGCTACATTTTGCTGAATTCAAGAGCCACTGCAAACGCCGCAATTTTGACTGACTGGTTACATGACACGCATACTATTGCCTACGTCACTTCCGTCAGGGGCGAGACACAAACTTTAAGAGTACAAATACCTTACGGTTTCCTGAGGTGGTGCTTGTCTTTGAGAGATTTTTACTGTTTTATAGCATGTCTAAAGTGCATACTTCTTTATGAATCAACCTGTATAAAGGATGACGTATTAAATTTGAACAGCAGTCCTTAAAATGACTTTCAAGAAGATTCTTCACTAAGTATGTTCATTATCTGTCTTGTTAGGTCACGCTTGCAGTGCTGAGCCCGGAAGAAAAGGCGTATACGACATGGTTCCCCCCTGTGCCTCAGGATTGACATGTGATACGTCGAAAACCATTGTAAGTAGCGAAGATGATTGATTTTTGACATATTTCCTTCCTTTTCTTAAAATATTTTAATCAACAAAAATTGTCTTTTAGTTTAATTTAATGTCTAATTTCAAGAAATGGAAAAGTTACTAGGGTCGTTCACAGAAAATAGGTTGCTCTTAAACACTGTAGGACTATAACATTTAA
This sequence comes from Trichonephila clavipes, assembly GCA_019973935.1. Classification (NCBI taxonomy): domain Eukaryota; kingdom Metazoa; phylum Arthropoda; class Arachnida; order Araneae; family Nephilidae; genus Trichonephila; species Trichonephila clavipes. Next base: position 679,095 of record BMAU01010900.1, read on the forward strand.
TTGAGACAATGAATACTATACAATCAAAACACATACACTATAATATCTCTCTACCTAATCACGAACTCTCTGCCGGCATTTGTTAAAATGCCATTGTCATTAAATGCTTTAACAATAAATACCCATTCTTTAGTCATTGAGCTAACTGTCTTAACCTTCGATGATGCCTCCCTGATATTATTTCTTCCTAAAAATCCCAAGATCGAGGTTACACAAATGTGTTGTGGTTGACGTTTTTGGTCTTCCTTGCCTTTACGTATTGGTCAAGCTTGTGCGGTCTTCTTTGAACGGTTGGAATAATTTCATTATGTCTGGACGCAACACTGCATGCGAGCCATACAGAAGGACTTCTTAAGTAATGAGCCAACTGGGCTTGAGAGCCAAGGATCTCGGATTGGGTGGGAGGGGAAGGGGGGCTCGTCTCGCTCTCAACTATGTCCCAATAAAATCATGATCTGAACATTTTTAAAATGTCAAACATTATTTCAGGCCTACCACTTTATACCCTTCATTTAGTCGAAACGTCTTATGCCTAGGTTTGTAAAATTGCGAGTATTGTATACGTATTTGTTTTATCACACAATTTGTTGAATATTTGTCTTTTAAGGGTCACAGGGGGGCGGAGTTACATAGGGGCCCAGAGTCTCAAGAAGGCTCAAGATGTTCTTGGCCATACACTACCGATGTTTCTTGATCAATTTCTGTACAAGTAGACCTTTTTGCTCACAAGAATCCCACCGTTCCACGTGCTTTTTGTTCATGTATTACTCAGCAATAATTTTTGCTTCGCGAACGAAAATGCCAGCGTCAGAAGTCCTTGACCTCTCATCTCTTTTGAATTCGGTGGTCTTGTTGCGAAGTGTTACCATCTTTTAAGGGAAAAGTGCAATTTCATTTCTTACAACCACCTATGTATTTCTTTGTTTTGATAATACTTTTTATTAATTTTTTTGTCTAAGGGGTCTTAGGGGTGTTAAATTTTTCTAGAGGTCTGAAAATATAAACGATTTTCAAACGGGTATAATTCTTTTAAATTTAAATTAAATGATTCGAATCTTTTACACATTATTTATAATAGAACGGGGCTTCAGAAAAAAGTATAAATGTTTAAAATATAATAATAATTTTAAAAGTCATATGCATATGAAAATTATATAATAAATATTAAGTATTTTTTGCTTTGTGCACGCTATTTTCAAAAATATTAGCCTCTGATATATAAAACTTTATAGAATTATACACACAATGCATCATACTCTTTAAACCCTACCTAATTTTAGTATTATATATCTTTTGTATTTCAAAATATTTGTAAAATATTGCAATTTTTCAAATATTTTAAAAAAATGTATTTTCTTTATTTATTAAAATATGTAAGTTATTGTTCTATTTATATAAAAGTAGCTATAAAATATTAAGAATACATTTGTATTTATAAATCAACTTATATATAGCTAGTAATTAAACCTACTCTTTTAGAAAATAGCATGCACGACGTAAAACTTAATAAATATTTCTTATAGAAAAGTTTCTTATTTTCATATGCTTATAATTTTTAAAATAATGATTATATTTTAAACATTTTATACTTTTCTGAAACCCCATTCCTTTAGAAGTAATGTGTAAAAGATTCGAATTATTTAATTTAAATTTAAAGAAATTAGACCTGTTTGAAAATTGTTTATATTTTCAGACCTCTAGAGAATTTTAACACCCCTGATACCCCAATGCTTACAGGGAAATACCTTTGATTTAGCTGCCAAAAAGAAAGTTACAACATACAACAAAACAAGAACATAAATTAAAAAATTGAGAGATGTTTTCATCACATGTGCTATTTAAATATTTGGACTTAATTTTACTCACGCAATAGTTCATAAAATTGTTCAGGACAATTTAGATTGAGTTAGTGAGTTAAATATGAATATTTTTTAAAAATGTATACTTTATTTCGAGCGAAGTTGTGTATCGTACTTGTTAAAGGGATAAATTTTAACATTTTTTATGAATATAAAAATTATTCTGTTATAAAAAAATTTAACACAAAATACTACTTTTTTAAGCATACATATCCCACAATAACAAAAGTAATATTTTAACTTTTGGAATTTTTGTTACATAGATGATAGTTTTCAGTTATTTTGTTTTTTTTTTGTTCTATAATAACAATTGAATACTTAAAATAAAATACGGAGAGGAGATTGGGATTTTAGCTGTTATTTTTGGCAGCTTTTAGAATAAATCGCCAAATTACCTTGGAGGCACAAAAAAGAACCCCTAATATCGTAATGGTAAATCCCAAAAAGTTAGGTAAAATAAAACTGTAATTGAACTTTAAAAAAATCGGTGAGCACTATATACATATTTTATTTTAACCAAATAATTTCAATTATAATCATAACAGAAAAATATAAATATACGTATATCCAGCGATAAAATTTATAAAGGTTTAAAAACCATTGAAATTAAGATTGTTCAAGTAAAAAAATCCTGGTAATACAATTCCTCTTGTTTTTTTAGCATACATGCGATTGAAAGGCATCTTGAAAAGAAGATGCTGCTGATCATCCTGGCTTTATTTGTATAGAATCAAAATATTGAAAATGTAATAACTTATTTGTTTGTCATGCATAAAAATATGAAAGAGAAGAATAAAGATTTCTTTGTTGCAATTTTGGTTTCTTTTTTTTCTCAAAAATGATGTAATATACTTCCGTATACTAATTATCATAATTCTAAGCAGACATTGCAAAATATTTTCCCATCATTTTACTAACAAACCATACCACATAACATATAGAACAACTACTAGAACAATATAAAATCAGACGGTAACGTTACTTTCAGTATTTGATTGAATAAGAAAAAAATAATCGGAGTAAAAATTATCGTTGCTACTGTACGAAAAGAAATAGTTAATTACTACCCTTTTAATTGTTTGAGTTTCTCCATCGGGTAGATAAAATGGGCTTAAAATTCCCTTCCGAAGGAATTACGGAATACGAGTTGCCACAGATGTAGCACATATAACTAAGCAGTCAAAACATACGTTATATACCTAAAATAATGAAATAGGGAATCTATTCCTTAAAATTTTTTACACGATAGATATCACATATTAAAGCAGGTGTGTCAAACTCGCGGCCCACAGCAAGCATTTTTATGGCCTGGTCAGTATATTTTCACTGAATAATGTATGAAAAAATATCAAAACTTCTCCCGAATTAGGAAAGACAATAGCAGAGAAGAGATGGCAAGTGTCAGGAAGTACATATTAAATTTTACTTGGTCTTTTATATATGTTTAATACAATGTGTTATTCGAAATAAACCTACGTCTCTATGAATTTTGATTTTCTTTGCGGCCCACCTTAAGTTAAACCTTCTTTATTTGACCCAAGTCAGCCATTCAGTTTGATACCCTTGTATTAAAGGACCAATAACCTATTATAATTAAAATATTATAAGTATTACTTCTAAAAATTAATATCTTGTGCAGCATAGAGATATATCAAAAAAGGCCTTAAAACATTTGATGGTGAAATTTTACTAACAACATCCTGAGATTAGTTTCAAACTTGTGAATTTTACATTTAGCAAATCGTATTTGAATTTGGAGTTTTTAAACAAAGTTGCCATTAGAAAGGGTACTACGTGTGAATGCTCGATCAAAAAATATCACAGTCACTTTAAATATTAACAAACATTTATATAAATATTTAAAATTACGCTAATATTTTTCACATAAAATGAATCATGTTTGATTTTTTTATTTTTTAAGACATATTTCGGAATTATTTTAGATATTTGTAATAAATGAATAATAATGAGCGGAACATGATTTATATTTTGTGACGAATTTCAAAGCAACTGTGCAAATATAGAATTTTATTTGTGAGTATTCTTTACTTCTAACTATCTTAACTAGGATTTAGTACAATCAAAATTAGTAATGCAATTTTTCGAATCAATATTTCCTGCACATAAATAGTTTCTAGAATTATATGTATCAATTTTCACAAAGACCAAATTTGTACTTAAACTTATGTTTCTCAGACTTTTAAATAACATTCAGTTTTAATCCTCACTGTCAGGGTCTTACTCAACCTGGGGCCCGCGGGCCGCAAACGACCCACCGAGCCTTTTTAAGTGGCCCAGTCATGGCCCACATAGCTCTGAGAAATTCACTTAAGAACATTGTATTAATTTTTTGTAGGAAATTATTTGTCAAGAAATTAAATACATCAATTTTGCTTTTTGCTGTCGATGTACGGGTACGAATTGATGTCCTTTTTCTATTTGGAACGGTTACGATTAGTGATAAAAGACAACAGTGGTGTAGCGACGATTTTCTGGGTGGAACTAGTTTTTAACTATCTTTCATATCTTGCAAGCGATCAATATTCGAAGAAAATATATCGTTTCAAGACGCGATTAAAAGGTTTGTGGAGACCCCCCCTGGGTTCCAAGCTGGACACCAAGATTAATTTGAGGCAAAGAATCACTAAGAGCCATTTGTATAATAATAACTTGTATTTATTATCTTGATACACAAATATCAGAAACTCTAATAACATAATATTTCTATGTTACGTCAAACAAAAGGGATTTACCTTCAATATTAAATTAAATTACGAATTATGAAATTAATCAATAATTACGCGTAAGATCAAATAAGGTCTACCGAAATAGGAGGTTCGAGAAATACACGTAACTCGAATTATTAGCTTTCATTAACTTAAACTAATTTTATTAAACTAGCGATTGTTTTAAGCGATAATAAACTATATTATATAATCTGGCAATACATATGTATCTTCACTAGATGCCTTTGTAGATTACTAACCGTAACTCTTCAATATCGCAATCCAATTGAATCCTCCAAACTTGAGGCTACTGCTGCTGGCTCAATAGCCTTCATCTTCGCTAGCTTACAACGCTCTACTTAAATACCCTATCTACTTTGCATATCCCGTTCGCTTTTCGGAGTTGATTGGAAATATATGCGAATTTATAATCCCCCAAAAGACGCCTAAGAATATAAGTGGAAAGGTTCCGTACAGATTCGTCACAGGTTGACTATTTTGTAGGGGAAAACAAACATGGATCAGTAATTATTTGATTTGTCACGAAAGTGCTGTATTTAAAAAATACCAGTAAACAGGAATCATCCAATGACACTTTTCCTCAAAGATCTCTTTCAAGAGGTGGTATATAAATAGGCTTTCTTTAATAATCATTATAACAGCAACAAAGTATTTTGTCGGTGGTAACAAAGACATCCTACGAAGTTTGTTGTATTATTAGTAATCATATGAAACCGTTTACTGATGCAGACATTGTGAAGGTGTGTTTCTTAAATGCTTCTAATTTAGCGTAAATAACAAAAATAAAAAATAGTAATTAATAAAAGCAAAACAGAAGTTATAATATTTTGATAGATTTTTCACATTTTAAATTTCCAATGTTATCTTGGACTTACAGCATTTCTCCCCTGCCCCCAATTTATCCTCATTTTGCGGCCCGCTTGAAATAACTAACATAAGTATGCGGCCCAAGTGAAAAAGCTGACAAACACGCGGTCCAGCAGAAAAAAAGAGTGAGTACCCCTGGTTTAACTCTTTTAGAAATAAGACGATCAGATTTTTATATTTATTGTATTCGATGTATTAGAAACAGCTGTGAGCGCGACTTCTCTAAATATAGTATGTATCTGAACCCCCCCCCCCTCTTTCGCTTCGTCTGAATTCACAATTTATCTTATTCCACTTTTAACTCTTTTGAGAATTTAGAGAACTGCATAATTGTTTGAGGTGAGTGACTACGTTGGGAACCATGTTTTTGAAAAAGCGTATGAATTGGTACTTTTTGTTATATTTAGTGTCAGTCGAATTAGAATATACATGTAAATTTATTTTAAGAATATTATTACATTAAAGAATTAATTAAATTCAACTTTTTAGCTAAAAAAGTGAAGAAAGAATGGTTTTTTCAAAACATTCTCTTCCCATGAAAACTGCTTCTATTTTAATAATGTTTTGCCTATATATATATTAAGACTTCTATATCGAAGTTGAACTAAAATTTTTGAGAAATTCGCATTGATTTCAGAGTACCATCAACTGAAGTTATAGCGGGTGTTTTGTTAAAATTTCTCTCTTTTGATGTACTAAAATACAAATATAAATCTACTTCTAAATTATATATTTCAAAAAGTTTAGTTCAAAATATGTATGGCAGTCTTAGCTATATAGAGACAAAATATTATTGTTATGGAAGTATTTTTTAAAAGAGAGGAAATCGTTTTGAATACATGTCCTTCTTCCTCCATCTTTGCCAAAAAATTTAATTTAAATACTTTTTTTCTTATAATAATATTCCAAAACAACTTTATATGTACATTCTAAATCAACTGACACTAAATATAAAAAAAAATTATTCATTTGTGTACCTTTTTTTCTTTCAAAATCACGGTTCCGATCGTAGTCAGTGACACCAGAAAATACTTCCTCTTCAGAAACTCAACATATTAGGAGGCTTTATTACAAAAATTAGAGAGAATGAATGTACATTTTTGATTTCCACATCTGAGATGGTTACCGAGGCCCTTACCTCATAACTCTAATTGCAAGTTTCATTTTAACCATTAGTGCACCAAATTTTACTAAGAAAGCGATGTATCAAATCTGCCGAACTGGTGCGAACTGTCTGGTTTTTGTTCATCCCGCTGGTTGCAAACCTTTGAGATAAAAGAGACTATTTGTGTATGAAACAAGACGAACTATCAAACAACCTAAACAAAGAGAGCCTAACTGCCAAAAGAACCTAAACAATGTACAGTGGACCACAAAAGTGTTCGTACACTTGCAATTTCCTATAAAATTTAATGTTTTCGACTAATAAAAATTAATACATCGGAATTGTAATTTTTTATGATATCCGCAGCTTGTTCTTAATGAAATGACGTAATTAATTTTTTAAAAATAGTATAACTATTATTTTTAAAAATTAATAATCAAAAAGTTACTAAACATTACGCCACAAAAGTCTTTGTACACTTTGCAAAAATCTCGACATAGTTTTAAATATTAAATTTCTTTCTTAATTTAGTATTTAATAGAATATCTTTTAGTGTTCACAACAATTTTTAAACGTCTTGGTATAGATTTAAGCAGTTTTTTGTAATTTCTGCATCGATTTTCCTCTATGTTTCTGTTATATTATTTTTTTTTACTTCACATTATGTGTTTATATATGTCATGCTTTCTTTTTTTTTAATCAAATTCTCACCAAATATGTTCTACAGGGTTAAATAAAGTGATCGAGGAGGTGTTCTCAGAAGTTGGGGTCATTTATAAAGACAACAGAGGCCTATATTGAGAACAGTGCGCTTGGCGACATTATCCTGTTAAAAAAATGAATTCGTCTCCAATATCTAAATTTTGGGCGGATAATTTAAAATTTCTCTTTAGAATATTTAAATAGAGCTCGTGATTCACAATATTATCAAAAAATACCAGATTACCTAAACCTGAAGCCTTTATATTAGCTTCTTGAATATTAATTTTTTTAAAAAAATAGTTATATACTATTTTTAAAAAATTAAATATGTCATTCCATTAAGAACAAGTTGCGGATATTATAAAAAATTACAATTACAATATATTAATTTTTATTAGTCGAAAACATTAAATTTTATAGGAAATTGCAAGTGTACGAACACTTTTGTAGTCCATTGTATATGCATACGCTTGCACTGGAGGGGGAAGGGTTGTGGTATATGTCGCAAATTTGACATCTCGTGTTTAAAGCAATATTTTTTTTATAAAATTTGAATAGAATTTTATCCAAAGTAATATCTTACATTTCTTTAAAAACTGAAATCTATTGAAGATATTTTGATTTATGTATCTCAATGAATGAAGAACCATTGTGAAGATTTCGTAATGTTGTGAATTTAAATTTCACACAACAAGCTTCGTGAAAGAAGTTCTGTATCAATAATATCGCAAATTAGCGTTTCTCTAACTCTGGGGTGCGCCTCTCTAGGGGGTCGTGAAAACTCCACGAGAGGCGCGCGAGCCTATTGAAAAGTCGAAAACAAAAGATTATTTAAAAAAAATTATTAATCTTTACTGAAAGGAACAACTGAACCTTTACTGAAGGAAAAACAATATATATTCAGACATAATAAAAAATAAAATACACATTTACTCTTATATAATATTCCGTCGAACCTGTTTTTGTGCGGTCTTTTTTTATGCGATTTTCTTTTTGTGCGATTTCTTATGTGCGATGTTTTTTTATGCGGTGTATGAATTTCAATGGCTTTGGTGCCACTGTAATGTTTTCTATCTACTTACTGGTGGCGTGAAGGAGAACGTTAGGTCCCCCCCTCCCCCCTGAAAGTCAGGTTTCGCCTTTAATATTTTATAAATTTGGTAAATCCGTATTTAGCGTAAGTCAGGCTTTGGGCCCCTAGAGTCCTGCTTCCCCCCGTGATGTGTTGGTGTACGTTACGCCACTGAAATCTAGACACTTCAAGACGCTTTGTTCATTTGTTATAAACAGTCTCCCGACAATGCGTATTCAGTTACTTTCTCTCAACGCTCCAGCAGCCCGCGCTTGATTGAAGACGAAACTTTGAACGACATTGACATTATCAATAATTTGATAAATTATGAAGACGAATGAGAAGAACCGGATTCTTTGATAGCGGATGAAATATATGCTGGGAACCAGCTTTCTAACAAATCAGAAAAGCATTTTCTTTAAATAAATACCAACTCCGAAAGGAATTGTTTCTAAAAAGGAGTTGTAAAGTTTCAAAAAGTGCTTCGATCATGTGCAGCTGGTTATCGTGACATTTACAAGCAACTGACCACCCGTCCTTCGTCACAAAAACTTATCTCTTACTTTATGTTGCCAAAAAATAAATCAACTGAAATTACACCTTCAAGTGACAAAAGTGATTTTGAACTTATTCATTACAGGACTTTGGATTACAATGAATTATGTATGTGCATTTTTTTTAAAGACTCTTATCCGTATATACAGAGAGAAACTATATGTTTTTGAAATGTTTCTATGCGTAATATTTAATTATTTATTTTGTTATGGAAGTACTCTTACATAAATTTCGTAAATAATTGGCATATTTTATAAATGCGACTTTTTTCATGCGGTCCCTTTCCACCGCATAAAAAAAGTTTTTTGTTGTATTTGCACGAATTAATTTGTTATATGTTAGAATTTATGAAATTTTTGAATATTTTTTTTGTGCAATTTTTTTATGCGGTCCCTATCTACCACACAAAAAAAGGTTCAACTGTACTAATAAATGTATTAGTACTGCACAATGTATTTTATAATAAATTTAACAATACTAAGTTATGAACAAGTTTAATAATGAACATTGACCCCATGGTCTTGTCATACATAAAATTATGTACAAAAATTAACGTGTTTATCTTGAACGGTTTATAATTAACAGTTTATAATAACCCCCCTTAGTTACCGATTAAAAGTCAATCAATTCTGTCCCCAATGCCACCACTTTCTACGTAAGCACGATTATGTGATGCATTGGGAGGGAGGAGGGGGGGGATAAGGAATAAAAAATAAGCAAATCCTTCGCAAACGCTATCAATGTCATTTTATTGCATTCTAAAGCCTTCAGAATAATTCTATGGATAGCAGTGCACAGAAGAGGCCGTACATCGCAAAGATGTATTTATACGTCCGGACAATTAACGCTTTGACCGAGCGAGACCTTTATATACACCGATGGCACTTACGAGGTTAAAGTTGTATCGTAGCTTTGGCGTCAAAGTATATTATTATCGAATTCAATAAACTGTTATTGTATGGAAGGGGGGCGCGAATAAAATTTTCGTAGAACATTGAGTCGCAAATAGGGATTGCAATACCGGGATACCGAATACCGGTATTTTGAACTATTTTTACGATCTTGAAATACCGGTATTCACAAGTTTAAATACCAGTTTTTCGGTATTTAATGGAAATTTCTTAAAATTGTGTCCAATATATGTGTTCAGGGATCACCAAAATCGCAAAATAATATACGTTTTTACTTTTGTGTCTCCCTAATGGGCGAAATTAATTAAACTGTGAATACAAAGTTGTATCGTACAGTCAAGAGCCAAGGACGACCTCCAAGGGGCGTTGAGGGCGCTTAAGGGGCGTTATACATAATTATTTCCATTTTTAACCTATTAGACGTACAGTCTTGAAATTTGGTAAACGAATTCTTTTCATAGAGTAGAGATCCACTACGAAATGGGATTTCTAAAATCGACTCCCAAGTGGCGTTGTGGAAAATTAAGGGGCGTTATAGGCAATTAGCTCCTCTTTTTAAAGCATTAGACGTAAAATCTTGAAATTGAGTAAGAAGATTCCATTCTCATTGAGTAGAGATCCTCTATAAGATGGGTTTTGTGCAAATCGTTTCCTAAGTGGCGTTGCGGGGGCTTAAGGGGCGTTATATATAATTAATTCCATTTTTAAACTATTAGACGTACAGTCTTAAAATTTGGTAAGCGGATTTATTTCATGGCGTAGAGATCCGCTACAAAATAATTTTGGAGAAAATTGATCCCCAAGAGTCACTGAGGGGGATTAAGGGGCGTAATAGAAAAATATTTCCGCTTTTCAACTAATAGACCCACCTGCTTGAAAATTAGAAGGTATGTTCCGCTCATGGAATAGAGTTCTTTTTACAAAGAGTTTTGTGAAAACGGACCCCCAAAGCAGTGGGGTTGCGAGGGATTAAGGCGTGTTATAGAAAAATTCCTGTTTTTGAATTTAACCCATTTACTTGAAATTTATTGAGCACGTTTCTTTAGTTGAATAGAGTTCCATTAAGAATGAATTTTACGGAAATCAACTCCAGGGGGAGCGGGGAGAATTATTGGGGCGTATTGATAGACAAAATTGCCGTTTTCGAACTGCTAAGACTATAATAATAAAATTTGGTTTCCATGCTTCTTTTGTTGAATTGGAATCCGCTAAGAATGCTTTCAACGAGGTATTGATGATGAAATTCCGTTCTTGATCTGTTAGATTTAAACTTGAAATTAAGCACGCATGTTTATTTTATGGAGTAGAGATTCACAGAAAGTTGCTTTGGTGGAAATCCACTTTATTATTAGGTTAAGTGGGCGCAAAAATCTTTCTACTTCTATTTTAGATATAAATAGAAATATTAGATATTTTAATGTATGTCCTTTTAAAATCAAAAGGGGAGAGTTACAGATATAAAACATTATACATTCATACAACATCGTTAAATACCCAGTGAAGCGGGTGGGTAACGGCTAGTATATATGTATATATATATATATATATATATATATATATATATATATATATATATACTCATAAATATTAATGAAAATATAATAATGAATAAGAATAACTTTAATAATAATGAATGGGAATAACTTTAAAGAACATAAAAAATCAGTTGATAATACTTCGGTTTGGTTTTATTACTTATATGATGAAAGTGTTCATGCTTTAACTATATAAAATACTCTAGTGTTATTAAAATGAATGGAGGAAGTACAAACGGGGACTCCATACACATTTAAAAACGAAACTTGATTCAAAATATTTAAAAAGGAAAGAATCCAATTGCGAGAGATGAAGATACAAATTTTAGCACACTTTCTAAGCCCAAGCCATCAGGGATTTTAGATTATTTTTTTAAAAAAAAAAGATAATTCGGAGGTGTGTGGGAAATTATTGCACAAAATTACGTTCTAGGCTTATTGACAGCGCAATTTATGCATTGTTTTTTTAAGATCACATTTCAAAAATTTGTACTAGTATTACAGGCTTATTGACAGCGCAATTTATGCATTGTTTTTTTAAGATCGCATTTCAAAAATTTGTACTAGTATTACAGGCTTATTGACAGCGGAATTTATGCATTGTTTTTTTAAGATCACATTTCAAAAATTTGTACTAGTATTACAGGCTTATTGACAGCGCAATTTATGCATTGTTTTTTTAAGATCACATTTCAAAAATTTGTACTAGTATTACAGGCTTATTGACAGCGCAATTTATGCATTGTTTTTTTAAGATCACATTTCAAAAATTTGTACTAGTATTACAGGCTTATTGACAGCGCAATTTATGCATTGTTTTTTTAAGATCACATTTCAAAAATTTGTACTAGTATTACAGGCTTATTGACAGCGCAATTTATGCATTGTTTTTTTAAGATCACATTTCAAAAATTTGTACTAGTATTACAGGCTTATTGACAGCGGAATTTATGCATTGTTTTTTTAAGATCACATTTCAAAAATTTGTACTAGTATTACAGGCTTATTGACAGCGCAATTTATGCATTGTTTTTTTAAGATCACATTTCAAAAATTTGTACTAGTACACTGGCCTCAAAAAGTTAAGGTACAACCGGGTTTTTGTGTCTAATTTGCAAATGAATGAATGTAGAAACAAAAATTTGGAGGATATGTGCATTAAATAGTTTTTATTGAATGTGTCATAGAAATTTGTATAAGTGTATTGCAAAACGATTTATAACAAAAAAGCAATCTCTGCGGAAAAACCATTCTTGGAGAAAACAGCACATCACAGTGTTATGTGGTAAAATGGCATAAAAACAATACAAAAATGGGTTCTAATAAGGAATGTGTCCACCTAACTTGAATGCATTGGCGGCATCGATTTCCCATGCTGTTTATTAAGTTGTCGGACACCGGAATAGGAAGCGAAGACCAGACACAGAGTAAGCCTTGTTTCAGCTCATGTAACGACCTTGGAGGAGGATTTAAAGCAGCAACCTCTCTGCCAAGATAGTCCCAAAGATGTTCTATCGGATTCAGGTCTGGAGATCTAGCTGGCCATTCCATTCGTTCCAAACCGTGATCCTCAGATACTCCTCAACAATCCCAGCTCGGTGAGGTCGTGCATTATCATCCATCAGAATGAAGTCGTTACCAAAAGCAGCATCATATGGGCGGACATATGGATCAAGGATCTCATCCCGATATCTAAGACCAGTTACGGTTCCTCCATGGAACACATGCAGGTCAGTGATGTGGCCACCGAGCGAGATCCCTGCCCAAACCAGGATTCCACCACCTCTATAACTGTGTCTTTCAACAGTGTTGGATTGATGGTATCTAGTGCGCTGTTCCCTCCAGATCAGTAGACGCCCTGAATCACTCTCCATTGTAAATCTGGACTCGTCTGTGAACAGCACAGAAGCCCATTGTTGCTGCGTCCAAGAAACATGTTCTCTTGCCCAGCATAAGCGGTTCCTTCGCTGTCGTCCGTTGAGGGGAACGCACATAACTGGTCTTCTTTGCATACAGACCTGCATTGTGAAGACGATTTCGCACCGTAGTAGCGGAGATTCTTCTTCCTGATGCTTGAAAGTGGTCTGCAACGAGCTGCGGCACAGTAGTGGTTCTTCTCCTTCGTGCCGAAAGAGCTAGAAAACGGTCTTCTGCAGGTGTTGTAGCTCGTGGTCGGCCTGGAACAGGTCTTCTGGACACAGAATCTTCGGATTGGTATTGATCCCAAAGTCGCTGAACAACACTACGAGACACATTGAGACGTCTTGCAACATCAGCCTGCGACAATCCCATTTCCATCCATCCAACTGCCCGCCACCTTAACGAATTGGGTAAACGACGTCTCTGAGACATTTTCTAAACTCTATTGACTATTGTCACCGAAACTGCCAACAACTGTTGAAAATCAACACAACTTACACACAAAAGTACGAAAGCTTGATATTTGCATATTTTCTCTCTCTCATAAATATACGTTCTTTTCTATAAAATAAAAAGTTGTAGCAATCGTTTTTGCATTAATGTTTTTAAAGTTCGTTATTATCATTCATGTAAACTATGCATTTTATTGTTACTGCCATTTTTTTTATGGTGAGCTTCGAAAACATGTTGTACCTTAACTTTTTGAGGCCAGTGTATTACAGGCTTATTGACAGCGCAATTTATGCATTGTTTTTTTAAGATCACATTTCAAAAATTTGTACTAGTATTACAGGCTTATTGACAGCGCAATTTATGCATTGTTTTTTCACATTTAAGATCACATTTCATTGCTTTTTAAAATTTGTACTAGTATTACAGGCTTATTGACAGCGCAATTTATGCATTGTTTTTTTAAGATCACATTTCAAAAATTTGTACTAGTATTACAGACTGATTAGCGATATTTACACTTTATTTGTGATTTAAATAAATAAGATGTTCCTTTACTTTTTTTGTGTGGGTTCTTTACATACTGTTATAATTTATAAGTTACAAATTATTTTTTGTGATATTTACACTCTCTAATAAAACTGGCAAATATGAAACAAAGAAACACCTGCGTTTTCGTGCTTTTTCTAAAATTTCTAATACCGGTATCACGGTATTAAGATCTAAAAAATACCGAATACCGGTATTGAGCTTTTACTCCGATATTGCAATCCCTAGTCGCAAATATTTAAAGTTTGAGAAGCACTGTCGTAAATGCTTTATTCTAGAATTTTATGTTTACGTTAATAATTAAAATTGATTTTGGTTATTCTTGAAAATAAAAGTTATTTCAACACTCGTTTTATTAACCTTAAAGCTCATCATATAATATGAAATATATTTTTGTCACTTCTGTTAAAGACTGAAGTGTACCTTTTGTCCAAAGTCCTATGAGTGCATTTGTACTCTTGCATGCAACTAAGTAAACATTACTGGAAATAACTTAAATTTATGTCTTCCTATTGCAGCATTTTCAACAATGAATTTGATTTTGATTGATTTAGAAATAATTTTAATATTGGCGCTGTTCCTCAATAAGCTCTGTTAATGAAAAATTTAGATATATATTATAAATACGAAAGTTTGTGAGGATGTTTGGGAGTCTTTCACGCAAAAACAACCGAATGGATTTTAATGAAAATTTACAGTAATATAGCTTATACATCAGAATAACACATAGGCTATAATTTATAGCATAGGCTATAATTTATAAAGATATTGTGAGAAGTGTCCAAAATATAACGATATTTGTCAAGTAAGTAGGAAAAAATTCTGCCATCTGCAAGCAATTCTGGCGTGCGCTGCAAAAAAACCCACATCAGCATATAGTCAGTTTTAGCATAGTCAGCTTTAGCTATAGCATTAGCTTTTGTTTGTGAAAGAACCCTTTTTATTTTGGCTACGCAATTCATTCGCTTCTAATTAATTCCTGTGATCAGCATAATCCCTAATTTTTTTAATTTCAGAATCAAACTAAGTTTTGAAGGGAGAGGTTGTTATAAATCTCTCTTTATTTGAATGTTTTTTTAATGATTTTATTATGCACACATTTGGTAGTAAGAAATTGATCTTTTTCAAAATAAATACTTTTATTGCTACTGGTACTTACAGTAGATAAACTTTGTATTTCACACTACATCATTTGGACATATTTGCATAGTTTGTTTGTGGTTAGTAGTTATTTATAACGCTATAATTTTAATTGAATAGGCACATATTGCATTTTTAAGTATAAAAATATATATAACTACTGTACTGTATTTTTTGAAGTGAGTGAATATTAACGTCGCACTGTTCAGCTACACGAGGGCTTTTGGAGACGGACCATGTAATTTTGAACAATGGTCAAGTGACGTGGACGACACTTGAGCTGGCACCCCCTTCTCCTAACTACCACACCACACCAACTTAGAAGGATTATTCTACCAATACTTAGCAGGAATATTCTTTGAAATACACTCTTCCAAGATATATGGCAGCACGGGTTCTATGATGAGTATTTTATCGGGGAAGGAGAATAGTTTTGCAGGAGATATGCGTTTTCAGCGGATTGCAAAGATTATTATTTTTGTCCCGAAAAAATAGTTCATGTCAAAATTTAAGTGTCTTATGTTTTTGTATGTTAATGAAGACCTTAGAAAACGATTTGACTACTTATTTTAAGTGAACGGTGTATAAAATTAATTTTACAGTGGAATATCTTTAATTAATTTATTATTTCTTACGGATTAAATTTCCCAAAGTGGAGTATTTCGTTTATGTATATCCCTTAATTTTCAATGTAGTGATCCAAAAAAAAATATTACATTAAAAAAACTGCAGTAAATCATAATGTGGTAGAAAAGGCATTAACGTGCATCGCTTTTCTACACAGCTGGTCTTACAAAGCTCTGATAAAGCTCGAGCTATGAAAGTAGCTAGACATTTGCCACCTTGACTCTATCGTTATCATTTCACTGTGTTTTTCATTGAATCGCCATTATAGCCATTATAATTTAAGAAACGGCGTTGCTTGCGAATATTACAATTTTAACATAAAATAAATACAACAGAAAGTAATATTAATGTATTACACTTTCAGATATAAATTATTTACACTATTTTAAGCGTTCATTACGCAAAACTTTTAACAATGAGTTACTTTTGCTAAGCAGAGATCAGCTTAGGGAGGTATTTTCAAAAATCGACCCTCAAGAGTGTTACGGGGAATTATAAATAAAAAAAAATCCTTTTTATCAGCTATTAGATTACATACTTAAAATTTAACAAAGGTATTTTTTTGTTTCTTTTTTTTGTTTAGCTGAGATATGCAAATAGCTTTTTTTTTGTTTAATTTGCAGTTCACGTAAAATTAACTCATTAAAAACTTCTTTATCCTTCAATCTGTGTTGTTAAATTTTTCAGTTCACCCGTGTGAAGAACATGTTTACCAGCTAGTAATTTATAATACAGAAATAACTATCTTAAGTAATTGTCTTAAGCCAATAAAATATTGAAATGTATATACAAATACAGATACCTTTTTCACCAAATAACTATAAAGGAAAAATAGAAAGGGAAATAATACAGGCACAATTATTTTTTAATAATTCATGGAGGCAGAAGACTGAAAAGCCGCAATCTTCTATGAAAAGAGCCTCGGTTTGCCCACCCCTGACTTATTCGAACGGGTATTTTATTTGCTACATATCAAACTAAACTTTTAAAAAAATCGAAAAAAAAAAAAAAGGTTTTTGTAGGAGTTGAATGTATACCATTTGATGTGCATCTTACTTGGTTTTGTTCAGTTATGATTTTACTCCGAGTCTAAAGCCGACAAATCGAAATTAGTGAACTGAAGCAGAAAGGCAGAGATGTAATGTTTGTTTCATCTCCAGCGTGAAAAGTGTTCACACACCTCAAGGTCACTCATTTTTTGTCGATTGTCTTTTCAGTGCCCCCCTTCATTTCCTATAATGGTCGAGTGCCTAAGATACTGGTTCCCACGACCTAAGGCCGGTTTGGAGTAGCAATAAGGCATCGGTGTTTGTGTAGTAGTATTTGGTCGATTCCTGGGGCATCACAGAGGAACCTATTGATTCGAAATTCTTTTGAGATCTCATCAATTCCGGACACAAAAATCTCTTTTGGGATTCATGTCACGCTTCGCTACCTCTTGTGTCTCTCCTAAGGGTGTTATTTCAAACTACAGCCTGTTGCCCTGAGTATTCTCGTGCGTTCGATGAAATGCTGTTATAAATTATCATTACATGATGAGAATATTAATTATATTTTGATTGTTGCGATACAGTTAAATGATTTATTTGTTTTTAGCATTTTTATGCAAATAATTATGCCCATTTACTTACGCTTAAAAATATACATAGATTTTTTTGGGCTATTTTCTTGAGAAAATAATTATTATCGCTTTCTTAAATAATTTATTTGCTTTTCTTAATCATATTTTTCTGCAAACGATAATTGTAGCTTTTTAAACATTTGGAAGAAATAAAAAAGCTTCAGTGCATTATATTATTAGCGTTTTCTCTATATTATGGATTTATTACTGTTACACTTTGTATAACTTTTTTTCATGTAAGTTTCTTTCATGTAATGGATGGCAACATGCTTTGAAATTACATTCGACATTTTTCTGAACTGATTATTTTTATTATGATATAAAAAGTTGGGAATATATAATCCTTGAAACAAATCTGATTTTAAGAAAACTATAAATTTTTTCAAGAAAAATGTATAAATAAGGAAAATATAGCAATTTAAAATTGTGTATTTAGAAATTTATACGCTTTTTATAAAAAAACCAAATTTATTAGTATAATTGAATACAAATTTTAGTCTACATTTTATTATCAAAGTGGAGATACAGTGCGCCACAAAAGTGTTCGTACACTTGCAATTTTCAACAAAATGTAATGTTTTCGACTAATAAAAATTAATATATTGTAATTGTAATTTTTTATGATATCTCTAACTTGTTCTTAATGGAATGACATAATTAATTTTTTAAAAATACTGTGTGTGTAACTATTTTTTAAAAAAAATTAATAATCAAAAAGTTACGCCACAAAAGTCTTCGTACACTTAACAAAAATCTCAACTTAGCTTTAAATATTGTATTTCTTTCTTAATTTAGTACTTAGTAGGATATCTTTTAGTGTCCACAACAACTTTTAAGAGTCTTGGAATAGATTTAATCAGTTTTTTGTAATTTCTGCATCGATTTTCCTCCATTCTTCTGTGATTATTGTTTTTACTTCACATTTTGGGTTTATTTGTCACGTTTTCTTTTTTTTTACATCAAAATCTCACCAAATATGTTCTAAAGTGATTGAGGAGGTATTTTCATAATTTGGAGACAGTTATAGAGACACCAGTGACGTACATTGAGAGCAGTGCGCTTGGCGTCATTACCCTGATAAAAAATTAAATCGTCTCGAATATCCAAATTTCAGGCGGATAATTTAAAAAATTTCTCTTTAAAATATTTAAATAGAGTTCATAATTCCCCATACTATCAAAAAGTACCAAATTACCTATTTCTGAGGCCAATTTACACCTCCACGCCAGAACGCTTTCACTTCCATGCTGAAGCATGGAGGTGGAGGAGTTCTTGTTCTGCATAAATTCATGGGATTAAACTCCTTATTTTTTTCATTTACAAGCTATTATACACTCATCGAAACCAAAAATGTTGAATTAGCTGCCATCCCAATAAATTTCCTGTCACTTTTGAATTTTCTTAAACTTAATCCCAAGAATCTAGTTGGATCAATAAAACATGGAGGTGGAAGTGTTTATGCGTGGGGTGTAAATCGTCCTCAGAATTAGGTAATTTGGTATTTTTTTTGATATTGTGAATCGTGAGCTCCATTTAAATATTTTAAAGAGAAATTTTAAATTATCCGCCCAAAATTTTTATATTGGAAACGACCATTTTTAACAGGATATAATGATGCCAAGCGCACTGCTCTCAATATACGCCACTGGTGTCTCTATAACTATCCCCAAATTATGAAAACCCCTCCTCAATCACTTTATTTAGTCCAGTAGAATATATTTGGTGAGAGGTTTTGATGTAAATAAAAAAGAAAACATGACAAATAAACACAAAATGTGAAGTAAAAACAATAATCACAGAAGAATGGAGTAAAAGTGATGTAGAAATCACAAAAACTGATTAAATCTATACCAAGACTCTTAAAAGTTGTTGTGGACACTAAAAGATATCCTACTAAGTACTAAATTATGAGAGAAATACAATATTTAAAGCTAAGTTGAGATTTTTGTTAAGTGGACGAAGACTTTTGTGGCGTAACTTTTTAGTAGTTTTTGATTATTAATTTTTTTAAAAAAATAGTTAATTAATTTTTTAAAAAATAATATATGTCATTCCATTAAGAACAAGTTGCAGGTATCACAAAAAAAACAATTACAATATATTAATTTTTATTAGTCGAAAACATTACATTTTATTGGAAATTGCAAGTGTACGAACACTTTTGTGTCCCACTGTATGTATTTTATAGTCCTAGAACTTTTATATCCTAAAGTACTCGATCTTTGCACGGGTAATTTATTTAAAAGTAAAAAAATATTGTTCTTGATATATTAGCTGAATAATAAGGAAAGTAAAACCAGGTAGAAAACAGTGTATAGAAAAATGTAAAATAATTTTAATGACCACGCTTATTATTTATCTATAACGCTTCTTGTTAATCGATTTTCCCACACACACACCCTTCTTTTACAGCGGATCTCGTCACCATGAAAGAAATGTGCCTGCTGAACTTCCAAGTCTGTAGATCTAATAGCTCAAGAACGGAAATATTTATCTATAATGCAGCTTTAACTCCTGTCAACCCCCTTGTCGGTTTATTTTTGCAAACTCTATCTTAGCGGACCTCTACTCCATGAAAGGAACTTGACTACCAAATTTCAAGTCTGTAGGTCTATTGGTTCAAAAACGGATATAATTATCTATAACGCTCCTTTAACCCCTCGCAACCCCCTCTCCCGGTTGTGGATTTTCCCAAGCCCTTTCTTAGCCAATCTCTACTCCATGAACGGAACACACCTACCAAATTTCAAGTCTGTAGGTCTAATAACTCAAAAACGGAAATATTTTTCTATAATCATAAATTCCTCCCTTGGTGGTGGATTTTCACAAAACCCTTTCTTAGCCGATCTCTACTCCATGAAAGGAACACGTCTACCGAATTTCAAGTCTGTAGGTCTAATAGCTCAAAACGGAAATATTTTTCTGTAATCATAAATTCCTCCCTTGGTGGTGGATTTTCACAAAACCCTTTCTTAGCCGATCTCTACTCCATGAAAGGAACACGTCTACCAAATTTCAAGTCTGTAGGTCTAATAGCTCAAAAACGGAAATATTTTTCTGTAATCATAAATTCCTCCCTTGGTGGTGGATTTTCACAAAACCCTTTCTTAGTGAATCTCTACTCCATGAAAGGAACACGCCTACCTAATTTCAAGTCTGTAGGTCTAATAACTCAAAAACGGAAATATTTTTCTATAATCATAAACTCCTCCCTTGGTGGTGGATTTTCACAAAACCCTTTCTTAGTGAATCTCTACTTCATGAAAGGAATACGCCTACCAGATTTCTCTCAAGTCTGTAGGTCTAATAGCTCAAAAACGGAAATATTTTTCTATAATCATAAATTCCTCCCTTGGTGGTGAATTTTCCCAAAACCCTTTTCTTAGCCGATCTCTACTCCATGAAAGGAACACGCCTACCGAATTTCAAGTCTGTAGGTCTAATAACTCAAAAACGGAAATATTTTTCTGTAATCATAAATTCCTCCCTTGGTGGTGGATTTTCACAAAACCCTTTCTTAGCCGATCTCTACTCCATGAAAGGAACACGTCTACCAAATTTCAAGTCTGTAGGTCTAATAGCTCAAAAACGGAAATATTTTTCTGTAATCATAAATTCCTCCTTGGTGGTGGATTTTCACAAAACCCTTTCTTAGCCGATCTCTACTCCATGAAAGGAACACGCCTACCAAATTTCAAGTCTGTAAGTCTAATAACTCAAAAACGGAAATATTTTTCTATAATCATAAATTCCTCCCTTGGTGGTGGATTTTCACAAAACTCTTTCTTAGCCGATCTCTACTCCATGAAAGGAACACGCCTACCAAATTTCAAGTCTGTAGGTTAGGAGTGTCAAACTCGCAACTCACATCGATCATTTTTATGGCCCGGCCAATATATCAGCAAATAATAATATATAATTTTTGGGAAAAGCAACTGAAAATGAAGATTAAACGTACTTCCCGACGTGCAACGTGAACAAATCAAGTTTAAAAGATACTGAATCGTATATATATAAAAAATACGCAGAAAAAATTTCAAATCTTAGAATCAAGATTGAAACATTTTAATTCTTTGGAAAACAAATTTTGCTTGTTTTCTTTAATTTTTTCAATAAATATAGATTCAGTGCCTAGTCATATGCAACTAAAAGTGATCGATACTTAGTGCAATTTAAATTTGAAAGTAAATTTCATTGAAGTGGGTGTACCTGAATTTCAAAAATTTGTTGTGTAAATTTTATTGACTTACAGAATATCTTATTTCAAAATGACTCTCAAGATAATATCCCAAAATTTCACTATTAGCAATTTATTAAAATATCTCACTACGTTCGAAACCGCGATTTTGAAATTGTTCCAATCCATAGAGCAAAACATTTGCTGAAATTCAACTATCGTAACATTTGAAAAGCATTCATAGAGCTACGTAATAAGATTGAATATTGATTATTAATTGTTTATTGCGATGAGTTATATCATTATATCTATTGATTATCATCTATTGTTGAAATAGAATGAAATAAGCTAAGCAAAATTATGTAGTCAGTTAAAAGCGAATACTCTGGAAGTAATCACTGTGATAATTATACAATATTAAAAATCTGGAAGTATTAATTTTCTTTCAGAATAAAAATAAAGAAATATTACTGTGCTTAAGTAGTTTCGAAGAAATAAAGCTGAAATGATAGACTTCTTAAACCCCTTTATCTGCTGACTTTACTTTGTGGCCGCGGTAGCCAGTGGTATAGGTATCGGACCGTGGCTTGCTTTGTCACGGGTTAGAACCCTGTACCACTAAAGACCCGCCGTGTAGGGCAGCGATGCACGTTAAATCTTTAAACGTCCTTCCGTTGGTGTGGTGTGGTAGTTATATGGTGTCGTAATCACTTTGGTTCAAATATGGTCCGTCGCCAAAAATGTGTAGCTGAACAGTGCGACGTTAATATTCAATCAATCAATCAATCAATCTGACTTTACTTTTAAGTAACCCCCCTTCCCACACACACGCTTTAAAATTATATGGGATAATCATTTTTACAAATATTCTAATGGTACTTAGCAGTAACACTCTTTTAATTCCACTCTTCCAGAAATAATTTGCTGCATGGTTTTATGGTGAGTATTTCAGTGGGGAAGGCGATTAGTTTTAAAACTGTAGCTGCGTTTTCAGCTCCCATTCTGATTGAATTGCCAAGATTGTCATTTTTGTTCCGCAAAAGTAGTTAATGTCAAAAGGTAAGGGTTTTATTTTTTATATGTTAGCTAAGACCTTAGAAAACGATTTGAATATTTGTTTTAAGGTGACTGCCTACCTTGAAAATATCGTTTTTCGTCTACATAAGGCATTTTTTTTAATTTCAAAATCTTATATTTTGAACATTTTCCTTTCCAAAACAGTTCTTCTTTTCCCTTTACGCGAAATAGAAATAAAGTTATAGTGATTTTAAAAAACATTACTCTATGCAAAAGGGCAGTGAGAGAAAACTTTAAATGAGTTTTCCTCAAAATTATTTTTTCGAAAGAAACTCTACCAGATACATTATATCTTAAGAACCAAACCAGATTACGTTTTGAAATTTTGTGGGAATGTTTATTATACTATTTTTCATAAAGTGGACCATAAGTTTTGCTGTAGGTTAAATATTTTTTCATTTAGGGTAGTTTTTATAAAGAAAAAACTTTAAAAATATCAAAATTTTCATATTATTATGTATAATTGTCAGTAATTTTTTTGTATTTTAAAATTTCTCTTAAATTTTGGTTCATTGTGAAGAGTACCATACTATATATGTTGTGTATAAAGAAAACTATGGTAATAGTATTAGAAATTTTATACAGTATTACCCGTTTTGGCAAAAATTTGGTAAAATTTCCTTGAAAACAACCAATTTTTCTAAAATTACCATATTTATTTAAAATTTTTTTATCTATTTACATATTTTTTTATATTTTTTTTCTAAAAGCACTCAATTTGTTTTAAAAATTTGTTTTTATTAAAAAATTGGGTCCGAAGGTAGGCAATCACCTTAAGGGAATAGTGTATATAAATGATTTTACAGTTAAATAACTTTGTGGTACTTATAAGTATCGCTAGTACACTGGAAGTTAGAGAAAGCATTTGGTGTTTACTTTTCGTCCATGTAGTTTATTATTGATTTTCGGAGTGTTGTAGCGTCATTACTTAAGTGCCGGGGAGGACATTAAGTCGATCGCGATTGCCCAGTGGACCGTTAAGGTATTTTGGGGATGACCGCCTTTTGTCTTAAGACCTAATAATCATTCATCATACGAAGATCTAGAAATATTTTAAAAATACAGAGAAAAAAAATCTATTACAAGAGAAAAAGTTCGTTAAATAGAGAATGTACTTCGATATTTGGAGGTCATTTTACGAAGAAAATCGTAAAATTTTCTTAGTTCCAGGAAAAATTCGCTGAATAGAGAAATTCGCAATATAGAGGTTCGTAAAATGAAGGACCGACTGTATTGTAGACTTTCTGTCAGCTCACTACACCTACGCCACTGGGTGGACCCAGTGGTATTACTCACACTCCCGCATTGCGGGGGCTTGGGGCTCTAGGGGACCCAAAACTTATTACGCCAAGTACATATTAGGGCTTGGGGCCCAAAACATAACTTTGCAGGGGGGTCTAATAATCTCCGTTCCATCCTCTGGGTGGACCACAACACCCTGAAAAAATCAAGAGTAGCCCGTACCCTGGAAAAGTCTGTCCACCCCTTGCTAAAGTGTAAAAGAGTTATACTTTTTTGGCATGTCTTTTTAGTTTAACTTGTTTATTTATTTTTTGCTTTTTAATGTTATCAAAGAATTTTGAAATTTAAATCTGAGTTTGCTTTTTTGCCACACAAGTTAACGAAGTATCTATTCTTTATTCAATAAATAATATTTTAATTTCTTTGTGTGTAACTGGAATTTCACAATAATAAAGGTTCCAAGGTACTACGATTTTTTTCCTTCTTTTTAGAACGTCTGAAAAAAGAATCTCAGTCTTCAAGCGACTTTGGATTTATTACAGAACCTACCATCCGCAAGCAGTGATGCACTAAGAGATGATTCTACAGATGAAGAAGTCCCAGCAAATAATCTGCTGGAATTTTCATCAGATTCTGAAGAAGACGCTCAAGAGATTGAACAAGACTCAGGGTGTGGTAATTCATGTTTAGAAAATACAGTATCTCCGGCCCCAGGATGCAGTGCTTTAAAAAAACATTCAATCGAAATCTCACTCAAAATGGACAACGTATAACGTATTTTTGTGTATTAATGAAAAGAAAAACTGTTTCCTTGAACATCATAAAATTATGTTTATGTGTAAAACAGGGAAGTAAATTTTTTCAATTTTATAATTTTTTTTCTTGTGCTGTAAAATGTTATTGTTCTCTGGTTGTTTAGCATTTTTATAAGTTAAAACTGCATTAAAAGAGTCATATGGTATTTTTGTATTATGAGAATACTTTAGACCTCCGTGTTCTGACGGCACTTTAAAGTACTAATTTAATTAATTAGCTATAACGGATTAAATTTTCCAAAGTTGAGTATTTTATTAATGAATATGCCTCAGTTTTCATTGTAGTGACTTAAAAAATACTAGTCGAAAAAAATTGCAATAAATCATAATGCAGTAGATAAAGGGTTAAAAACCCCTTGTAATGATAACATTTTGAAATAAAGTACTCAGCTTACAGCATGCAAATTTTATTAACTGTAAACATTTATCTACGATAAATAGACAAACTGTTGTAATTTTGAAATTTTTCATTCAGGCCATCTTCAAAAAATATTGGAAACCATAAGAAATTTTTCCTCGAATGTTTCATTGGCATGTGGGCTAGAAAATAGAAGTAAAAATTATTTGCATACATATTTGAGAGAAATGAGAATATATGCATTCACATATATATATCTATTAGTATATCCACGCACGTGTTTTAAAAAGGATTCTTTTTTTCATATGTCTAAAACAGAGAGACTTTATAAAATCCTCTCCTCCAAGACGTGTATCAACTAAATCTTAAAAAAAAAAGAAAAGCCGCCTTCACGATCAATAGTGGAAAGAGAAATTTAGATCATATTCTCAATGAGTAAGTATGAACTGAGAAGAGTGAAAAATTTAGCCTTTAAAAAAACTTACTTCTGGAAATGGCCATAATGTTTGATAAGTTACCGAAGCATAGAAACATTGATTCCATTAAACAATGGTTCATTCCAGAAATAAAAAGGTAAATATTGATGAATCACCAAACTGTGAATCTATACAGTCTGTCGATGATGGGGTAGTTTTTGTTGACGCGTTCTAAAGGAACGCGAGGGCTATTAGTAAGGTGACCAACCATCCTCCTCTAAGGAGGACAGTCCTCCTCTTATAGGTTCTGTCCTTCCTTGAAAAGTATCCTTCTACTTGTCCTTCTTTTCAATATTTAAAACCGATCTGTTAATCTCTGTATTCAGAGATGAACCAAACATATTTCCATTTCCAGTATGTTGAAGACTGGTCTGATCACAGGAAACAATATTTTTCAATGGTGCTTTTTGACTTCATCGCAAATAAAGGAAATTGTGTTGAGTTCTTATCGAATGAAATACCTAATATTAAAATCGATGACAGTGGTTTGTTTGAAGACGACTGAATGCATATTTAAATTAGAATACATTAGAACAATTGGAAAATCAACATGTTAAAATTGATAAAAGATGGGTGAAAACACTTAAACCATTTAAAAAATGAACACATTGCATATTAAAATTTATTTATTCTTGTTGAATTTACGATGAGAGCTGCCCTGAAACTAAAGCAGCAGTTAAAAGGGTTTTTCAGTCGGTAATGATTTTTGGACAAGTGAGAAATCAAGATTGAATGTTAATATATCAGCTAAAGTGCTTATCGTAAAATTCAGTATGAAGGATATTTTTTGCTCCGCAGTTTCCAATATATTAGAAAACGATATGTCGACAAAAAAATAATTTAATGGAAGAATATTTGTTAAAGAGTAAATAATTAAAAGCCTAATCAGCGTCTTTTTGTTTGTATTAATAAAATGCTTCATACATTTACGTTGTAAATTTTTCTCAAATATTTCGTCCTCTTTTTCATTGTAAAAAAACTGGTCACCTTAGTA
This sequence comes from Trichonephila clavipes, assembly GCA_019973935.1. NCBI lineage: Eukaryota > Metazoa > Arthropoda > Arachnida > Araneae > Nephilidae > Trichonephila > Trichonephila clavipes. The sequence continues at coordinate 705,894 of BMAU01010900.1, forward strand.
TTAGCGATGAGCCTCGTAATCGTGAACTTATGTCATGTGACGACACCTGAGTTGACCCCCTTTTTCCGTACTTCAGCACCTTGTCAAAGTGAGGATATAAGGGGTACTAGGGGCTCGGCAACCTTGTAACTGTGGCGTGATAAACCCATCTAGCAATGTGATTCAAGGGGCCACCCAGTAAGGATAATTGACATAATTTGATTCCTGCTGTTATTTAGGCGGAGTTAGGGAATAGAGGTAAAGAATATAGATTTAGAGTTTCATTATATACTAAGTATGCATCATTTAAAGATATTTATTAAGGTATCTGACTACTTGCGACAACTTTTTTTTTGAAAAAATGGAGATATGGAGATTTTTTTTTTTTTGTGATTTTTAGATTTATTTAGTATATTTTAAGGAAAAAACCTTAAAATTGAAAACAGAAAAAAATTCATTATTATTAAAATGGGAAAAAACTGGCGAAAATGTACAAAAAATTACATAAACGGGGCTCTGTATATAGATTTTATGAACAAACTCCCAAATTTTCACTTTAGATATGTTACTTTGTTATACCTGTTTGAAATGACCTTCAGGATAAGAGATATTTTAATTTTTAATAAAACTAGAGTCTCCCCTTTATCTTGGTGATTATATGAAATTGCTTTGATTTTATTCACATAAAGGAATGTAAATTTTGAAATAAAAAAGTGATTGATAAATCTGAAGGTCAATCTACTGTTATACAGAAAATACACAAAAAAATTCAGCAAATTATTTTCAAAACTTTTTGAGCAATCGCTGTCCCCGTTAGAGCTTTTCGAAAAAAAAACACATTTCGAGTAAAACGCATTTTAAAGTTTATCTTGTGTTAAGTTATGGCATCTGCTTTTATTAAAACACTTGTAGTTTTTGTTCTAGTGAATGGAAAATAAAAAAAACTTGGTATTTTTATTAAGCTAATAAGATGGTCTATAAAATAAAATCATAAAAAAAGTTTGTCAATCTTCGAAAAAAATCATGATTTTAGGGCAGTCGGATACCTTAACATAAAAATAAACAACATAAAATATAACTGTTCTTCAACATAAATAAAAAATTAAAAAATTGTGCATATATTTGCATTATATTCTTTTAAACATATTTATTAAAATAAGAAATAAATAAAAAAAATTAAGTACTTTTTCAATATAGTTAACATTTTAATACGAACCTTTTGTCCCCGTCCCTCTATATTTTACATCGCAATATCACAGGTATAATTTGTGACTTTATATTTCACACGATTCTGAGCGTTGCAATTCTGATGAATGCAAAAAAGTCGTTAAAAAACTTTTTTGCTGACTCAAAATAATTTTCATATGAGAAAAGATTTGTTCACATAAATATGTAGAACTAAAAACGGATAGCACAGAGTATATGCTATTTTCCCTTTAAGCAATTAAATCTCTCCAGAAATGATAACTAACAATCTAAAACAGGTGCCGACTTAACGTTAAAGTTATCTTCTAAATTTTTTAAAACTTCCGAAACATTTTCCTTTCTATTATTCAGAAGATATTAGTTCAATAGGCTCCATTTCAAAATTAACTTTACTCAAAAATTGACACATTTGTAGGGAAAAATGCCACTACGAAATGTACCACGGGCCAAATTTGTCCCGCGTGCCATAGGTTGCCGGCCTCGGATATAGAACTTCCATAGATTTAACACGCATAAGCCAGTCTTGACAACATGGGTTACGAATTCACGATCATGACCACTTGTTTACAACAGTCACTACAGTTTATTATAATTGACATTAGAATTATTTCAAGATAAAGCAATCGTTCATAGAGATAGGCCCAATGAGATTGCACGTCGGTTCAAACTAAGCACCTGTATGTCATTCATATGTATGTTCTTACTGAGAACACAAGTAGTATATAAAAAAAAATTAAGTCAATTTCCACTTAGGTTAACATAGAAAAATAATTTTTTAGTTACTTTTTATTAAATAATTACAATTAATATAAATATGTATATACATAGGACAGAATCACAATATTAAGTGACAAAATAGAAAGCGATTTCCTTTGCAATTTCCCTTTCTATATAGGGTGTTGGACTATTATTTTTGTTTGTTACTATTTATTCATTAATTAAATTTAATTATTCCAATAAAATAGTATAGTAAAAAGAAATCACATTCCAGAAATTAGGTCATCCCAGATGAGATTCGAACCCATGACCTTTGGATGAGAAGTCCAACGCGCTACAGGGACACAATGAGCGATTTTCCTTTTTATATACGGTGTTAGAGTATTATTTTTGTTGGTTACTTTTTTTATATTCATTCTTTAATTTAATTAATGAACTAATATTTGAAAAAACTGTATTAACATCAAGTGTAATCCACTACAAGTTTAAAAAAATGTATCTGAACGTGAGTGGATGAATAAAATGTATTTTATTAACGACTGAAAATTTGAACAAGATATATATATATATATATATATATATATATATATATAGGAGAGTGGGAACTAATAGAGGGTTGAGAATAATAACAATGTTTAAAGACTGACGTATTTTTTTTCGGATGCCTTAAGATTCACTTACTACTGTAAGAAATTAACTTTAAATGAGCTTTTTCTAATAACAGAGGCTATTCAACACCAACATTATTGTAGATTGGAATAACAGTATGAAAAAAGTGTGTATTAATTCTTTGCCGAAAATTTAAAAAAAAGGGTAATTTTAAAATATATTTTCAATTTCACGCTATGTGTTAAAAATAATTTTTTCTCGCTTAAAGAGTTTTTTTTAAAAAAATTACCATATTTACTCGAGTCTAAGCTGCACTCCCTCCCCCAATATTAATGCTACTGAAATTCGGGTGCGATTTAGAATCGAAGAAAAAAAATTGTTGGATGGGGTATTTTGAGCAAATATACAGGTGATGTGCATGTATGTGTATAAAAGTTGATAATAATGATCAAAGAATTAATTATTCCCTCCTTATATAAGTTTTTATTTAAAATTTATTTTAATTTCGTAAAATTGGATATCGTTAAACCATTTTACAATGTTTGGGGTGCGGCTTAGAATCGATTGTGACTTAGATTCCAATTAATACGGTAATTTGTTAATAAATACGTATATTTTTGAACTCCACTTAATTTATATTATAACTGGCAACACATGGAGCCACTATACTGGAAAAATTCCTAATTACTATAATTATTTTTTTAGAACTGGATTAATCGTCAATCGAATTGCTATTGTGTTTGTATAAGCAACAGGAATATTGAAAAAAGATTTCTTATAATTTTTAATCTAAACTCACTATCTTCACCGTAAAAAATTGTGGTTATACTTACGATGGTTTTTGATGTGTCACATGTCAATCCAGTGGCACAAGGGGGAACCATATCATAAACACCGTTGCTTCCCGGTTCATCACTGCAAGCGCGGCCTTTTAAAAACATTTATAAACATGAGAAGTAGAATTTTTTTATACTTTCATATAATAACAATATAAGACTAATAATAAATATATAACAATTAATGTAAAAAAAAATTCAAAGTCAATTCCTACTTAGGTCAACAAAAAAAATTTAATTGTAGTTGCTTTATATTAAATAATTACAATTAAGATAAATATGTTTATACATATATGACAGAATCACAATATTAAGTGGCGATTAATTTTTAGTAATTATCATTAAAGTATTGCATTGTCATCTAAAACAATCATTTATAAAAAAATTTCTGTTCAACTGAATGCTTTAAAACGTGGGAAAAAATATTTAGTAGTAGGAATACAAATTATTTTTACTCACATGCACGAGTCTTTTTTTTTTATTTCCATTTTCAGAAAAACTACACACACACCCTACCCTTTTTCGCATAAAGAACACTTTTTTTGTTTTATTTGTATTAACCACAAGCCTGACCACAGTTTTAGGGTTGTTCTTAATCTTTTAGTCACCATATCTGAAAATGGTTCATGCAATTTGACGCCAGATCTGGACACGATATAATGAATTAGTCGCCACAAATCTCGAAATCCTTAAAATTCTTATTTTTGAGGATCCTAATCAGGATAATGAGACAAAACTATGAAATTATTGTATTGTCATCGGTCCTTGACAAGTGTGTGAAATTTCGAATTAATCTAACCTTTTAAAGTGGGTAAAAATTGAGTTCAAAGATTCCATTACATACAAGTGAAACTTATAAAAGCGTGTTAAAAAGAAGAAAAATCTTTTGAAGTTTTGCCTAAGTAGCTAAAAATGAAGCCAACAAGACTATATCGGTAATTCTTTAAATAATTAGTTTCAGTCAATTAACTAATTAATTATAATTATATTATCGTATTGTCACCCCAAAAAATCGTGTATAGAAAATTTCAGCTAAATGAACGCTTTAAAATGTGAGAAAAGGAACCTTTTACAGTTTTGACACAAGTCGCCAACATGGTAGCTAAACCACCAAAAATGATGCCAAAGTGGTTGTATCTGTAATTCTTTGAATAATTAGTTTTAATCAATTAATTTTTATTAATTATAATTAAATTACCGTATTGTCATCCAAAATAATCGTGTATATAAAATTTCAGCTCTATTGAGGGCTTCAAAATGTACTTTATTACCGATTGAAAATTTAAAAAGATTGATATATATAGGGAGATTGTGAACTAATAGTAGGAATTGAAAAGCATATTCATATTGGTACATAATGTGGAGGTTCAGAAAGTAAGCCTTCTACACAGCTTACAAATAGGAGGCCATATGTTCGAATGGCAAGAACGCTTTTTGTGTATACAAATCCATACAATCAGGGATGTCTTAAGACTTCTTGAGGACCTGGGCCCTTGCGCAAGATAGGCCCTGGGCCCTTACACAAATGTAGGCCCACAAAAGTAGACAGTATATAACATACGTCGTCAAATACTCGTACAAACAATAAATGCGATACAAATAAATATGTACGACTTATAATCGCACAAGCCGGTTCGACTGACTGCAGCCTTTTGACTAAATGAGTAATGATGGTGTATGGTGGTAGACCTGGCCTATACATGGACGATGGTCATCACATGTAGATAGTTAACATATCGTCCGAAATTCCCAATATTTCGGAGAATACAACCGGAAATAACATTTGACCGTTGAAATTATTCGAACCATGGTCTAATTAAGGTTGAGTCGAAAACAAGACGAGGCCCTATGCCCGGCCTATTTGGCCCACGCCTTAAGAGAAGTCGGAAACTTCTATACCGACAATGTTAAATTGGCTGTTTTCGATATACCTTTTTCTCAAAACTTGTTCTATGTACATGCTTGAAATTTTTCATACAATTAAAGGACACCTTTCTCATTATACTGAAATTAGGTTTTAGCTAATTTTGAATTTTTTCATAATTTATTAAATATTTTATCAAACATAATGAAATTGGGCCCATTTTTCACATAAAAAATCTGTAAAAAATATATTTTTGAGTTTTTTTTGAAAACCTTATTTCAGTATAGATTAGTCATCATTATAAATACGTCATAAAAAAACTTGCATATCTGTGAGCATTATTTTCGCAGTAAAGATACATCGAACATCAAAAATTTACATTTTGAGAAAAATGAACTTTAATATATAATTATATTTTTAAATACATTCCATCCCTTACTCCAATACTACATTTTTTTAATTTCATCATCCTCTCTCTTCCTTTTAAGTCTTTTTACTTTCCTAACTTCCTTTGTTTTTTGTAAACATGAGCACTTAGCCTTTAAGATATCCGACTACGTTTGGAACCGTGATTTTGCAAAAGAGTATAAATGGATAATTTTCATGATATTTAGTGTCACTTAGATTAGCAAATATAATATATAAAATTGTTTTAAGAATAATATTACAATAAAAAATTATTTTAGTTTAATATATTGACAAAAAATGAGCATAGAATGACCCATTTTCAAAATATTTTACTTTTGTGAAAAATGTTTATATTATAACAATATTTTTCCTGTATGTAGCTCAGACCTCTGTACAGAGGCTCAACTGGAATTTTTGAAATATGTAACTTAGATGTTGGTTTATCCATGTTTTACGACAACAGAGAAGAGAAATTTTAAGAGAAAAACGCCAATAATTATTTCAATGGGTTGTAACTCTAAAAATAATGTGAATTTTTCAAAAATCATAGTTGAGCCTCTGTACAGAGATCTGAGCTATATAGAGGTAAAATATTATTATAATAGAAACATTTTTCACAAAAGAAGAACATTTTGAAAAGAGCTTATTCTAAGTTAATTTTTTGCCGAAATATTGTATTTAAATAATTTTTTTTTGTCAAAATGTCCTTAAAATAATTTTATACATCTATTCTAATCCAAGTGACACTAAACATCATGAAAACTATACATTTATGCTCTTTTTTAAAATCACGGTTCCGAACGTTGTCGGATACCTTAACAGTTTCTTTCGAAGTGCCTGTCTCCATTGCCTGTACCGTGTAATCACCAGGCTCCACATTAAATTTTCTCAAAATCTCTGGTTTTGATACATTTCCCATATTAAATGAGGAAATTGCATTCTATGTACCCAATGATAATACTTCTATTTGTACAAATATTTTCTTCGGTACACGAGATCATATTACGTTGTTTGCACTTTCATTGGGAGTTTGTGTACCTCCACGTAAACACTTTTTTAGCAATTCCGTATTAAATGTTTTCATTTCCATCATTCATTCAACTTTTAAGCATAAATAAAATGCTTTGTTTACATTTGCCGCCATTTAAATAAGCATGGCCCAGTTTAAACGAATATTTAAAAATAGGTTTTAAAAGCTTCTAATTATCGTAGAGGTTAAAGTAAGGTAATTTTAGAAAGGTTGAAATTAAAAATGTAAAAATCTCAAAATCTTCACATTAAGAAGAGTTTTGGTTTCAAACACACTTCTTAAAACGTCTCTGCATACACTATATGATTCAAAGTATCCATAGACTTGTATGTTTTGCTTTTCCCAAAGATAGCTGAAAATTCAGTACGCAACATCTGTTATTCTGCAGGAAAGGTTTTTCATCGGTTTTTAGATGTGGTTGCAGCAAGATTTCCACACTATTCTAGAAGAACACTTTTGGCTGCAGCACCGACCTGGGGCGTCGTGGCCTAGCTCGGAGTCAGCATTCTAATTCATTCCATAGGTGTTCTGCGGAATTCAGGTCTTGGCTTTCAGCAGCACAGTTTAATTCAGTGTTTCTCAAATTGTGAGGTGCGCCCCCCCCGGGGGGCATGATAACCTTACGAGGGGATTTGCGAGCATATCGAAAATAAAAGATTTAAAAAATAATTCATTTACTGGAATGAATTAAAACAAAATACTTTCAGACATAATAAAAAATGCACTTTTACTCTGATATAAGTTATAGGCGATATTAAATCATCAAAAAAAACTTCTTCAATATTTAATTAGCTTTCTTTGATCCTATAACCAAATAAAAAATATTTTATTTAATTTGCTGTAATCCCATGATGAGAGAGAGTTTTTATTACGTTTTCTTTTTTAAAACTAACATTCTATTCTTTCAGAGAAAAAACGGACCCCAGATCCAGAATCGAAAAAATTTAGGAACATAAAAAATTCATCACTGTCATTATTTTTGAAATACTGCACATTATAGCTGTAATTGTTTGACTTTCTAAGTTATTGGTACAGTTAGTTATGACCCCTCTCTTATGTGTTTATTTCTCATTTAAGGAAGTTGAATGTAATGTATTTCTCTGTTGCGCTTTTTTCCATGCAAAACAGTTTTATGATATTTGGAAAACCACGGAGAGCACACACACTTTGATGGATTACTTTGCGAAGACTTAAACCAAGATGAGTATTTTCAAACATATAAAGCATAACAATTATTTTTAGCAGTAACATACATATTATCATAATGAATACACTTTTTACCCGGAAGTGGTCGCGCGGGACACACAGATCACGAAATTGTTAATTCTGGCAAAACTGTTTATTTGTTACCAAAGAAAAATTGAAAAGTCCTTGTACGTAGGTAAGCAAACTTTCTCGTAATTAAATTATTCACTGGAATCAAGATTTGTATCTTGTACAATAAAATAATTATAAAAACAAGAATTGGGGTGACTCAATAACCCCGCTCGACCATATCGAGTGCGCGCCTGCTCCCGGGTTCAAACATGTTGAAGTCTTTTTGCTTTAAAAATATTAAAAATAATACAATTATTCTTCATCGGAATTTTATATTATTGTTCATTATTTAACATCAATTATAAATGCTAATTCTGTGAGGCTTAAAATTAAGATTCGCTTAAAACTAATTATAATTTGAGCAATCATTTAAAAAAAACATTTTACACTTTTTGTAAACATTGTCGCGCACTTGGCTTTACTCTCCTTACAATACAGCTATTATATCAATAATGTTTTATTTTCTTATAAATGAACTCGTGCAAAGAGCGAGCACTTCAGCCGGTATACTTTTAATGTATCAGTGCTGCACAGAGTATTTTATAACTAATTAATTAATACTAAATTAAGAATAAGTTTAATAAGTATTAACAGCTTCCACGGGCTTGTCTTGCAAAGCAAAGTTTTTATAAGGAATGCTTATGATTAGAAATTGACCCTCTGAGTTATTTTTCTATATTTAGCAGATATCCATATTTTGTCTTCTAAGCAGTCACCACATTTTGCAATATGTTCAATTTAAAAATTAGAGAAAGTAAAAATAACATAATAATTATCCTATTACTTAATTATATAATTTATTTTTTTGCTTAAAAGTAGTATTCAAAATTTAATACTTATGTTATTAATTTGTATGGTTTATAATCAAGATCTCGTATTGTAGCTTTAGCGTCAAAGTGCATTATTATTGCATTTAGTGTATTATTAATGTATAAGGGGGATAAAAATTGTGATTGAAAAGGGGGGCGCCAGTATTGAAAGTTTGAGAAGCACTGGTTTAATTCCTGAACTTCCATGTTAGCAAACTGCGTCTGCTCAATAATAAAATCATGTTGAAACAGGAATAGAAGAATGGGTCTCTACAGCTCTTATCACAATTTAGGCAGCTCTGAATTTCCCAATATGTCGAGATATATTTCATAAATAAATTATAGTTAAAAAAACTAAAAAACACGCTTTTATAGTAAATCAAACTGAAAAGTAAGAAATAATTCTTAACATGAGAATAAAATGATTAACTAGAAAATTATACACAGTGTAGTTTTGATAAAAGCGTGGGATGCGCTCATTACTACATTTTTACACTAACTCTGCTTTTCGGAATAGAACTAGTAAGAAATTGTAAGAATTGATATCGAGCAACCCACGCTTTTACCACAATGACATTAATTTCCCCCTTTATCATTTTGTTCTAATATTAAGAATTATTTTTTACTTTTTAGTTCGATTAAAACTATAAAAGAGTGTTTTTTAGTTTTTTAAACTATAATTTATTTTTCGTTTTTTATTTCGATCTACAATAAAAGCATTTTTTTTTAGTTTTTTAGACTATTATTTATTTTGATTGTTCTACTTGTATTAAACATGAGTGTTTTCGCTTTAGGGTTGTAACTAATTCTTTTAGTCGCTAAATATGGAAATGGGAAATTGTTAATCCTGATGATTCTCGTCAGAATAATGAAACAAAATTATTAAATCATTGTATTGTCATCGGTCTTATACAAATGTGCAAAATTTCGAATTAATCTGATCTTTTAAAGTGGGCGAAAATCGAATTCAAAGATTCCATTACATACAGATGAAGCTGATAAAAACGTGCTAATAACTACAAGGAATGAGAAGTGAAGGAGAAATTAAGCTCACAAATTACCTTGCTTTCCAGCTTTCACGCAGTTACGTGTTCCCAACACACGAACACAGTATTGACCATCAGGGCAAGGATTGTTAGGACAATCTCCAGCATTCACAGCCTGAAGAAAACAATTTTCGTTACTTATTTACTATATCATCAGTAAAAAACGAAAAAGTGCGCATTCAGTAAATGTTTAAGTGACGCAAACTTGCAATTAAATCAATCAACCTTGCAAAATAATTACGCTAAGTGTTTTCATATGACATAAAGATTTCCCTTGAATTTCAGGAGGCCTAGCTGAATGGTGAGGGAGATTTCAGAAAATGAAAGCGAACAAACGAAAATTCTTAAAATGGTTACCGTGAATTCCGGCCTATAACGCGCACCTATAGTTTCAAGCTGCATTTATTTTTTTTAGGTATATTCGCCGTATAACGCGCCCCCTTTTACGAAGAAACCTGAAGTGTACGTGTGCAACGCTTTTATGTTTTGAAGTCATTTATACGAGATATTACCCTAAGATTATGGAAAAATAATATACCTCTAGAACTACAGCACTTAATACAGTTAATTAGAAATGTAATTTGTTTTAAATAAGCAGTATTCCGAGCTAAGCAGAAGTCTTAATTATTTTCTATGCACATCTTACTTTTTTATTTTTGAAGCTCTCATTTTTATACCCGGGTATAACGTACACCTGTAAATTATCTTATTTTTTGTGTGTTAAAAGTGCCCATTATACGCCGGATTTTACGGTAAGTACGGAACAAAAATAAATACACCTAATTTAATTTAGTTTGTGATGTTAACCAATAATAAATCAAACTAAAAAAGAAACATCAAACTTATGTATTTTTATTTATTTATTCTCCCTTCCATTTATTTAATTTAATTTGCTTTAATCTGGGAACAGCAATGCACACGATTTTTTATTCACTGTTCGATAGACCATATATGTATATACATATATTTTTTAACTGTAATTTATTTATATCAATTGAAACTAGGTGAAATTTTGTTCACCTGTCTAAAAATAGGTCTCCAGTATTTCATTTCACCGATTATAAGAAAAATCCTTCATTATTAATTTTAAGAAAGCAAGAAATCGTCTGACTTTATTAATTTTTGATAAGCTGTAAAAATGTCAATTTGTTGAATTTTTTAAGAATTAAATTTCATTATAAGAATAAATATTCTTTGATACAACTATAGTAAGATAAATTTTTCGCATATATTAGCTTTGAAAGAAGTAATTTAAATAAACATTTTGGATTATATAAGAAAGAATAAATCTTTGTAGAATAGAAGTTTTGTAATTATAAGCTTTAAAAAATATACTTACTGCTACAATCAAGCAAACGATAAAAATAGTGCAAAGAACTTTCATTTTTTTTCAAGTAAAGTGAACAATTTGCAGTTACTTAGACTCCTTGTTCTTTCTAAAATGCTGACAACTATGTGCTTCGACTGTTCTATTTATACCGAAAATCGCTGCATTATTTGGTATTTGTAAAACCTTTCAAACAATAACTAGGTATGATTTATCGCTACTTTTGCTTAAATTAGAACTAGTTAAGTAAACTCTTGTTTAACCACTTTTTATGTGTATTTTCTATATTTTTTATCACCCATTGTGACTCTTTTTTTTGACGTCCATTAAGTGAATTTCTTAGACTTTAAATACGGATTCACATTGGCATGTTAAGCAGTTTAAAGATCAAATGTTGGCTCGATTGTTTCGCCCATTATAGTTCAATTATTTAGCCTTAATGTGTACAATTTTTAAAAATATTATTTGTAGTTTTATTTTAAACTTATTTACACAAAACTGGTAACAGAACTTCATCAGCATTTTAGGCAATATCGAATTTTCCATTAAAAATTAAGTTATAATTTTTTTTAACATTTTTATTTCTAAGCTTACTTATACTAATTTTTGGCACTATCAAATGTTTTGATTGTAAATTTAAAGTGTTTTGAGTTGGGATTAGATAGTATTGCCTGGGTTAGAAATAAATGTTTCTTTTTATAGAACTTTTCCAGGTTATCTCACAATTTGAACAAAATTACTTATTAGCATTGCAATATGCTATTTATGTTGTGAAAAATACTCTTACATGAGCTTGTATCTTGAAATTATTTTACAAAATTCGTGTAGGATCAGTGGCGCACACAAGGAGGGGTCACCGGGTCCGGACCCGGTTAAGTATTTGTTATTAATAATTAATTTGATTAATTAATGCTAATTACTTATTTATTACCTAATTTTTTACTGTTTTTTGTTCCCTAAAATCAACAAAATCAAAAGAATATGTTGGGCATCGCATTGGCGCATGATACGAGAATGGTGGACTTTCGACCCTGGACCCCCCCCACCCCCACCCTTTGAAAAATTCCTGTGTGCGCCACTGTGTAAGATTAATCAACAGTGACAAAAATGTAGTCTCAAAATTTGTTCTAAGTGTAAATAAGTTGTTATTGTTTTTTTTTCGTGCTTAAAGAAGTTTAAAAAACAGTAAGCAGAATATAATTTGTTCGGAAATAATTAATCCCTCCAAATTTTAAAAAATAAACGTTAAAATCAGCTTTTACAATTATCAAAGAAAATGTCGTAGCACTCAATGTATTGAGCATTACAATTTTTTTTGCTTAAATTAAACATTCTATGTAACAAAATCATTTTTTATACAGGATGTATCAGTGCAACGGTTACAAACCTTCAGGACAGATAGATTACTCCAGGGGTGCCCAACCCAAATCGGCTGGTGGGCCAAGTAAAAATTTACTAAACTGAGGTGGGCCGCACATATCAAAAAAAAATAAATTATTCAAAAATATTTTATTATCGTACAACATTCAAAATATTTTATATTACTGTACAATTAATGTGACACTTATTTTTACTTTACTTTGGAGATAAATATATAATACAAATTTATTCAATAGTTATTGATATGATCAAAAACAGCAAGTTTACCTTTACTGGATCGCAATCACAACAAAGTTGTAAGTCGACCGATTGCACTTGTTGGTGGAAGAATATCTCTTAACATACAAGGTTCTTATCTACAGTAGATTTATGCTGCCATCTGAGGTTACGTAATATAACAACTGTGTGCGTAACATCTTCACATTTTATACTTGTGTTACAATATGTTTGCATAAAAATTGATTTTAGATTTTCAAAAATTTTATATCAAATGTAAAAGGCAAATTAAGTAAAGAAGAACAGCATTGTAATTCTTAACTGTTTGACAAAAAAAGTTTTTTTCTGCCCGATAGCCAAATGTTTAGTTTTTATTGTATGATATTAATTATTGCACCCTTTTGATTAAAATATATCATAAAATGAAAAGTTACATAATTTTTTAGAAGGTTAAATATTAAACATTTTTATTCTGCTGCCGTAATTATCTTACATTTCTACTAGCTGGTCTTACAGCTCTGGAGGCAACTCATTAAATCCATCATCGGATTCTTTCATTGCCAAATAAAACAAGAAAAAGGCTGCTAATCTGAACTTAAAAATATAGACATATGTTATTTCCTCTGACAAATAGAACTAAATACACTCACTCACTCTCAACGAAGTTCTCGTTGAGAGGAATAACATACCCACGCTCATTTGCTTTCCTTCATCCATCAACACCTGTTATTACAATTGCTTGAAGTCACAAAATGAAAAAAAATTATTTCGGTAAGAACTTCACGGGGAGAGGTGGGGTGGGTCAAAACACGTTATTTTCGATTCTTCCGTCTGTAGTGCAAATGTCTAAAATAATATAGACAGAAATTTCAATTGGGCCGCAAAAAGTCTCCAAATGGGGCACATGCGGCCCATGGGCCGCACGTTGGGCATGCCTGGATTACACCTAGATGATTGAAAAGCACATAGGAATGCACGCACACACACACGCGCGCGCGCACAATTTCATTTCCTCAGATGGGGTTTTCCTCATTTTCAATAATATGCTTACCATCACTTAAAAAAGAGATATGAATTTTTTAAATTTTTTATTTCTCTTATCGCTGAGATATGGTTTCCCTTTTCATCTTGTGCTTGCTTGGCGTTGAGTTTCAGAACACCCTGTGTAGTTACGTCTTTTTACGTTGAATTTCGTGAGAAATATTTCTTAGTGATCATATTAGGTTGGGGTAAAAGAAATCCATTATTTTTGTATGAAATTCAAGACTTTAATTAACATATTTCGGATAGTACGACTTGGGTCAAATATGCACCATTTTGTTGTATAATTTGTTGTCATTTTAGAGGTAGCTTCATAATGCCTCTCTTATAGAAGTCTTGGTCCTTATTGGCGAAAAACTCTAGTTGATTTTCACAATCTTTTCTTGGTCCCAATTTCTTACCCTTCAGAAAATTTTGCAACGCGAGAAAAAGGTGGTAATCACTTGGTGCCAGGTCCGGACTATATGGTGGATGCATTAAAACTTCCTAACCAAGCTCCTACAATTTCTGGCGAGTCACTAAAGATGTGTGTGGCCTGGTGTTGTCCTGATGAAACTCAACACCTCTTCTGTTAGCCAATTCTGGCCGTTTCTGGTTAATCGCTAGCTTCAAAAGGTACAGTTGTTGACAGCAGAGATCTGAATTTAGTGTTTGGTCATACGGAAGCAGCTCATAATAAATTATTCCTTTTCAGTTCCACCAAATACACAGTATAACCTTCCTGTCCGCTAGCCCTGGTTTGGCTACTGTTTGAGCTGCCTCTACACGTTAACCACCATCGTTTTCGCCAAATATTGTCGTATGTGACCCATTTCTCATTCCCAGTCACCACCCGTTTAAGAAATGGATTGATTTCATTCCATTTGGCCAAGGCTTCGCAGATGGAAATTCGATCCATAATGCTTTTTGATGTTAATTGGTGTGGCACCCAAACATCGAGCTTCTTTCTGAATCCAACTTTGCGCAAATGACTTAAAACTGTTTCACGGTCAATCTTTAGCTCCTGAGCGATGCTACGACTACTATCATGCCAGCCAACTTCGATTATTTCTGTGATTTTAATGACATCTTCCACGACGTGCTTGCCTGCCCGAGGCGCATCTTTAACATAAAAAATGCCTGAACGATATCGACGAAACCAAAATTGCACGTAAATAGCTGTTACAGTATCGGCACCATAAACACCATTCACAAATTCAGCCGTCTGGCTTGCATTTTAGCTTTTATCAAAGAAAAACCATAAAATGTACCGAGTTTTCTCTTTGTTGACTTCCATTTTTAACACCCTGTAACTCACAACTGAATGGACCAAATAAGAAAGAGCAAAATAATTTTTTAGTGTGAAATGTCACCTTGATAACGAGCATAAATTTGAAATTGTTTAATCGATGCTTCACGAGATATGGACACTATAACCATCTACCAAAAAACAATGGATTTCTTTTCCCACAGCCTAATATTTTATAAATATTTGTAAAATTAACAACTGTGCTTTATACCTCTAAAAAACTCATTCTACCCCAAACCGAAAAGTTTGGAAAAAGAAGGTCAGTAGATATGAAACAAATTTTTGAGAATAAATGTATTGTTATTTTGAAGGCCAGAAATAAATGGTCATAAAAAGAGAATCGGAATTTAATGAAATTATATGTAATCAGATTGCTTACCATGTAACTGACTATCTACTAATTGATAATCAGAATTTAAATGAAAAAAGATGTGAGTCGAACAGGCAGATATTGATCGTATGTATAATGTAAGGAAACATTGTACTTAGTACTTCACTTAGCACTAATATAAATAACTGAATAACACAAATTAACTGAGACTTGATAAAGCAAGCGATGATTGTAGAATTACAGCCTTTTAAAGGATTTAAAAACTGCAGAAGAGTATAATTACAAGGATGAAGAAATTCAACACAAAGAATTTCAAAGCGACAAAAACAAAAACAAAAAAAGAAAACAAATTAAAAAAAACAAGGAATGCCGTAAAAATACTTTAAAAAAATAATTTGAAGCCGTAAGAAGAATTAAGTATTAAAAAAGTAATGAGTTATTGTGTAATGTGAGAAAAATTATGAAATCATTTATTATAAGTAAAAGAAGCGGAAATTTACAATTTGTTATTATTAAAAAAGATTCCTGCCCGAGACAGATTTATTGATACGGCAGCTAAAAATATAAAAATTCAGCAGTCCAATTCATTACTTTAAGAAACAATTTTTATGGTTTCACCACATTTATCACATTTCATAAAGCCCGAAATCTAAAAATTCCTAAGTTTGGGAAAAAAAGAAAGAAATTCGATCAATTAGAAAATAAAAAAGGATTAAACGTGCAAATTTGGCAAACCTATTAGTCCGTAATATTTAAACGATGAATCCTCATACTCTTTTACAAAGTGATCCTGGTATTCATCACTAATTTCTGAAATATTTATCATTCATGATACAGAAAGAAATCACAAAAATAGAACTTGAAACTATAAAATAGCGTCCAGTATAGAAATGGTTAAATTTCTTAAAAAATAGAATAGCTTGAAATATGTTACCCGCTAAAAGTAAACCAATACAAAATAACGAGCATATATAAGGAAAAAGTTATTGTTGGAGTTCTAAGGAATAGCTAAGGTATCATTATTAGACAAAGAAAATTTATTTAATTGGATGAGTGATATTGACATCTTACTGCCTTAAATAACTCAACGTCTTTTACTTACAAATATGTTGATGAAATCATGGAAGGTACCATTATTGATACATCATAAATTGTCAGAAAATAACTAAAAAACAAATGCCAACTCACTAATACTGTACGATTGAGTTCCAATTATATCATTAAAGATTCCCTTTTATCTGTTTCAGGGCACCGTTCCAACTTAGGATTTTTACTTATTACCAAGCCCTGTCTTTCCGGAAACCGTCTCCGATTAGGAGGTTCACGTTTTTATTATGTCAACATAGCTTTAACCTGTCATCTGATTCCGTATTCTTTGGGGAAGCTCATGCTTTTATTGTGTTCACATAGCTTCACCTTGTCTTTAGACACCGTTTTCATTTAGGAATCTGACGCGCAGATTTACCTGGTCTTCAAACGCCGTTTCCACATAGGAGCTGACGCATAAGTTTACCCTGTTTTCGGACACCGTCCTCGCTTAGGAAGGTGACATTTTTATTGTATCAACATTACTATACCTTGTCTTCAAGTATCATTTTGACTTAAGAAGCTGACGGTTTTATTATGTCTATATAGTTTTACTCAGTCTTCTGATACCGTTTTGGATTGTGATTGAATTATTTTGTGTTAATTTTATTAAAAAATATAATCTTTCAGTAAATAAGGTGTAAGAATTAGTCGCAGTAACCACGTTTGATAAAAAGATCTTAGTGTTTAATATCTTGTAATTTCCCTTTTTTTTAAATATTTTAAATTATTTTTAAATAATAATTCACCGGTTAAATGTATTATTTTCCTTATTTATAAAAAACAATTGTTTCACCGAAATATTATCTTTAAGAAATGCCTGGAGTAAAAGTTTAAAAGTGTATTTTTTTCTTTAATTTTAAAAGCATTTTATACATTTTTTATACAAGCACATTAAGCCAAATTATTTTTTTTTTAAATTTTTTGTCTTATTCAAATAATTTGATAGAATAACTTTATTACTCAATTTTTGAACTGGATAAATTCAACTTAAAACTCTAAGTAAATTTAATACCAGGTATTTTTAAGCATCCAAGGAGAATTCATACATTCATGTTCAGTATCGAGAGCAAAAATAAGTTTAAAAATTGTGTGCCCAACAGGGGAAGAAAACCTTTTTATACAAAATATACTTGAAACTTTATTCATATATGGCTCCTAGAGTTGATTTTGTACTTCAAAAATTTATAAGAAAAACCTTATAGCTGAATTTCCGAAATTAACTTAAAGAAGTAACATTTAGCTTCACAAACTGCATTTAATTCTAACTAATAAAACCTATTTTTTATCTTTAAAGTTAATTAAAAAATAAAAAAGGAAATGAGTGCCATAAAGATAATCGAGCATCGAGTTTTCGAATTTTGTTCCTCATATCTTTAAATGAATTCATCCGATATCAATATATTTAGGAGTTTTTTTAAAAAATTAAAAAGAAAATTATCTTTGCCTTCAGTTGATGTTTAAAGTATCATCTGGAATAATTTTGTTTGTTCGTACAGCAAATTTATTCTGCTTATTAAAGAAAGGAAACAACAAATGTATTTCGAAAACACACACTAATTATTTTTATTATAAAAGGGAAAATACCTGCTAAATTAGTAATTTTATCCAGCCGGATTGCTTACTGCTTTCATAAAGTACTTGAGAGAGCAAAATAGAATTTACAACAACGGAAAAATTTTCCCTCCAACAAAGCTAATTTGACTACGGAAAAGATTTTTTGTAAAAGAGGTGTGAAGAATCTATATTTGAGCTCGGTAAAAATTTCTATAAAATTGAGTTAATAGTTTTCCTCCTTAATTTTACTTGAAACTATTGGACACGTGCTCGGATCAACTGGTTTTAAAGACTATTCCATCATTTGGGTGAGCCAAAGGAGTAGATAATTGAGATTTAGATTATCAAAGTCAATGATAAATAAGCTAATATTTACTCGGAATATGTTGTTTGCAGATGAGAGACAATTTCCCTTTTTTTATTCTGATAAGACGCACAAAAGAATAGAGAAAGGAAAAAAAATTAAACTCAATCGTAACAACTTATTTGGAATAGTGAATCACAGTATTAAAATGAATAAATAATGCATGCTTTAAATGTGATGCCGTGAAAATGATAAATTTTATAAGCGCATGAAAATTAAATTCGAGACTTTTTGCTTGATTATGTGGAAAGTTATTCAGAAACCGAATATTCAAGTTTTTACATTCGTAATTCAGATTATTTTTAAATGAATCAAGTCACATGACTATGCTCCAGAACTATGTGATAAAATATGGTTGCAAAGTTTTACCTTACTTAGAAGACCTGTTTGACACTCTAAATGAAGTTAGTATATCCATTCAAGAACTGAATGTACGTATTATAAAAATCAAAGAAAAAATGAATGTATTGGCTTAAAAACGGGAATTGTGGTAATCAAAACTCGAACAGAACTCGGACATGCAACGTTTTGAAAAACTAGCCAATTTTCTAATGAATAAAATAACAATGAATTGAATTTAGAGGATCCTGTTAAAACTTATATAACGAATCGCAATTTTTTCAATAAAAAAAACTTTAAGAAGATATTTTTTCTAGAAAAGAAAACTTAGCATGGAGGGACAAAAAATCATTTCGAATACTATGATAAATCAGAAGGCTACTCAGTGAAGGAGAGGAAACAATTTTTATCACTATATTCAACTTTGAAATCTAAAATTAAGCTAACATTTAGTTGTAAATTCATGCAAAATACGCATAAGATTCTCATTCTCTTATAAATATTTTAATATTACATTCGGAACAACGATTTTAAGTGAAAATATTTTCTCAATGTAGTTGGCAACAGAAAGAAAATATGGAATCAAATAAAATGCTGAATAATGTGACTGCTGACAACTTCAACAGACCTAGACTTTAAGGTATCCGACTACGTTCGGAACCGTGATTTTAAAAAAGCGTATAAATGGATAATTTTCATGATATTTAGTGTCACTTAGATTAGAAAATGCATATAAAATTATTTTAAGGACATTTTGACAAAAAAAAATTATTTAAATACAATATTTCGGCAAAAAATTAACTTAGAATAACCTTTTTCAAAATGACCTCCTTTTGTGAAAAATGCTTCTATTATAATAATATTTTACCTGTATATAGCTCAGATCTCTGTACAGAGGCTCAACTATGATTTTTAAAAAATTCACATTATTTTAAGAGTTACAACCAATTGAAATAATTATCAGCGTTTTTTCTTAATTTTTCTCCTTGTCGTAAAACATGGATAAACCCATTTCTAAGTTATATAATTCAAAAATTCTAATTGAGCCTCTGTAAAGAGGTCTGAGCTATATACAGGCAAAATATTATTATAATAGAAGCATTTTTTACAAAAGGAGAATATTTTGAAAATGGCTCATTCTATGTTCATTTTTTGTCAAAATATTGTACTTAAATAAATTTTTATTGTAATACTATTCTTAAAACAATTTTATATACATTTTCTGATCTAATTGACAATAAATATCCATTTATTTGCTTTTGAAAAATCACGGTTCCGAACGTAGTCGCATACCTTAACAGTTTTTTAAAATAGATAAATAAATAAAAATGCATAAATACGCATGTATACATCTCAGTCAGTAAATATAATTCAATGGAAAGTGACCTCTAGAACACGAATCAATGCTATTAATTATAAATTACATTAATTTTAAGTTAAAACTCACAAAAAGAAATACAGTAACTTTCTTTAACTGCCTTTACGTAAAATAAACATAATATATTGATCTAATTCAAATATTTTTAGGATGTATTCTTCTGAGGGTGGGATAGGGTTCCTCGAAATCCCCTGTTATTTCTAAGAGTTCCATGAGTCAACAAAGTTTGAAAACTACTTCCATATAGGTAATATGTACAAGACAATCTGGAGAAGCTACAAGTGATACCATTTTCTATTCTGAGACGTGTATTTTCTTTGGTTTAATACTTATATTCGAAAATAAGATCATATTTTAATTGTTGACATATGCGTTCTAAATAACTTTTACATCAAGTCTTTCGTAATGAAGAATTTTCAGTGATAATTTAAAGGAAAAACTCTTAAGGCTGTTTTCGGCAAAAGTACGAGAGCCTGAACTAAACGTGGAGCACACATTTTCAGACAGAAAAATGCTTCAATTTTAATGAAAATTTGCAACATTATCACTTATACATTTGTTAACAAGATAGTGTTTCTAAAATTTCAAAATATTCCTTGAATATTATTTTTTTTCATTTTAACACGTGAAAGGACAGCTCATTTAACATTACGGTATAGGAGAAAAAACGCGAAACACATTTTAGGCCAGAAAAAATGGCTCAGCTCGTTTAAAAAAGTGAAGAATGATAAAATATATTGTTCTATAAGGGATAGTGAAGCCAGAATATAATTTTAATTTTTCATTTCTTTTATATCTGAAAAATGCACCTTATTCGGGTCCTATTCTTTAACATTAACCGAAGACAGCCTTAAACAACAACATGAAGTAGAAGACTGAAGAACATGAAAATTAATTACAGCCTATAAGATAACAATAAAGATTTCAAGAGATAAAATAATGAGAAATATAATTAATTTAGAAAATTGAAGTTTTTCAATCAAATTACTTTTAAATGAACGAAATTTTTTAAAAATTTTATCATGCTAATAAAAATAAAGATCTGTTAACTACAAATTTTTTGACAAACGGTGCTTAATTTTAATAGCTTTGGCTTTTTTAACGAGCTAATTTCATGTGACGTCACAGTAACAGAATAGCTTCAATCACGTGTTTTTGCTCAAAAAGTTCATAAATTCATATGACATCATAGAAACATGATAAATACAAACAGTCAATTAATTCAAGCTCTTCGCTGTTGCCAACTTTTTTCTCGCGGAAACTTTCTTTTAAAAATACAAATTTGTCAATAATAATAATGCACGGTAAAAAAAATAAACTTGATTTAAAAGTACACGTATAGTATAAGAAATTATTATTTTTAATTTTGAAAAACTTTTTGAAGAATTTTAATACTTGAACACATTTTATTTAATATTTTTTTAAAAATCAATGTACAGTGAAGTATAGTTCGCTTTAGGCTAACTTCTAGAATTTTTTACACTTTAAATTTATTGCATTATTCTAAAAACATCCCATGATTTAAAATGAAGGCAATTTACTTGCTTGTGTAAGCATGTTACTTAACATTTATTAAAAAACAAAAAGTTTTAAAAAATACAACATAAGTAATTAAAGACAGAAGCACAAGGGACTGCAAAGTATACTGATATTTATTTATTCGAAGACGCAAAGATAGTTAAGGTGAATACTTAAATTTTTGTGAGTGACTTTGGCGTTCATCAAAAACTTTAAAAAATCTATACAATGTTACCATTTTGGCAACCTCGGCTGTAAAATAGGATATTTTTTACAGCTTTTTTGCCCTTCAAATAGATTCTTTAGGGTCAATTTTGCTGAACCATTTTCGAAAATGGCGCATCATTGTTTCATGAGCTGTGACGTATATAAGACGTCAAACAGTGAAACAATTATTTTTAAGCAGCCTTTTCAAGGCGTTAAAAAAGCATTGATCAATTACCCATTGTTTATAATTTCAGAACATGGTGACTTTGAACTTTCTTTTGAAAAAAGCGAAAAATCACTCAACTTTTCTGATACTTAGTATTCAGTTTCGAAAATATACTCTAGATACTTTCCCAACTTAAGACAAATTTGATACATAATGCTATTTTACTTTAAAGTTATAGCCCTTTCTTTACTCTACTATTTTTAGATCTTTTGTGATGTAATAAACGTTTATGAATAGCATTTACTTATGAATCTTACTTTACATTTTCAGATACAAGTTTGGAAATCTTTTTACTTCTAATGCATCTGGAAATACAGAGACAAATATCCTTATACCACGCAGAGAGGCAAAACTAAAATACAGAAATAATTTAATACATAGATCATAATGCAAAAATGCACTCTGAAAAGTCTATACTAAGAAGAATTACATAAACAGAAAAATGAAAAGGATAACATATAAAAGATTTAGATAATTTATATATGAAAAATAAAGAAATATCAAGTCTGCAATCTGTTTAGAAGGTCTCTAACCTTCCAGTATCTAGAGAAAATACTGATCTGAGAGAGCGCTGTGCAGACAGAGAAATACTCAGCATTCGTCACTCCACCATTGCAACAAAGGGATTGTTGTTGTTGCTAATGCCTCCTTATCGGCAGAGCCAGATCGAAGCCCGCGAAATTCATCATGGCAAAGGGTCAGATAGTGTGCCTGTCGTTTGCGATAATAGCCTTTGTCACTCCATATTCCACAGAAATAATAACTGTAACTGTACACCTGTCGTTATCCATAAATTTAAGCACCATGCAAGTAACAGTACGATTTGGCTGGGTTCCATTCCAATTTTGAGGGAGAACAACCTGGAGGAGGCCAGGAGCCTCCCATCAATCTTTCCTTTCCACCAACCTCGCGAGAGCACTTGCGGCTATTTAGAGTACCCCCTTACCGTGAAGGCCTTATACATTTGCAAGCATCCATGCCTTCTCCAGGATTTGAACCCAGGCCCTACGGCACAGAAGTCAGCGTCACTAGCCACTATACCGGATGGGTTGCGACAAAGGTGGTTGTTGTTGTTGCAACCAAGGGGACTATCAATTATTTAGATTCTTAGAATGTGTGCATTTTAACAGTCATACAAAGTAGGTAGACCAGCCTTTTTCAAACAGTGGAACCTTGATGGGTGTATATGTGTGATATTCCTACCAGCGCGGCGCGAGCATATCAAAAAGTTGAAAATAAAAGATTATTTTAAAATTATTATTTTAAAAAATTAATTTACTGAAAAGAAACAAAATAAAATACATTCTGGCGTAATAAAAAAATAAAATACATATCTACCCTGATATAATATACTTATAAGTGTATCAGTAATGGTCAATGTATTTGATCATTAATTCATCAATACTAAGTTAATAAAAAGTTTAATAGCCATTGACTCCATGGACTTAACATATACAAAATTCAATACTCATCTTGATACTTTGTACGGTTTATATATATATATATATATATATATATATTTATATATATATATATATATATATATATATATATTGTAGTTTTAACGTCAAAGTACATTATTAATGAATTCAATACATTGTTACTGTATGAAGGAGATGCGAAGAAAATTATGATTAAAAATTGTGTAGCAAATAGAGAAAATTAGAGAAGCACTAAGCTAGTCGAAAGGCAGCTACGGCACTGCTTCTGGGTAGCAAGGGAGATCAGAGAGTGAGTGAGTGAACATTAACGTCGCACTGTTCAGCTACTCGAGGGCTTTTGGCGACGGAACTCTTAATTTTGGGAGATCATAGATGTCATTCTTCTAGGGTTTATTTTTTATACTTTCTTTTAGATGTGGCAGTTGTTTCGCCATGAAGGTCATATTGATTTTTGTCAATGCAGACATAACCAACCTAGCCATTTGAAACTTGAGAAATATGGTATCCCTTTTTTTCCAGATCACCTACCTTGCTTGGAAATATGTCTTTTCAAGATCAAGATGACAAAATATACGTGATTAGGAAGTATATTTTACATTATATATATATATATATATATATAATTGAAGTATTTATCAATATTTTTCATTTTTTCCAAGGAATATTTACGGCCAATCGAATTTAATTCAATTTATTTTTCCTCAAGTAAATGCTTTCAAACTATGCTACAAACTGCACAACGTCAAACATGAAGGGAAGATGAAGGTATTTTATTTACACTAACACAAAACTTAATCATGCAAATAGTAAGTTTTTCTCCATGTCAACATTACACCTAACTTTTTCTCTTGCATGATTTGAATTCTAAAGACCTTATCACATACGCATTTTCCGTGCAACCGTTTCGCCCAATTTTTTGAAGCAGCTGAGGATGAAGGATTTCCGTAAGCAATACGACATGTTCTGACGTCAGTCGCGCTCTATCTCCACATTGAAAAATCTCTCGCCGCTGCGTGCTCGCTAATTGTTTCAAAATCTTTTTGCAAAATGGGGGTTTTTAGGATTCCATAGGTATAGAAATTTTAAAACTCGTCAGTCAAAGCGATTTCCTTCATTTCGTTCCATTTTAATACGTACATTTCTGATACTGCGCTTGATAAAGACGAGGATGCCATCTTGTTTTCGCGTAGGAGACGAAGAACCCTATTAGCTGAAATTTGGAGTAATTTTAATTTCGAACAACTTTTTCAGCTCACCAGCAATAAATTGTTCAAAGCTGTTGCTATGGCAACTGAGTAAAAATTGGTCAACTTTGTCGGTTGAAAGAAAAATTGCTCCAAATTTATGTATGTGTGAAAAGGCCTTAACTGATTTTAAACAAAGAAATTTGTCACTTCATTAAAGATGACCTCACCTTTCTCTCCCCTTATTCACTTAACAATTTGAAATCTTTCTAGTCCTTTTCGTCGTTCTTTGAGGTACTAGTTCCCCAAGGGGTGCAACATGAGTCATAAATATTGATTTTTAATAAAAAAAATGCTTAGAAAAAGTACGTTTTCTGCACAATTTTACTAAGCAATTTTAGGAAAATTCTACTGACAATTATGAGAGATTCTGGGATTCGTGTACGTAAAATCGTTGGTTGTGAAATAACACCTAACTTTCGAACTATAAAATAAATGATAGTTTGAAAATCTTAAAAAAAACACGTTTTTATAGTCAATCGAACTAAAAATTTTCTGTTGCATCCTCCCCTTTTTCACATAATGAACACTTTTTTTGTTTGTTGTATTTGTATTAATCATGAGCACTTTCGCTTTAGGGTTGTAATTTAATCCAATAGTCGCCAAATCTGGAATTTGTCACCAAATCTGTAAATGAGAGCTGGAACTAATCGCTAAATCTGGAAATAAGATCTGGAATTAATAGCTAAATCTGGAAATGGGATCTGGAATCAATCACCAAATCCTGGAAATGGGAAATCATTAATCCTGATGATCCTGATCGGGACAATGGAACAAAATTATTAAATTATTGTTTTGTCATCGGTCCTTGACATGTGTGTCAAAATTTCGAATTAATCTGACCTTTTAAAGTGGGTAAAAATCGAGTTTAAAGATTCCGTTACATACAGTTTAAGCTTATAAAAACATGTCAAAAACCAAGCTATTAAGAATTAGAAACGAAGAAAAAAATAATTGAAAGTTATTCTTATTTGTGTAAAATATGTGTTTTGTAATGAAGAGGAATTGTTTCCACGAGTTTTTAACAACAAGACATCCCAACTGAAATTAAATTTTTCTATAATGGCATTTTAATTTCAATTCAATCCAACTAATTCCACAAATAAGTAATCACAAAATAAGTATACATGTTTTAGCACAAAACATAACCTTTTTGAAATTAGTTTGGTAAGATAAAAATGATTTATTTATTAAAACGAATAAAAGAGTAATTGAGATTATATTTAAAACAAATAAATGCACTTCTAGGGATAATTTTTGTGTTTTATGGTTTTTCTTTTTTCTAAACTTGTCTATCTTCTTGCCATAAAAAGGAACGTATAACACCAATTCTTATAATTTAGTGACATATTTTAAAATTGTCTGTTGTTCTTTCTGAAATTCGAAACATAAGATATTACATTCCAAATATTACATTTCTTATAAATACTGTTTCCTTACTTCGGTCATCTCACTTGAAAATATTTGCAAGACATAAATACGTATTAAGTTCAATGTTGTTCAATTCTTATTTTGTCATCAATTTTTAAGAGATCTGACCTTGATATGACTAAATTAATTAAGGACAAACTTAAAAAAACACTCAAACGAGACTGAATAATAGTTGTCCTCTATTCAAATAGTTAAACTAACTTAAAAGAGATAACGAAAGTAACCTTCGACTTGAATAACAGAATAATAGTTAAACCTACATAAGCAGCATGTAAATGGAAGCTAAAAGTAAATTAATTAGAAGCTAAAAATAACTTCTAAATTCCAGAATTGGCTGATTCAAATTTAAATTCAAGCTAGCTACTTTAAAAAGTAAGAACAGATAAGTTTTCTGCTCACTCAGCATTAAGCTATATCATTCTTTCTTTCCGACGATATTCAAAAAATCATTGTGCTTAAAATAAAATTTAGTTTACTCTATTTTATAAATAATAACTAATCGACGGAATCTCTTTTTGTTACATTTATTACTTCAATTATTTTTTATATAAATGCATATCAAATAAAAAAGACGGTAAAAAAATAATAAAACTAAACAGACAAATTATATCGTTTTATATAGTATGTATATTTCAAAATAATAAATTGTATTTTTAATACAAAAACATAATTTAAATAAAAATGTATAAGATGCTGTTTTTAAAAGATATCTAAAATATATTTATAAATTTTAATATATATTTCATTAAACATATATATGTATAAATCAAATAATTCTTTTCGTATCCATATTTCAAGCACTGCAAAGTAGAATTTCTACAAATAAAACTAACTTAAAAAACTATACTCGAAGTGAAAAAATGTTCACTTTGTAAATAATATTAGAGTGAAGCATCGATGACCAACAAAACTAGTTTAGAAGATAAAATATATATATATATATATATTCCTTTTAATAATATTCTTTTCTTTTTTTCGTCTTTTTTTCTTTGTATATATATATATATATATATATATATATATATATATATATATATATATATATAAATGGATTAAACATATAAAAATTATCCATAAAATTTATATAATTTATTCTTTTTATTTGTCGAATAATAAGTTTTAAGAATTTTAATATTTATGATAAATATCGTTTGGTGTCATAAAAATATATATAGTTCATTAAATGGTTTATTTCTTGTTAAAAAAAACAATTTACAATAACATTTTGAAAAATGCAAACGAGATTTCAATGTTAAAAAATAATTGATGTAATTCTTTACTGGAAAGTTTTAGAGTATAGAAAAAAATTACAATTTTGTGTTATTTGAATTCTAAAAAAGTTGTTAATTTGACTTTTGAAGAAGTATCTTTTTTAATTGGTTAAAAAGATGTGAAAAATGACTATAAAAATCCTTTTCTGGTTGTGGTTGTATATTTTTAATTTACCCATTTTTGGCAAGTATAAAGTGTGAAAGTAATCCACAGGAAAGGCACTGTACTTTGCTCGTTTTAAATTCCTCCGTTTTTCTATAATTTGTTCTAATAGGAAATATAAACTACTGGTCACCCAAAATGCAATACTAAGAAGAACAAAAAGATTATCCGCTTAAATATTTGTTGTAATATTTGGTATCTGTCTATATATGTTTAGGAGAAAAGCGATTTACTCGCTCTTCAAGAGATCTCCGGAAATACTAGACTGTTATAGACCTTAAACTTGGCAATCTTTTTCCTTTTGATGAGTAGAGATCTGCTAAAAACTTATTTCGCGAAAATCGACTCCCAGAGGAGGTTGCGGGACGTTATACACAAAAATTCCCGTTTCTGAATCATTAGATCTGCACAATTGAAATTTGGTAAGCATGTTCCTCTTGTTGAGTAGAGATCCGCTAAAAACGAGTTTCGCAGAAATCAACTCCCACTGCAGCGGAAAACATAATATTGTTGTATTGATAGACGGATGAACTTGAAAAATTCCGTGTAATTCGGCGGTATTTATTTCTTTCACTTTGGTATTCTACTTACTTAAAACTTTCTCTCCTTGAAGTCTAATTTTCAGCACAAAATTTTTCAAAATATAAATTAAATTTTAATCACATTGATTTTTTTTTTAATTTTTCGATTTATATTGTTATATTTCTTAGTTCATCCGAGCGAAGAACGTATATACCTGATATATATATGCGGTAGGATCCCGATTTAATGAATTAATCGGGATCAAACATTTCATTCGTTAATTCGGGGTTATTCGTAACATCGGAGTTTAAAAAATAAAAAAAATTCTGCACTTTCCTTTTGGAAATTCTATAATAAGCAACTATGCAAAAAATATCCATAGTTAGAAATTCTACACTTTATATTCAACAGCTGAAAATACTATTATTTGTGATGGGGTTTTACGGAGTTTTTCTACTAATCCTCTTGGGGAATCTTTGGGGCCATCAATTAAGTTGTTTCACAGCCATTCCTCTCAAGAAGAAATCTTGATATGTAGATTAGTTAGTAGATATATAGTGGAGGTTTAATAATCGAAGATGAAGAAGGAGGAAAGGAAGCTGAGTTGCTGAAAGTAGTGCAGTTACGGTAAGGATCTGAACTTAGACGCTTAATTATAGAACGGGCTTTAGGTATTCAAGTAAATTAAGGAAGCTAGGATTCATAGGATAACTTTACTTAAAGTTAGGTGGTTAGAATTTCAGGCGCTTATTCACATAAGATTTTGAGCAACGATATATCACTCTTGATTTTCCCTCTATAGTAAAATTGTCTTGGATTATTATGTTGGATAATGATAAATTGGATTTCTTGTGGCTAGCTTGAGTCATCAATCTTTAACCCCTACAGAATTAGGCCGAGTAGATGAAGAGAGGGCTATCCCATATTGAATTATTACGCTCCAGTTAATCGGAAAATGTAAAATACTAACTAATAAATGTTTGCAATCTTTTTAATTCCTAACTGGAAAGAGTTCTTTTTTCCACTTTTCTGCAGAGAAGAAAATACTGCGTCCTTTACCTCTTGCTGCATGAGGCATGTTTTAACAGTTTCCAAACACTGTAAAGCATTAGAAAATATAACAGTGTTGCTAGAAGTCTCATCATTTGTTTCTGCATCAAAATCGCTATTCATTCCCAAATTTTCAAAAATGAAATTTTCTGCAAAAATCGTACGTATAATAAACCTCACTTCTCTTAAGAAAGAAAGGAAATGACAAAAACTCTTAAAATATCCTTTGCGTTGTGGAGTGGGATGAGATAAGAAAGAAATTTCCCGTTCTATTCAAAACTCACTCGATAGATTACACTCATGACTCATCTACACCTGTATACAGTCAAACAAAGATAATAAGGGTCTAACAGCACCCTTTTTCGTCAAAATATGTTGCTTACAAGAAAAGTCTATTTCGTTCCGCATAAAAAGGATGCGTCATTTGAAAAAAAACCCAATTTCCGATTATTGAAATAATTAGTTAATTTGGGTTTATTATTCATTAAATAGCGGGTTTTACCTTCATCATAATTGAAGGAAAGGAAAAATTCGTTAAATAAGGGTGTGGTAAATTGAGGTCAAAATGTATGTGTAACTCTGTAAGCCAACTCATTACAATGTAAACAATATTTGATACAGACATATATAAATATCATTAACTATGACAAATAAAACAAAAAAGTTACATTGAAGTTGATAATCTACGAAATAAAGAAATTTGAAATTTTTGAAAGATTTGCATTTATGAGCTAATATAAGGGTCTCAGGGGTGTTAATTTTGTCTCGAAGGCTGAAAATACAAGCAATTTTCAAATAAATATAATTCTTTGAAATTAAGATGAATTACACATTATTTATAAAGGCATGAGGATTCAAAACAGTGCAAAACGTTTAAAATATAATCATAATTTTAAAAATTATAAGCATATGAAAATGAGAAACATTTCTGTAATAAATATTAAGTAAATTTATGTTGCGTATGCTATTTTCTAAAATAGTAGCCTTTAATGTATACAATCTCATAGAATTATAAAATGTATCATACTCTTTTAACCCTATCTAATTTTATTATTATCTATCTTTTGTATTTCAGAATGTTTTAGAAATATTAAAATTTTTTTTAAAAAAATTTAAAAATGTAATTTTTTATTTTTTAAAAAATATAATATATTATTCTGTTTGCATAAAAATAGCTACAGCGTAGTAAAGACATATTTAACTTTCTAAATCAACTTATTGCTGGTAATTACAGTTACGATTTTAGAAAATATCATGCGCAACGTAATATTCCTTATAGAAATGTTTCTTATTTTAAAATGCTTATAATTTTTAAAATTATGATTATATTTTAAACACTACACTTTTTTGAAGCCTTATTCCTTTATAAATATTATGCAAAAGAAGCGAATTATTTAAGAGGACACAACACGATTCAATTGACAAAAATCGGTCAAAAAATCAAATCTAATTTTTTAAACCTAAATTATTCTTTTTATATTTTTTTATAACATCACTACTTTTGAAAGCTCTAAACTTAAAAAAAACGCAGAATTATGGTAGCTTTTACGTTTGTTTTTATTCACATCCGTAAGGCAAATCAAAACTTTAAACCTACTTATCTCAGAAAGATAAAATATCTAGTTTGTCTTCATTTAAAATGCCAAGGCTTTTTTTTATATTGGGCCTAATGCTTTGAATTTTTTTACCTATTGCTAATAGTAGATGTAACAGAAGTTGGTATGCATTTACGAATCAAAGCAATACTTAATTTTTAAAAAAATAATTTCACTCAGAATTTATGCATTTTTTAAGGAATTTTCAATAAACATCCATAAAAAGAAGTATTGTACGAATACCAATCATGTTATCTTAAAACCCATACCAAGTTTTGTTATACATAGTTTGACGTACTTGTAAATCAAATTTCATGCGTGTCTTTCAATTTTTGTAGAGAGAGGAGTAGCATTTTAAAATCACTTCACACACAAATTTTAAGTTTTTTTCTTTAAAAACTTAAATGTCTAGTATTTTATGAAACTTTAAGCACAAAATCTGTTTTGCATAGTATACACACATAGAAAACAACTAAAAAATTTTGAAAATCATTAAATTAAAATTTTTTGTGTGAATTGTACCATATCCCCTTAATTTTAACCTCAAAGAATTGCATCTTATCGGAAATTGTTTATATTTTAAGCTCTCTGGACAAAATTAACACCCTGAGAATCCATAAAAAAGCTTGCTACACAGCATGGGAATAATAATCATTTTTTTGGCAAATAAAACTAAATGAAGTATTAAGTTGCATAAATTTAGCTGTATTTCTGTTCGAAAAGTATGAACCATGTTTTCTTTTTATTTTTTTTTAAAAACTTTTTTTGTAACTTTTGAGTTATAAGAAAAGGAAACAATATCTGTTTTAAAAAATAACGACGTTTTAAAATTGAAAGTCTAGACTAAAACTGACGGGTTTTTTTTGCGCCATAACACTTAAAGAACAATGTACAACATTCTGAAGCTGCCATGAATTAGTAGACAATAGTTAAAGTAGCTATTATTACAAAGCTTTAAGTTATTAGTGATTTAATGCAAAAAAATATTTTAAAAAGTCAAACAGGTTATAAATATTACGAACTCTGAAACATAGTATCACCAATATTCCTAAACGAGTAACAAATCCAAGTACCTTAACTTTCACGAACAAAATGAAAACTTTGTGTATTTTTTTGATTGTGTGCCTATTTGCCACGATAAGAAATTTCTTTTGAAATAAACCGCTGCATATTTTTGAGGTAGGCTAGGCCAGCGGCTGCGAACATTTATGAATCAACGTGCCATTTTTGCTAAATAAGTGGTTAATGAGGTATAGACGTGCAGTCAAATAACGTTGACTTGTAATTGTTGGGAAGTACTAACAACACAAAACTCTTATTTACTACGAAAAAATACATTTGCACTATATAGCTATAAATGTTTTAGTTATACGTGTATAATTCATATTAAAGTAACAATAGTGTGACCTCTTTTGTTGCAGGTTGTGGATGACAAATAACTTATATTAGGATTGTAAGATGTTATTTTTTGTAGAATGCATGCCGAATTGGAATTATCTGCCGAACGGTTTCTAAGCAATTAATTATTTTTTCTGTGGTTTACTTTTTTTGACAAGAGGGTTTATGATTTGTATTAAAATACCGTTTCACAGACGATGTTCTGCATACCACTATTCCAGAACATAAAACACACACTGCCTCGTCGCCTTTTCTAATATGTCATGTTTCTCGGTCCATCAAATTTGAAATTCTCTGTTACATTTACCATCTTGCACTTTTTGTTCTTTTGCTGAACTAGCCATGTTAAATTACAGTTAAAAATCGTAAATATAACACAGATAAACTTTAAAATACAATTGTATCAATGAAATTGTCTATGCTATGCGTTGACAAATTTTTCATCATAAGCAATTGTAGTCTACGACGTAACTAAGGCAAGACAATAACAAACGAGTGTCACTCGCGTTTGTTCATAATACTTCATAATGAATTTTGAAATAAAATGCAAACCATTTTGATCACTTGCGTGCCATCAATGGCACGCGTGCCACTGGTTCACCATTCCTGGGCTAGGCTATTTAGGCTAGATATTTTAATCTTGTCCTTAGTAATACATTAATTCCTTGATCCCTATTTAGATAGTCTTAAAAATTATTTAATAATCATGTGGGCGAATTAAATTAGACTACGTGTGGTGAGTTAGTGGCCCACCAAGACAGTCGGAAAAGTCCGCTTTAAGAACATTTTTTCCCAAGTGCGACCAAAGATTCGTCTCGTATTTTCCACTACAGTAGAGTCCCAAAAACTCGGCCTAATGTGTACCGACGGGTGGCTGAGTTTGTGAAAATGACGGGTTATCGAGGACGGGGTTAAAAAAAAATTGAGAGTGTTTCCTCAGAAAATATTGTAATACACTTGTATGTGTTGTTTGCTTGAGAATACAACAAAAAATAAGCTGTGCAAATACCCTTAAGGGCAGGAAAAGTACGTATTTTATGAAGACATAGGACATTTACAACATGAAAATGAAAATCAATGAATCCATATTATGCAGCAATTTACTTGATCAGACGCATCTCAGGAAAATACTTTATAAAGGCATAAAGTTGTCTGTAATGGGAAAATTAAGTAGCCGACTTTGCAAAAAGTGGCCGCTTTTTAAAGGGTGTTTTTTTGAGATGTATAGAAATTTAAATTGCAATAAAACAACGATGTATTATTCGATTGACATGAATTTTTTTTATTCGAAAAATAATCTTGTGGCATTACATTTTAAATATGATTTCTGGCATAGGACTGCCATGGCTGGCTTGGATGTAGTCCAATCTGGACGTCCAATTTTCGATGACTTTTTCCAAATTTGTGGCCGTATATCGGCAATAACACAGCGAATGTTGTCTTCCAAATGGTCAAGTGTTTGTGGATTATCCGCATAGACCAATGACTTTACATAGCCCCCCAAAAAGTAGTCTAGCGGTGTTAAATCACAAGAACTTGAAGGCCAATTCACAGGTCCAAAACGTGAAATTAGGCGGTCACCAAACGTGTCTTTCAATAAATCGATTGTGACACGAGCTGTGTGACATGTTGCGCCGTCTTGTTGGAACCACAGCTCCTGGACATGATGATTGTTCAATTCAGGAATGAAAAAGTTAGTAATCATGGCTCTATACCGATCACCATTGACTGTAACGTTGTGGCCTTCATCGTTTTGAAGAAGGATTCCACCAGCCCATAAAGCGCACCAAACAGTCAGTTTTTCTGGATGTAACGGTGTTTCGACATACACTGGTGTGCAAAAATTAAGGACGAAGTCGAAAAATTAGCATATCAGCTGAACGAAGAGGCAAAGCGGACAGAAAGACCAATCAGGAGATTAAGTAAGGTGATGTACTACCGTACATCACCTTACACATGCACATGCGCAGATATGCAGGTAGACGTAATGGGGGAGTATAAAGCATGTTGTCGGTGTAAGATCAGTATTTCTAGCAAAGAGATTGCACGCCGTATAGCAGTTAAAATCACACCGAGTTGCTGCCTCAGCGAGAAATGGCGAATAATCAATCTGTTAGACGACATCTGGATGCTTTTACCCGTGGTCGAATCATTTGGAAGTTGGAGGAAGGCCGCAGTGTGACAAGTGTGGCTGCAGAGTTCGGAATTGCTCACAGCATCGTTTCACGACTTTGGAGACAATTTCAAACTACAGGAACAGCTATCCGGGGGTTCAGTAGTGGTCGTCCACGAGGAACCACACCCGCAGATGACCGGTACATTGTCTTACAGGCCAGAAGAAACAGGCGGCAGACAGCGGGAGAAATCGCTAGACATACGACACAGGCGACTGGACGACCGATATCGCGTTTTACTGTGGCCAGAAGACCGCACGGTGGTGGTCTGTTTGCACGACGCCCTGTACGGTGTGTACCTTTAACGCCTGCCCATCGGAGAAGGCGTTCTCTGTGGTGCCGGGAACACCGGAATTGGAGAGACAATGAATGGGGACGAGTACTCTTTACAGATGAGAGCAGATTCAGTTTGAATAGTGATTCTCATCGCATACTCATCTGGAGAGAGCGGGGAAGCCGCAATCATCCCTCGAACATCATTAAAAAGGACAGGTATGGAGGTCGCGGTGTTCTCGTTTGGGGAGGCATCATGCTTG
The DNA here is from genome assembly GCA_019973935.1 of Trichonephila clavipes. NCBI lineage: Eukaryota > Metazoa > Arthropoda > Arachnida > Araneae > Nephilidae > Trichonephila > Trichonephila clavipes. The sequence continues at coordinate 740,799 of BMAU01010900.1, forward strand.
GTAGTCGTACAGACCTTCACATCTTCGACGCAGGTTCAGTCAACGGGACCCGTTGTTGTAACGAGATTCTTCTTCCATATGTGCGTCTTCTTAGAGGCGCTATGGGTCTGCAGTTCCTTTTCATGGACGACAATGCACCATGTCATCGCACAGTAGCTGCCGAACAGCTCTTAGAGAGTGAGGATATTGAACGTATGGATTGGCCGGCACGATCTCCGGATCTCAATCCCATCGAGCATGTATGGGATTTTCTAGGCAGACGCTTGGCAGCTCGTACCTTACCACCAGTAACGATTCGGGAGCTTCGATTGGCGCTGCAAGACGAATGGGCAGCAATGCCTCAACAACTCATTGACACCCTCATTCTCAGCATGGACAGACGCTGTGAAACCTGCCTAGAAGTCAGGGGAGATCATATCCCCTACTAAAGACCGGATGTTTCTCGCTGGACACCCATCACAGGGATGTTTCGGCCTTCAGTCGCATTGCGCTCCATGCTACTTTTTCAATCAAGCTTCTTTTTATCCCTCTGATTTCTCTTTTAGTAAGTGTTGCTTACATTACACATGTCCTTACGTATTGGGGATCTTACGGTATTAAATGTGTTCATTTGGAAAGCTTTTGTACAAAGTTATATTGAAAAAACCGTCTCGTTTTTAATTTTTGCACACCAGTGTACACTTGTGGATTAGCTTCACTCCAAATGCGGCAGGTTTGTTTGTTGACGTAGCCATTCAACCAGAAGTGCGCTTCATCGCTAAACAAAATTCGCTTATGAAAATCGACCATTATTTTCGAAATAAAATTGCACAATTTGAAAGCTTTGTTCAGGCGTGAGTCTATTCATGATGAATTGCCAAATCAAACTGAGAATAAATCCCTTGACAGCTGTTAAATCGGTCTGCATCTTGGAAAGTAATGCCAACTTAAACTTCTATACCTGGAAAAAAACTCTCTGTATTAAAGAAATGCGTAATATCCAGATATCTTCCGTTCACACTGCTGTGGTCGTGGTAGACTAGGGGTCAAGGGAACGGACTAATGGTCGGAGTGTCATGAGTTCGATCCTAGTACCGTTGAAGACCCACTGTATAGGGGGGACGATGCAGGTTATATCTGTCGAGAACTCAAATGTCATCCCGTTGATGTGGTGTAGTAGTTAGAAGAGGGGGGCAGCTCAGATGTCGCCAAAAGCCTTCAAGTAGCTGAATAGGGTGACGTTGATATTAACTGTTATCCCTCACTCACTGCATACTGCTTCACAAGGAAGATGACGAAGGAATACTCCTCGCGACGCGCGCGTCTTACAAAGAAAAGTCAACTCTTCTCCGGGTCCGACGACGACGTCGCCGAGTTCGTTTGCGTCACCGCACCATCGACCCTCGGGCCGAAAGTCTCCGTGTCCCGGTAAGGGAATATTAACCCTTTTCCCTTTCGGCCCATGTTCTCTTTCTTTATGTATTGAGAACGATCTGGGATGCCTGGCCTAAGGACCGACTCACTCGTGTTCAACTGCTGTTCACACGAAACCCTTCTCCGTGCTTCAGTCTTCCAGGTTCTCACTGGAATATTTGCTACTACCACCAAGATCTGCACCGGCGGAGGCTCCAGTCCGACTCGCGTCGCGACCTTCCGCGCACTCCGCCGCGACCCTCCTACTCTAAGCTTTACAACTACAATTATTCAGCTTAAAGGCCGGGTATGCTCAAAATATTTATTGAACAGCGGTTTCGAAAGCCATTAATCTTTCACTATGTGATAATTTAGGAGTTTGTATGGTGTCCTCAACGTTAACGTCTTCATCATTTTCCGACAATTTATTTGTGACAGCAGAACGGATCTGTGTGAGATTTTTCCGACCTGCAAGGGTGTACCCGAGTTATTCGGACTGCCGGTCTATCGAGTGCCGAGTTCTCGGGACTCTACTGTATTGCAAAAACAAAATTTATTAATTCCTTCATTAGGAATGATGTGCAATTCCCCACCCCCCGATCCAACCAAGAAAAGTGGATCGGAATAATCTTGCGTATATGCTAATGTTGAATACTTCAATAATGTAAATTTTAGCTGCTTAACTGTAAGCCGATGTGATTACCGCAACCAGAGATAACTATCAATACTTCGCTTTTTATTTAATTATTTATTTTTTGTTAATAAAACATGGAGAGAGACTCCGGCAGAAAGTTAATTATTTTTTCTTTTTGCTCATAGCATATCAAGATTCAGCAGTCAATGCCGAAAGTTCTAAGTCGACCGTGAAATCTGGTGAGCTGTATTTATTTTATCTTGCTTGGGATCACTACATGGGTATGTACAAATATACCTTGTAATTTGGAAACTTTACAACATTTTTTCTAGAAGATACTGGTCGTAATTTAATTTACTTTAAATTCATTCAAGGAGAGTTATTTTTATTTTTTTCTCTATTGCATTTACTGTCAATCTCTCTGCTTATAAAATGATTGGATAAATTACTCTGCGCTAAATCGAGGTTCAACAGGTAATTCCTGACAAGGGAAGCAAAATACCTGAAAGTGTTTTCAAGAGTTTGAAGGATGAGCTAACAATATTTCAGGATTTTAAGAAAATGGAACCTAAATTTAATTAACTCTGCAATCCCATTACTGCTAATATTGAAAGAGAACCTAAGGCACTGCCGCTTGAATTAATGACTTGCTATGACATCACAGTGTGAAGGAAATTTTTGATGACATGCCATTAATGTATCCGTCCACGTTCGGAACCGTGATTTTAAAAAAGCGTATAAATGGTTAATTTTCAAAATATTTAGTATCACTTAGAATAGAATACACGCATGAAATTGTTTTAAGGACATTTTGACAATTTTTTTAAATACAATATTTTGGCAAAAAATTAAGTTAGAATAATCGTTTTTTCTCAAAATGTTCTCCTTTTATAAGAAATGCTTCTATTAGAATAATATTTTGCCTGTATCTAGATCTGTACAGAGGCTCACAACTATGATTTTTAAAAAAATTCACATTATTTTCAGATTTACAACCAATTGAAATAATTATCGGCATTTTTTTTCTTAAAATTTCTCCCCTCTGTTGTCGTAAAACGTGGATAAACCCACTTCTAAGTTATGTATTTCAAAAATTCTAGTTGAGCCTCTGTACAGAGGTCTGAGCTATATACAGGCAAAATATTACACTATATCAGAAGCATTTTTCACAAAAGGAGACTATTTTGAAAATGGGTCATTCTATGTTCATTTTTTGTAAAAATATGGTACTTAAATTATTTTTTTTGTATTACTATTCTTAAAACAATTTTATATACATTTTCTAATTTAAGTGACACTAAATGTCATAAATATCATTCATTTATACGCTTTTGCAAAATCACGGTTCCGAACGTAGTCGGATACCTTAATTGACTTTTACATATCTTTGACTGCTGAAAAATTTCCTTGTATGAAGAAATTTTCTGAAACACTTCTTCTTGCATAAAGATCAATAAGAGTAATTATAGCTGCAAGTTGATTGATATGAATTTGCAGGCTGTATAGAGAGAGAGAGAGAGAATTTCAAGAAGCAATCTCATTCCTGATTTGAAAAAAAAATTTGGAGATAAGTATGATAGAATCTCATTAAACTGACTCTAAAATTAAATGTGATTGTAGCTATAGATAATATGTAATTAGCGCAATAAATAAATTAAATAAAACTTACTATTTTATCAAACTTATGTTTATCAACTAATACAATGCACAAACATACTTTTTCTGAAATGCCAAATTAACTAATGAATGCAAACCTTTTAAAAAGATATGGCTGATATGCTCGAGCCAAAATAATTGTCCACCTCTGTGCTAGGCTTTTAAACAAATTTTTATTAAAATTTTATTTTAAAATCAACTAAAAAATATTGTAGAGAAATTAAAATCATACCAGTCAGGAAATCTACAAAATCTAAGTCTAAAAATCCAGTTCTTTTTTTTCCAAAAATTCCTTTTCCGGAGAAGTGGTGGCCAAATTCCAAATTCTTAAATGGGTCCTCTTTGGCAAAAATCCCTTTTCTTGTGAATATGCGTAGTTTCTATTGTCGAGGGGGGCGGGAATATTGATCAAATTTTTTTTATTTCCTTTTCCTCTTCTTAAAGCTTTATTTTTATTCTCTTTAACTCTTTATTTGCTTTGTTCTTTATTTTTCCCCATCAAAACACAAAAAAATCCTCACCCTAATCTTTTTCCTCTTATCCCTAAAACATAAAGTCATTTTTCGTCATATAATAATAATAATAATAATAAATAATTCATTCTTCTGTAACTGTGTATAAGGAACTCCAGGTGCATAATTATTTTAACTGACATTCCGTATTTAATATGCTTTTAATTTACATCGAATTGCATTGAAACAAACTAGATATTTGAAAGATAAGGTCTGAAAAGTAACGAATCAGTTTGAGTCAAATTAAGTTTCTAATTTGGTCTCAAAATATAATGGGTTTTGATAAAAAAAACTTCTTTTCGCTAACCTTTAAAAATAAGCTACGCATTAGATCACGTTTAAGGAATTCTTAAAATAAAACACTCGAACCTAAAAAACATGACGAAAGTTACGCTTAATGTAACGGTCTCAAAAAAATTCTATGAAAGTAGAAGCTAAAGATGAGCTGTGACGTCATGCGACGCAATATAATCCAGAGCTATTTATAGCAGAGTTAATACTTATAGTGAAGATGAAACAAGCAAGAATGGGAAATTTGCTTTTATTATAAATTTAAAGAAAACCCCAAATTAATATTTTCCCGGTCGTTTTCTTCAAAAAAAAAGGAGTAAAATGGTGTCAATGCAATTCATTTAGATCGACTGATTTCCAAATGAAACGATTTAAAAATTAAAAAAAAAACCCAATGCAGTCGAACCCGATTTACTGAACTAATATTTAACGAATTTCACGATTTAATGAATTTTTCTCATTCTCCGGCAAACAAACACATTCCATTTTACGAATAAGTAAACTCTAAACTTATGAATTATTTCAACAACTGAATTTTTTTTGGCTTGTAATAGAAAAAGAAATTTTATATTAGTTTATAATGAAAAATTAGTTTGTAATAGAAAAATATATCTTTTTAAATGGCAAATTCTTTTTGTCTGAAACAGAAAAAGACTTTTCTTGTGTGCAGATCTTTATCAAATTTAACAGGTACAGATGAGTCATGAGTGTAACCTATCAAGTGAGTTTTGAATAGGACAGGAAATTCGTTTATTACCTCACACCCCTTCACAATATTTAAGACTTTATGATTTTGCAACATTTGACGACGGACTGCCTATCTGCGCAACTGAAGTAGTGGAAATTGATAATTTGTCGGAGCCAATGAAAAGCGATTCTGATGCAAAAATGGATAATGAAACTCTTATCAAAACTGTTACATTTTCTAATGCTTTACTTTGTTTGGATTTCGAATTCAACAGGATGCAAATGATGCGGTATTTTCTTCTTTGCATAAAGTCAAAATAGAACTCTCGAGTCAGAAATCAAAAAGATTGTCCATTTGCTAATTAGTATTTTGAAAATTCCAGCTAACTAGTGCTCAATAATTCGCTAGTAGTGTTTTTAGCTGTTGAATAAAAATAGCGTAATTTAAAACTAGGCAAATTTTTTGTGTAGTTGCTTATTAAAGGATTTCCAAAAGGTAAGAGCAAAAAAATTGTATTTTGTTTAGACCCCGATATAATAACCCCGAATTTAATAAACAAAATGTTTGGCCCCGATGATTTTGTTAAATCGGAGTCCGACAGTATTTCAAAAAAAATTGTCAAAAATTGGCTAATTTTTAGCATGTTGAAAAAAGAAGTATATCTGTAAAAAAAGCTTAGATTTTTTTTTCTCTCAGGTGGTGCAAGAATCATAATCATGCCATATTTCATTCAAGAACTATGCAAAAACATATTTAAAAAAGTACCCAGAAGTTCAATAAACAGAAACCTGAAAGGAATTTCTAAACATATTTTTTGAGGTACAGAGTGTTTTTTTTCCAGCTATAGAAGTTTAAGTTGGCATTACTTTCCAAGATGGCGACCGATTTAACAGCTGTCAAGGGATTTATTCTCAGTTTGGTTTGGCAATTCATCATGAATAGACTCACACCTAAACAACGCTTTCAAATTGTGCAATTTTATTTCGAAAATAATGGTCGATTTTCATAAGCGAATTTTGTTTAGAGATGAAGCGCACTTCTGGTTGAATGGCTACGTCAGCAAACAAAACTGCCGCATTTGGAGTGAAACTAATCCACAAGTGTATGTCGAAACACCGTTTCATCCAGAAAAACTGACTGTTTGATGCGCTTCATGGGCTGGTGGAATCCTTCTTCAAAAACAATGAAGACCACAACGTTACAGTCAATGGTGATCGGTATAGAGCCATGATTACTAACTTTTTCATTCCTGAATTGAACAATCATGATGTCCAGGAGCTGTGGTTCCAACAAGACGGCGCAACATGTCACACAGCTCGCGCCACAATCGATTTATTGAAAGACACGTTGGGTGACCGCCTAATTTCACGTTTTGGACCTGTGAATTGACCTCCAAGATCTTGTGATTTAACACCGCTAGACTATTTTTTGTGGGGCTGTGTAAAGTCATTGGTCTATGCGGATAAGCCACAAACGCTTGACCATTTGGAAGACAACATTTGCCGTGTTATTGCCGATATACGGCCACAAATGTTGGAAAAAGTCATCGAAAATTGGACGTCCAGATTGGACTACATCCGAGCCAGCCGTAGCAGTTCTATGCCAGAAATCATATTTAAAATGTAATGCCACAAGATTATCTTTCGAATAAAAAAAAATTCATGTCAATCGAATAATACATCGTTGTTTTATTGCAATTTAAAGTTCTATACCTCTAAAAAAAACACCCTTTACTTACCAAAATCACCTACAGTTTCAATACACCAAACACCATACATCTGCTCTTTTTGTCTTTTTACTACACCAAACATACACTTCCACAGACTTTTCGTTATTTAAAACTAATTTTATGGAAAATTCATGTTTTTTGGAATTGATTGAGAAATTTATTTACCTGCCTCTCACATTAGTGGCATATCTTTTTGTTGGAACAGTTTTCATGTCATTCTTTTCTATGATCTCCAAAAGTACATTTGAATTTCGCTTAATTTTAAAGAATTATTCAATAAATCACATATGGCTACGGTATAAATACATAACCTCAACCTTATTTTACTCGTTTCTTTGTGGATTGACAGTTATGTTAACCCTTTATATGGCCCTTTTTTTCTAATAACATTATGTTTAAAATATTTTGGGATCGAGGCTGATTTGTGAACACAGAAATTCATTTAGTTTATAACCTAAAATTAATTAGATTTTATTTTGGAGGGGAGTATGTTTTTCACCTCGCATTTGGGAACTATTCAAATGTAGGACACATCTTATGTTATATGGTTCTTTCTAGATCACATTACATTATATTTATAAATTATAATCTGCAAATACCAAAATCTGCAAAAAGAATTATAAATTAAATATATTTTGTATTCGAATATTTAAGAATTTAATCATATTATTTTTTCTATGAAATTTCGGAAAGCAGGGATCAACGTATATTGAGAAATTGCAAACTGCACAAACGTATTTTGTTCTCATGTGCGGCATGGCCTATATATTTTTTTGTGAAGTTGGCATACAAGAACAAATTTCATTTAGTCGTGAGTCATCTGGAACAGTTTCCTTGTTGCTCAGAAAACTTTCATGTCGTCATTGCGTTTGCGACTTTAAAAATCAGAAATCTGTTGTGCCAGATGAAATTCTAGCAGCACCAATCAGTTGGGAAAATAACTTTCTTACGATATATTTAAGGTATCCGACTACGACTTACGTTCGGAACCGTGATTTTAAAAAAGCGTATATAAATGGATAATTTTCGTGATATTTAGTGTCACTTAGATTAGAATACATGCATAAAATTGTTTTAAGGACATTTTGACAAATTCTTTTTTATTTAAATACAATATTTTAGCAAAAAATTAACTTAGAATAACCTTTTTTCAAAATGTTTTCTTTTTATAAAAAAATGCTTCTAAAATAATAATATTTCACTTATACAAAGTAAAGACTTCTCCAGAGAGTCTGGACTATTTTTTTTTAAAAAAAATTCACATTATTTTCTGAGTTACAAACAATTGAAATAATTATCGGCATTTTGTTCTTAAAATTTTTCCCCTCTGTTGTCGTAAAACATGGATAAACCCACTCCTAAGTTATATATTTCAAAAATTCTTGTTGAGCCTCTGTACAGAGGTCTGAGCTACATACAGGCAAAATATTATTCTAATAGAAGCATTTTTCACAAAAGGAGAATATTTTGAAAATGGATCATTCTATGTTCATTTTTTGTAAAAATATGGTACTTAAATAATTTTTTATTGTAATAATATACTTAAAATAATTTTATATACATTTTCTAATCTAAGTGACACTAAATATCATAAATATTATCCATTTATACGCTTTTCCAAAATTCCGGCTCCGAAAGTAGTCGGATACCTTAAAAAGTAATGAAGTTGGTGAGAAGTATGCGTTCAACGTCCTTATAAAAAGTTAAAACAAACCACATACATTTTCTGTGTTAATTCTCAAGAACTAATGCTGATGAAAAAAGATTAGGTTACTTAAAAAACTTTAACAAAAAGATGATATAATAATGAAGAGTGAAGCGCCGAATCACGAAACTATCTCGAAACGTGCTCAGGTTAAAAAAAATAAATATACAATAAATGAGATTTATATAGAAAGTAGCTAATTATATTCCTTTTCTCCTTTTAGGCTGTGAATGCCGCAGATTGTCCTGGTACACCTTGTCCTGATGGAAAATACCGTGTTCGCGTGCTAGGAACCCATAACTGTATGAATGCAGCGAAAAGCAGTAATTTCTTTACCTTCCCTTTTATTTACTCTGCCTTTTAGTGCACAAGCATATACTTGATCTCAAGCTTGTTATATTTTTGAATTTTAGAGAAATATAGCGATTTAGAGTACTTTTTTTTCTCTGCAGATGAATTTCAATTTAAAAACGGGCTGCGGTACCCCAGTGGTCATGGTATCGGATCATGGCAGACGTGTCATGAGTTCGAGTCCAGTACCACTAAAGACCCGCCGTGTAGGGCAGCGATGCACGTTAAATCTGTAGAGAGCTGAAACGTCCTCCTGTTAGTGTGGTGTGGTGGTTAGGAGAGGGGGTATATACCAGCTCAGGTGTCATCCACGTCCCTTGACCATGGTTCAAAATTACGTGGTCCGTCGCCAAAAGCCCTCGTGTAGCTAAGCAGTGCGACGTTAATATTCACTCACTCACTCACTTAATTTAAAAACTTTTTCTTCACATACTGTAAAATTACTTTTAATTGTATTAACTCTTTCTTTCTATTTTGAATAGAATTTCGCTTATTGTTTGCACATCTTTTTTCAGCAATAAAAAAAGGTTATTTACGTGCTTTGCTAATAATGCTATTGAATATTCAAACAAGGGTAGGCCAAAGCTTTTTAGAAGGCGTGCCACTTTCAGATAAAAAATAATTATGTGTGGTAATTCCAACTTTATGAACAAATAAAAAGGTGAAAGTTATTTCAGGCTTTTTATGTAATTTTTATATAACACAAAGAGCATATTTTTAAAGCACAAGTCTAAGTAGTGGAAATTTAAAAACAATATAATATAAATGAGACCAAAACACAGACTTAAATTGTATTGTTAATCGGTTCAGTTAATGTAGAACATTTTTAATTTTGTTATGTTCCTAATAGAAAACATTTGTTAATAAACGTATGTTGATTCAAATCTACAACACTATCTGACAGAGCCAAATTTGGAAAATTGTTTGTTAGTACAAATTTCCAAAATTCAATAGAATTCCTTACATTTGCTTTTTAGTGTAGTATGGTTCTGTATACAAAAATTTCGATTCCGATTTCAGGTGGGTAACAATTAACATTTTGCAGAGAAATTGAAAAAGAGTTTGTGAATATATCTGCATTTTTTTATCAGTTTGAAAATCCTTATATCTAGCAATTAAAGAATCATGCAAGAATGGAAATTAATTTTTTAAATCTATCACAACTCGGAACACTTTGGTAGATAGTCCCTGCATTAATATGGAAATGTTATTTCCCTCCAAAATCAAGACAAAAAAAAAGCAAAAGTTTGTCTACAAAAGAAGGTATTTAACCCACTAGAGTAGAAAAAATTCCAATATTTTCTCTCTGTAATCTTAAATTTAAATTATTTTAATGTCCCTTAATTTCGGTAAGGAAAACTAAATCCAATAGTTTGTCTTCGTTCTAGAATATCAAGTACTCACTGAGCAGTCCCGTGTTTTTTTCACAGATATTTTAAAATACTCTCCCTCATAAATTCCAAATTCTTGCTAGTGAAAAATACTTTGAAAAGCCAACTCTCACAACAATGCAGGTGCATTCTCTACACCAGGGATTCCCAAAATAGTCCATATAAAACCCCAGGGGTCTACGTCAGCAGGAAAAAAAATCGGGGTTCATGAAGTGTAAATTGGGGTCTAGGATTGTGACGCCCCCAATTTATACTTCATATAACCCTTTCATAGCTTTAATTTTAACTTTTAATGAATGGAATATTGCACAAATAATATAAACACATCTATCTATCTCGAATTATGGAATATCGTGAGAAAGTTTTTAATTACTATTCCTCGGGAAAAGGAATTTCAGGGTGGTTGCCAATCTTCATAACGAGAAAAGAAGAAAAAAAGACTAGACACTACTAATAGAGGAGATTTAGGTAGGATTCATCCTAACAAAATTGCTGTCATATGTTCAAAATTTGTTAAAAAGCATCAGATTCATCCCTCGCATTAAAACCAGTGTTTCTCAAACTGTGGGGCACGCCGCCCTAGGGGGGGGGTGATAACCCTACAAGGGGGGCGCGAGCTTATCAAAAAGTAGAAAATAAAAGGTTAAAAAAATTATTAATTTACAGAAAGGAAGGAAAAAGTGGTTCTGAAATAATAAAAAATAAAATATACATTTACACTGATATAATACACTTATCAATGTATCAGTACTGCACAATGTGTTTCTTAATTAATTTAACAGTATCAATTTAAGAACAAGTTTAATAATTTCCAGTGACCCTATGGACATGTCATAAAACTATATACAAAATTTAACATTTATCTTGATAATTTGTACAGTTTATAATTAGAGTAGCATTGTAGCTTTACGTCAAAGTATATTATTATTGAATTCAAAACATTGTTATTATATGGAGGGGGGCGCGAGGAAAATTATGATTGAAATTGGGTCGCAAGTATAGAAAGTTTGAGAAACACTGCATTAAAACCATTTGTTTTCTGCTCAGTTATTTTATGTGTAACAGGTATTGAATTTTAATTTAGTTAATAAATGTTTAAAACCAAGATGTGTTTGCTTTCTTAAGTTTTTCACAACTACAATTAAAATTTAAATTTTTTTTAAAATAAGTAAATCTGTACCAGATATCAAAAACGCATTTAAATTGTCGAATTTGCAAAAATTCAACATTAAGTATGCAGGGGTCTACCCCAAATCGGAAAACATGGCAAGGGGTCTATGAGACAAAAAAGTTTGGGAAACTCTGCTCTACACGATAAATTTTTCTACCGAATCTCAATTAAGTTTACTTAAAATAAATTTTGAGATTTTTTTTGTCTGAGACAATAGCATTTCAATAAAATTGTGAGCAAAAACTTATTTCTTCTTATTTTTTTCAATTTAAAAATTTTTTTATTAATTCTTCACGTGCCACTGTCTCAACTTCGCTGTGTCACGCGTTCCACGGGTTGACCATCTCCAGTGGCGTACATAAGGGGTCCTGGGGGTCCGGACCCCCAAAGCCTTTGATTTTTTTCCGATTAATTATAATTCTAAGTATATAGTACGTAAAATTTAATTAAGTATTTGTTATTAATGATTATTTTTACTAATTAATGCTAATTATTTATTCAATAATTAGTTTTTTACTGTGTATTGTTCCCGAAAATCAACAAAATCAAAAGAAGCATGATAGAAGAATGGTGAACTTTCAACCCCGGACCCCCCCTTCCCCCTTGAAAAATTCCCGTGTACGCTACTGATCATCCCTGATTTAAACAATCGACACATTCTCATCAGTCTTCCTCAGAAAGTCAATTAAAGTCACACACACACACACATTTTTTAATTGTAGAGTGGTGAGTAAGTCTCTAACTATATAGCAGAATCTTCTTAAGAGCTCCAGGCCCTAGGCACAAAAATGGACTAGGGTACCAGTTTGTATAAAATAATAATGTCAGTTTGTAGTCTAAAGCCATTTTTAGATGCAATAATGTAAATGTATCAAATTTTGTTAAGTATATTAAAAGTTTTAAACCTGATCAAGGGGTAAAATAGAATTCAAATAACTATTTAAGTGTGTTGAATGGCATAAAAGTGAAATTTCTTCTGTGCAATTTTTTCTTCAAGAATTAAGCAGTTAAGAACAACTGTTCATCTCTTTAAAAGTGAACAGCTAAAAACTGTTAATCTCTTTAAAAGGGAACAGTTAAAAAATAACTGTACACCTCTTTAAAAGGGAACATTTAAAAACTGTTCATCTCTTTAAAAGTTAACAGTTATAACCCTTTATGTACCTACTGTACTTATAAGTACCACTCACTTTAAAACTACATAGAATAACCATTTTTACGAATACTCTGATGATACTTTGCAGGAATATTCTTTGAAATCTACTCTTCCAACATACATGGCAGCACGAGTTCTAAGATGAGTATTTTAGCGGGGAAGGCGAATAGTTTTATAGCAGAAATTGCGTTTTGAGCTGACGGCGTTTTCAGTGGATTGCGAAGATATCATTTTTGTCCCGAAAAAATAGTTTATGTCAAAATTTAAATGTCTTATTTTTTTCGTGTGTTAATGAAGACCTTAGAAAACGATTTGACTATTTATTTTAAGTGAACAGTATATTGTTCATTTTTGAAGTGAACTGAAGAATGATTAATGGAGGATAAGGAAACAACGCCAGATTAATAGTTAATTATCGCAATTATATCAAGTTAATAGTTATTTCAACGACTTTTAAAGATAATTTATGAATAGAAAGAAAAGTTTGTCTTTTTTCATTCTGAGCGTCTTTTGATGATATTTTACAGAGCATCCTTGCAGTGCTGGAAATGGAAAAAACAAAATATATGAAATGGTCCCACCATGCACCGATGGACTGACTTGCAACACAGACAAAGTCATTGTAAGAACTAAACCTACCATCTATTGAACTAAATTTTAGTTAGATTAAAAAAATGTATTTTTCATACGTAAAACAAAATAAGAACAGAAAAGATATGTTTAATTTTTAAAGTCTATGAGGTATAGGGTTCAAAAATATAAATTTCTAACAATTTGTAATTTTTTCCTATTTCAGCCTACATGCAAGTGAAAACTTCAAACATCTAAAGAATGCAGGCATTAAACTATGAATAATTCATGATAAAGAATTCAAGCTTTAAAACATGAACACTTTACATAGCTGTATACGATTAGTATATAAAAAAATAAAGGCTTTTCTGCAATTTAAGTATTGTTATTATTATACTGTGGTTAAACATGTGTTTTATATTACATTAGATGTTACCCATCTGCTTCGTTGGATAATTCATGATACAATGTATAATCATATATATACATTAAGCAATTAATATCTAAACCTCAGCATTCTTTCAATTTCAAATAATATAAGCATATCTATTAATGATTTAGGTAAGTTAATGTTTATTATCATTATAAAAAAATAGATTTTTCAATCACAATTGCAAAACTAAAGACAATTGCAAATAAAAAGAAAACGGATACTAATTTCATTTGAGTTCCGTGGAAGCAATCTTTTATTAGAATTCCTTTAAAAAATTATTTGAATATTAATATAACGCGAGGAAATTAATCAATTTTTTTAAAATCTTTTGTTTTTGATACTAATTGTTATCAGTTTTCAAATATTTGAAAAATAAATGCTTTGAATGCTTGGTACTTTTCAATTTCGCCGGCGCAGGCGATAAAGTCGCCAAAAATAATGCAAACGATACCAAGCGGAATACTCCTGCTGGTAACCTTTTACCTCCACATTGTCAAAATAAGTGGTAGTCTTTTCCTATCAGTAATGTCTTTTTTTAATAATACATCAAAAACGGATGAAAAACCAATGAAAACTAATATTTACCAATGTTTTTTTATGTGCGTATTATGTGTTTTCACCAATAACGCTAATTGCGAGATTTGCGCCGGCGAAAAGGAAAAGTACCAAATATTTTTACAAATACAAATTATGAAAAAAAATTAAAAAGAAAGTGCATCAGTATATATTATATTAAACTTTATTAAATAAACCACAAAAGTTTTAATTTTTACCAACAAATACATTTTTTATTGTCAAAAAGAGCTTCAAACATACTAAACGAAAAATATAAGAAGTTATTAGAGAGAGCAGCAGAGAAAGGCTATAAAAAGAGTCATCTGTAAGAAAAGTTATGTTTATTACCATGGTACCAAGTAGGTGTATATGCGATGATGCACACACACATTGTGCTGCTACGTCATCTATAATAGATCCCTGATTGATTTCTTGCTGTCTGTTTAAATTTAAGCATTGTTAATTCCATGGCTATCTCTTACCATCTTCGAATTTTTGTGACGAAATGTTTGTCTAGATCAACTCTGTAATTTTAAAAGAAATAACATTTTTCTTTCTTTTTACAAATTTGATAACGCTACCAGTGCATAAATACTTGATGAATTTATAGAATAAACTTATAATGAAAAATCATATATTGAATGTTGCCAGGATGCAGAAATAAAAAGAAGAAACAGACGATATTTTTATTAAAGTTTAACCCAAAATGTTTTGGTGTACAATAATTTTTGTGGTGCGTTTTTCCTTCATCATTTTTTAAAAAAATAAATTGAATCTTCTTTGGAATCCCAAGGAGAATATATAAAACGAAATTTGACTATATTTTCGCGAATTTTAATCCTAGGCAAAAGTAAGATTTCTACAACTTTTTTAAATGTAGGAAGACTTTTGAGAGGCACTGTATATCCATAGTGTTGAATTTTGCAATTCTTAGCCTACATAGTAACTAAAATAATATTTTGACATTAAGCAACAATAATTAATTACATGAGCGTCACATTCATAATTTAGAAAAACATATTTATCAAATGTTTTTGTAACCCCATATAATTTTAAGAAGCATTAATTTATACTGGAAAATTTTAAACATTGTTCTTCATCTCTCTCGTCTTTAGCTTCGTAAAATTTAAATTGTTGGGAGAATAACTGCTCACGCACACTTCTTTTCCAACTAATAGCTCCACGAACTACTTAAGATTTAAGAAAGTCAGTTTAATAAATAAACAGAAAAATAATAAGTGAAACAATGAAAGTATAGAACATATTAAATATTGAAAAATAATGGTTATTAATTTTTAAGATGAATTTCATGATTTTATATCTAGGCGTTCATAACTTAATATTTTGTATTTTATGTTAACTAACTGTATTTTTTGAATATTTTTTTTATGAATAAACATCATTTTATTGTTAAATTTTAAAATTATAATTATTAATATTTTAAATAATACTTGTAAATCTGTAAGCAATTTCTTTCTAATTTTTTTGCTTTGCCAGAGTGGCAACATTCCTAATATTGCCATTAGCTAACTTGCAATGTTTTCACTTTAGCAGCAACTAAGCCAAAGAAAAAAAGTGTTCTGTTAATTTTTATTCAATTTTTTCTATTTTCAAGCGATAGAGCCAAATATTCATAACAAAAAAATACTATAGTTTGATAAATAAAAATAAAAAAAAAATTGTCCTCCAGAACCGAAGCTTTGTTTAAAATAGTTATGGTGTTGAATTTTCTTTATATAAATATTAGACTCCCACTTATAAATTTTTAAGATTATAAATAATATAAATATTCTTATTTAAAATTATAAAAGAATAACAAAAGGTGTTTGGACAAATTACAAAAAATTGTTGGAATGACAGGAGAATTAATTTTGATTAGCAACTTTGAGAATGCGTTAAGATCTAGAGAGCTTTACAACACCAAATCCATTGTAAATACTTTGTAATTAAGTCAACAATTATTTTAATATGCTATATTAAATTTACAGACAATTTTCCCTCCTTTTCGAAACATTTTATTCATTTTATATGTTTTAAATTCCTTTCCCCTTCCCTTTAACATGTTTAATGTTTTTTCAGTATTAAAAATTTATTCGTCTATAAGCATTGTAGTTGTGCTATTTGTTCTAATTCTGCTGAATATTATTTCATATTAATTAAGAGTCAATAAAGTTGAAATAATTCTCTGCGTCTATTACTTTGTGGGGTGTGTGTGTATATAGTTACAATATTATAATTTTTTTTATGTTTTTTTTACTGTTGTATAAAAGGCTCTTTTTCTAAATCAGTTTTCAATGTTTGCTGCAGGTTATTTTGCTACGTTATATAGGGTGTTTTTTTAGAGGTATAGAACTTTAAATTGCAATAAAACAACGATGTATTATTCGATTGACATGAATTTTTTTTTATTCGAAAGATAATCTTGTGGCATTACATTTTAAATATGATCAAGCAAGGCGAAGATTCGTCGAATGGGCCCAAAACGAGATTGCCGTTGTTCCCGATTTTCATAAGCGAATTTTGTTTAGCGATGAAGCGCACTTCTGGTTGAATGGTTACGTCAACAAACAAAACTGCCGCATTTGGAGTGAAGCTAATCCACAAGCGTATGTCAAAACACCGTTACATCCAGAAAAACTGACTGTTTGGTGCGCTTTATGGGCTGGTGGAATCATTGGTCCGTACTTCTTCAAAAAGATGAAGGCCACAACGTTACAGTCAATGGTGATCGGTATAGAGCCATGATTACTAACTTTTTCATTCCTGAATTGAACAATCATGATGTCCAGGAGCTGTGGTTCCAACAAGATGGCGCAACATGTCACACAGTTCGTGCCACAATCGATTTATTGAAAGACATGTTTGGTGACCGCCTAATTTCCCGTTTTGGACCTGTGAATTGGCCTCCAAGATCTTGTGATTTAACACCGCTAGACTATTTTCTGTGGGGCTATGTAAAGTCATTGGTCTATGCGGATAAGCCACAAACGCTTGACCATTTGGAAGACAACATTCGCCGTGTTATTGCCGATATACGGCCACAAATGTTGGAAAAAGTCATCGAAAATTGGACGTCCAGATTGGACTACATCCGAGCCAGCCGTGGCAGTCATATGCCAGGAATTATATTTAAAATGTAATGCCACAAGATTATCTTTCGAATGAAGAAAATTCATGTCAATCGAATAATACATCGTTGTTTTATTGCAATTTAAAGTTCTATACCTCTAAAAAAACACCCTATATTAAAAGAAGTTAATAGTACATTGCATTACAGTTTTTGTATAGGGAAGATTTCTGAAGAATTACTAGCAAAATCTTACAATAAAAGCCCAACATTTAACGTCTGTAAGTCTCTCTAAACGGCGGGTCCATTATTTTCCTACTTTTTTTATAAAACACTGTTACCAGACATTACAGAAGAAGTTAGTACATTTTTTCATATCATACATATGCTTAAGATTTTCATACATTTCGATGCTTGACCAAAATAGTTTTGTTCAAATGATGAGATAGCTTTGAAAAAGTCCTAAGAAACGAACATTTAATTCTATTCCACATAAATCTGTCAAAATTACAAAAAAAAAAAAAAATGTAAATTTAAGCGATATTAGACTGTTTCAAGATTTTTGAAGAAATTCTGTTGCCGTTTAAAAACTTTAAAAATTAAACTGTTAAAAAATCGTTGTTTTTCGTAGCAAGTTAGATAAATACGCTAGCAGCAATTGAAGTAATAGTTCATCTTTATCCACGTATTATCTCATTGAATTTGTAATTGATCTTTAATCTGTATATTATCCCCAAAATTTCACTTCGCTGTCTTCACTAGAGTCACAATGTGCGATAAAATATAGAAGATGCACATAAAAATGTTTAAACAAAGGCTTACTTTACAACTAATTTTAGCAGAAATTATTCGGTTATTGTTTAAAGAAGGCCAAACACATAATAGCGTTTTTTTAGTATAAATACTTAAGTCGAAACTCGTATAGTTGCCAGCATTTTAGAAAGAACTGTGAATCCACGTAACTGCCATTTTTTCAATTTATTTTTGAAAATGAAAGTTATTTATATTGTTTTTATCGTTTGCGTTATTGTTGCAGTAAGTAAAAAAGTTTTTTGAACTACATCATTTATATTTATAGCTTATTTTTTACGATTTTATATTCTATCGGGATTTATATTGCTTGTTAATGAGCTTTCTACAGCTGAGTAGTTCCATATTTCTTTTAATTTAATTTTAGTTCCATTAAAAATTATTCCTGTTATAAGATTTCATTCTTAAGAGAAACATTTTCTTCTATTTTAAGGGGACACAATACGATTTAATTGACAAAAATCGGTTAAAAAAATTAAACCTAATTTTTTTGCCTAAATTATTTTTTAAATACTTTTTTATACTCTCACAAAATTTGAAAGATTCAAGTTTAAAAAACGCAAAGTTGTGATAACTTTTACGTTTGTTTTTATTCATATCCCAATGACAAATCAAAACTTTAAATTGACTTATCTCAGAAAGGTAAAATAACTATTTTGACTTTATTTAAAAAATGCTAAGGTTTTTTTCTATTGTACCTAATACTTGGAAACTTTTTATCAAATGTTGTTAATAGTATATGAAATAAAAGTTCGTATGCATTTTTCAATCAAAGCGATACTTATTTTTTAAAAATAATTGAATTTAGAATTAACACATATTTTAAAGGATTTTCAATAAGCATTTATAAAAAGAAGTGTTGTACAAATAACGAACATGTTATCGAAAAACTCATACCAACTGTTGTTACATATAGTTTGACGTACTTGTAAATCATTTTTCATATATGTAAGTTAATTTTTGAAGGAGTACGTTTTAAAATCACTTCATAAGTTTCACGTTTTTCTCTTAAAAAATTAAATGATTAGTCTTTCATGAAATTTCGAGCACAAAATCTGTTTTACATCATACATACACATAGCAGCCAACCAAAAAAAAAAATATGAAAATCGTTAAATTAAAAAAAAATTGTATATATTGCACCATGTAGTCTTAAAATCGGTGATATAATTATAATCCTAACTGTATTTTTTATACAGAATATCGAAATAGAACGAACGTATGCCGAATGCAATTACGTTTAAGAGGGGGGATAACTCACAAATCCTTTGGCGCCATTTATAAAAGATTCGCAGACAATTCTGTTATTAATTCAGTTTATTATATATGCCATGTTATTGAATACAGTAATACCTCGACTTACGCGAATCCAGTTACGCGATTTTCAACTTGCGTCGATTTGTCTTTTGTTAGAGAACTACACAACTCTATTATTCACACCTGTTTGGCTAATGTGAATGTTCAGACGTATCTCGCGGAATTATGTGTTTGTTATTACATGTTATAATTGCTATGCAATTGATGAGCTCATAGAAATCCATGAGCAAGAGCAAGATGTTAGAGAACTTGTGTCTTTAAGCCCAGTTCATTCAGAATATCGAATGATGGTTTGGAATTTGACAGAAGGTTTCAGTTTAACTGAAAAAAGGTTTACAAATTTAGATAATTTAGACTCTTGCGAACAATGTATTATTTTTTTTATCGAAACAAAGAATAAAAAATTATTAGCATACTATGAGAAAATTTCGCGGGAGGGAAAAAAAATATTTTATTGCATTTTGTGAAACGTTCTGCATCAAAATAATTTCGGTTTGTAATTTTGTTATTGTGTTATATAACAGTGTTTCTCAAGCTGTGGGGTGCTGGGAGCGTGATAACCCTACAAGGGGGGCGTGAGCAAATTGAAAAGTCGAAAATAAAAGATTATTTAAAATTCATCAATTTACTAAAAGGAAGCAAAGCAAAATATATTCTGGCGTAATAAAAAATAAGTACACATTTACTCTGATACACTATACTTATAAATATACTAATACGGCACAATGTTTTTGATACTAAGTATGAATAGTAAGTTAAGAACAAGTTTAATAATTACTAGGGATTTTTCCATGTGCTTATACATACAAAACTGAATAATTATTATGTAATTTGTACGATTATTAATTAGGTCGTATTGTAGTTTTAGCATCAAAGCATTATACATTATTACTGCATTCAATACATTGTTACTGTATGAAGAGGTTGATGAAAATTATGATTGAAAATTGGGTTGATAGTATTTAATGTTTGAGAAACTTTGTGTATTATATATAAGGTTTTATTAAACATTTTTTTCTAAATTATTGTTTTGTTTCGTCATCGACCCGAATTAAAAATATATGCAGTCGAACCTCCATATTTCGAACCTCTATATTGTGAATTTTTCTATGTGGCGAACTTTTTCATGGAACCAAGAATATTTCCCGATTTTCTTCGTAAAATAACCTCCCAATAGCGAAGTGCATTTTCTATATAACGAACTTTTTAATCTTGGGATTCAATTTTTTTTCTCTCCCTGTTTTTGAAGTTTTTCCGCACATTTCAAGTTGTTTTGTCTTTTAACACATTTTATGGTGGTCATAAATCTTGAACTGGTTTTATTAGGTGCCTAATTCGCCGAGGGCAATAGAATTCTGGGCGTTTCAACTGAGAAGTGCAATCTTTAACTCCCACTATTCAGTTCACTAGAAACATCTTCAACATCCTCTATTATCCTTAGTGGAGTTGTCTCGTGTCCCCGTGTCTTTGAACTAGTCTCCATTCATTTGTATTGTTAATCCATCGTACTGATAACTTCGTTTCTTGTATCTCGAAAATGTCAAAACGTAAGAGCTTGAGCATCAAAGAAAACAATTTAATTCTTCAGGAAGTGGATAAAGGCATCAAAAAACTTTCTTTGCAGTTTACCTTTCTTTTTTTTGATAGGTAAGATATATAAAACAAATACATATTAATTTACAAAAAAAGTGTAAGAAATTACTTTTTTAATGTATAGTGTTTATGAATTTAAAATTTGTTTTACGAGGTTTATAAAGAAAATTGAAAGATAAGCTCTATATAACGAACTTTCCATATAACGAAATTTTTTTCAGGATTTAGTGACTACGTTATATAGAAGTCCGACTGTATTTATATGCGTTGAGTTAAGGGGCTAAGGATTTTTCATTCATTTGACTTTTAATTTATTTACAGGGATCCCGTTCCCTACCAGTATTCCGATTCCAGATTCTTAAGAGTGATTACCAGAACTGTAAAATGCTTAGTATAATTCTCCTGAATTTTTCCTTGATTTTCTTAAGATTTTGAATAATTTAAGGCTACATAGTAGACTTTTTTTAAAAAAAAACTTTTTAGAGACAGTAAAAGTAAAAATAATTTAGGTGTTGTATTTAGATCATATTGTTAAGCTGATTCTACAATTAAAAAGTCAGTTTGATCAGTCATTATTTTACGAATTTAAAAAATTAGGAATTTTTGAAGTTTTTTCAAACTTTTATAAAATGTTCAGTTTTTTTGAAAATTTTTAAGTCATTTTAAGTGATTTACGTTTTTTGGATTATTGTAAACGAAAGTTAGCATGGATTTGAAAACCTGTTCTCTTGTTGGTTTTTAATAATTATTTTTCTAGCTAAACCTGGAAAAAAAAATCAAGAATTTTTTTTAAAGTATCAACTTTAACATTTAAAAAAAATAACTAGAAATCTCAGACCTAAATCCATAGTAACTTTCATAGAGCATACATTTTGGAGCACATACAAAAAATTCTATCTCGAACAGAAAAGAAGCCTTAGGGCTTAGAAAACACTGACATCTCTTTAAATTAAAAGTCTGAGAAAAACCCATTTAAGATATCCGAACACGTTGAAAATGACCAAATTCGGACAAGACCGATATTTTTGTTTTCTATTTTATTTCATACATCTATATTTTGACTTTACAAAACATACTTTGCTTTGATTCTATGCTTCTTAGAGGTCAAGTTACAATCAATTTTATTAAGTTAGAAAAACCCGGAAGTGGGTCTTTGATCTACCAGAAGTGGGCATTTAAATTGCTCGAAACCTATCATGGCGAGTCTGATCACATAAAGTATTACAAACGTATTTCTATAAAACTTTTTGCACCTGATATTTATGCTATTTTCTAGAGAATGTACTAAAATATTTCTTATAGTATGAATATTATTTGAGTTAGGGCATGTTATTTAAATAATGGTCTCATAAAGGCGTTATTTTTCTTATAACGTTTACTCAATCACCTCTAAAAGTTTCAAATTTTAATAAAACATTAAAATTTTAGTACATTCTCTAGATAAATGCCTCTAGATTGTTTTGGTGATTCTTTTACTAATATAAGTTTATTACTTTTTTCTCTAATTGCTTTCAAGTTTTACAAAAATATTGCTAAAATTTCACATATAATTGTGATTTTTATGAAATTCCGGCAATTCATTTTAAATATTGTTGATTAAATATTAGTATTGATTGGTATTGAATCCTATATATAAAAAAGCCTTTATATGTTTAAATATGTTATTTTGTCAAAAAGTACTCTGAACGTGTTCGGATACCTTAAAAAGATGGTAAATGCATAAAACAAAAACTTATAATACCAGTAAAGCCTTATTTTTTATATGCTATTTCCCAATGTATTTTCTACATTAAAACGCTACTTTAATTAAATATGACTGAAAATTTTTTTTCTAATTCTCAAAGTATATATTTTCACTGAAGTTTTGAAACGCAAAGCATTTATGTACACAATAATAATGCAAAAATCGCCAGGTTTGTACATACAATTGAACTTCTTTCAATTTTAAATTCGGGCAGTTTATGAAGTTTGAGTATTTGTTTCGCGACTTTAAAGTACTATTATAAAGTACTAAAGTATGTTTTTATGTTTACTATAATGGAGTTTGGTACATGTTGGAAATATGCAGTTTTATATGCAATACTTGTATTTGGAAGTCTAACTTCAGTATCAACTGAGTGCGTTTTTTTAGATTTATCGTTTTCAGTAGTATTCCATCCCTTCGAAATATTGTTTCTCATAGCAACCTGAGTACGTTTTGGCCATGACGTTTTCTCAAGTAGAAAAAAATTGATGATAAAGCTTCTAAGTTATATAAACTATTTTTTAAAACAAAAATTAGCCTTGAAATGAATCTGAATTAAGTAGCTATGAGAACTCAAAAAAGTCACAACATAATCAAGCAGAAAGGATTTTAGTAATGAAAATTGAAATTAATAACCATTTCCCACTGAAAGAGTTCATTGTAGTCATAAATATTTTTAATTACTTTTTTCAATTTAAGAGTGGCAAAATGTACTTCAAAATGAAAATGAAATCAAAACTTTAGCTCAGAAAACTTCAAATATCTGAAACACTAATTTGTTATCAGAGATGAATAATGGTAGCAAGCTACACAAGGATATGGGCAACAAGAAAATGAAAAAAAATTTGATATATTTGAGATTTTTAACGTACCGTGTAGTCTAAAAGAAGTATTGAAGGCCCTCTTCATGTTTTTCCATTGGCATAACGTTCTTTTTCTCCTAGGCTGTGAATGCTAAAGAATGCGAAGACAAAGATTGTCCTGATAGTCAATACTGCGTTCAAGTGATGGGAACCTATACCTGCGTGCATGGGGCTAAAAAAGGTAATTTCACCTTAAATTTATCTACATTTCCTATTCATTCTTTTTCGTATATCTATAGGAGTTAGGGTTTTTTCTCTATGAATTATCACTTTTTTTGTGAAAATATCTCATTGTCAGACACCTGATGGTACCTTTGACATTAAGATTAGGAATAACAATTGCTGTTCTGTTTTTATAGGTCTGAACTTATTGCAGTCCATAACTCAGTGCTTCTCAAACTTTCAATACTGGCGCCCCCCTTTTCAATCACAATTTTTATCGCTTCTCCCTTATACATTAATAATGTAATGAATGTAATAATAATGCACTTTGACGCTAAAGCTACAATACGCGATCTTAATTATAAATTATACAAATTAATAACATAAGTATTAAATTTTATATACGCTATTTTTAAGCAAAAAAAATTAAGTAATAAGATAATTATTATGTTATTTTTCCTTTCTCTAATTTTTAAATTAATTTTATTGCAAAATGTTGTTGCTGCTTAGAAGACAAAATATAGATATCAGCTAAATATATAGAAAAAGAACTCAGAGGGTCAATTTCTAATCATAAGCATTCCTTATAAAAACTTTGCTTTGCAAGACAAGCCCATGGAAGTTGTTAATACTTATTAAACTTATTCTTAATTTAGTATTAATTAATTAGTTATAAAATACTCTGTGCAGCACTGATACATTAAAAGTATACCGGCTGAAGTGCTCGATCTTTGCACGAGTTCATTTATAAGAAAATAAAACATTATTGATATAATAGCTGAATTGTAAGGAGAGCAAAGCCAAGTGCGCGACAATGTTTACAAAAACGTAAAATGATTGCTCAAATTTTCATTAGTTTTTAGCGAATTGTAATTTTAAGCCTCCCAGAATTAGCATTTATAATTGATGTTAAAGAATGAACAATAATATAAAATTCCGATGAAGAATAATTGTATTATTTTTAATATTTAAAGCGAAAAGACTTCAACATGTTTTAACCCGGGAGCAGGCGCGCACTCGATATGGTCGAGCGGGGTTATTGAGTCACCCCAATCCTCTTTTTCTTTATGTATTTTATTGTACACGATACAAATCATGATTCCAGCGAATAATTTAATTAAGAGAAAGTAAACTTATCTACTTTCAAGGACTTTTCAATTTTTCTTCGGTAACAAATAAACAGTTTTGTCAGAATTAACGATATCGTGTTCTGTGTGTCGCGCGCGACCACTTCCGGATAAAAAGTGTATTCATTATGATAATATGTCTATTGCTGCTAAAAACAATTGTGTAAAACCTTTTCTGTTATGCTTTATATGTTTGAGATATGTTTATATGTATTATAAAACTCCTTTGCATGGAAAAAAGCGCAACAGAGAAAAATACATTACTTACAACTTCCCTAAATGAGAAACAAACATAAGAGAGGGGTCTTAACTAACTGTACCAATAACTTTGGTCAAACAGATTACCAGCAAAAACAGATTACAGCTATAATGTGCAGTATTTCAAAAATAATCACAGTCAGGAATTTTTTATGTTCCAAAATTTCTTCGATTCTGGGTCTGGATTTGTTTTCTCTCTGAAAGAGCAGTATGTTAGGATTAAGAAAGAAAACGTAATAAAAAATCTCTCATCTCGGGATTACAGCAAATCAAATAAAAGTTTTTTTATTTGGTTATAGGATCAAAAAGATAGCTAATTAGGTATTGAAGACGTTTTTATTTTTGATGACTTAATATCGCGCGCCTATAAATTATATCAGAGTAAAAGTGCATTTTTTATTATGTCTGAAAGTATTTTGTTTTAATTCATTCCAGTAAATGAATTATTTTTTAAATCTTTTATTTTCGATATGCTCGCGCCCCCTTCGTAAGGTTATCGAGCCCCCCTCACAGGGGGCGCGCCCCACAGTTTGAGAAACACTGCCATAAGAAATTGAAGTTTATTGACACAACTTTTCAAAATATCTTTAGGGCCATTTGGATTTTAACTGACAGTCGGACTTCTATACAGCTCTTTTCTCGTTGAACAACTGTTGAGGATATGACTAGCCTAAATATTTAGAATCCTGTGGTTTGCCTTTCTCCTAGAGCAGGGGTGCCCTTTTCCCCAAAAAAGTGTTTAATGTGGTATAGACGTGCCGTCAAATAATTTTGTCTTGCGATAATTGAGAAAATAATAAAACTAAGTACTAACAACACAAAACTCTATTTACTACGAAAAAATACTCTTTGCACTGTATAATTATAAATGTTTTAGTTATACGTGTAATTCAAATTAAAGTAACATTAGTGGGGCTTTTGTTGTTGCAGATTGTGGATGACATATAACTTATATTAGGATTGAAAGATGTTACTTTTTGTAGAATATATATGCTGAATTTGAGTCATCTGCCAAACAGTTTCTAAGCAATTAATTATTTTTGCTGTGGTTTACTTTTTTTGACAAGAAGGTTTGTGATTTGTTTTAAAATAGCGTTTTACAGACGATGTCCTGCATACTATTCCAGAACATAAAACACACACTACTTTGTCGCCTTTCCTAATAAGGCCATGTTTCTCGGTTCATCAAATTTGAAATTCGCTGATACGCTTACTATCTTGCACTTTTTGTTCTTTTGCTGAACTATCCATGTTAAATAACAATTAAAAATCGTAAATATAACACAGATAAACTTTAAAATACAGTTGTGTCGATGAAATTGGCCATGCTATGCGTAGACAAGCTTTACTTCATAAGCAATTGGAGTCTGTGGCGTAATTAAGGCAAAACAATAACAAACTAATGTGCTCCTCGCGACCGATCATTCCCTTGTGTTCGTAATACTTCATAGAGAACTTCAAAATTTTGAAATAAAGTCCAGACATTTTGATCACTGGCATGCCAAAAATATTGTATCTCGTGTCATCAATGGCACGCGTGCCACTGGTTCGCCGTCCCTGTCCTAGACACTATGTACTTGCAATCGGTCCCTTCCATATTGGATTGAATGGTAACGATATAGCCGACAGTTTGACCAAGTCTGCTATTGCTTACACCTTGGGGAGTAACACTTGTCTAACTTTTGCCGAACTCTCCTCAATGGAAAGAATAGGGTTAAATGCACTTTGGAGAATATCCCCGGCTCAACCTTGGTATTTTGGGGTAACCGCGATGGTGTCACCAACTTGATATTCCTTCAGCAGACTGCTCTATCACGCTTTTTTAGTTGCCACATCAAATCTCTTACTTTTCAACAGGACTGGAAAGTCTTTCGTGAGTGCCATAAATGTGAGACTGATCAGGCCTCCCTTAATAATATTCTTAATTGCTTGAATTTTACTATTGACGAGGTATTTGGAAATCCTATTATATTTTTTTGGGAGTTTTTGGTTTTATATATGGAGATAGTGTAGCTCATCTGGGATAAGAAACAACAACAATAAATATTATCGTAAAGCATATATATTAAGGTACATCGATTTTTTTCAGAATTTCTAAACCTACTACAGATGTCCTCTAGTATATAAATGAAGAAGAAAACAATACTAAAAAAATTATGTTAAGGTATCCGACTACGTTCGGAACCACGATTTTCAAAAGTGCACAGATGGATAATTTTCATGATATTTGGTGTCGCTTAAATTAGAATATATGCATAAAATTGTTTTAAGGACATTTTGACAAAAGAATTTTATTTAAATACAATATTAGGCAAAAAAATTCTTTTTTCCAAATGTTCTCCTTTTGTGAAAAAAGCTTCTATTAGAATAATATTTTGCCTGTATATAGCTCAGACCTCTGCTCAGAGGCTCAACTAGAATTTTTGAAATATGTAACTTAGAAGTGGGTTTTTTCATATATTTTACGACAACAGAGGGGAGCAATTTTAAGCGAAAAAATGCCAATAATTATTTCAATTGGTGGTAACTCTGAAAATAATGTGAATTTTTCAAAAATTCTAGTTGAGCCTCTGTAGAGAGGTCTCAGCTATATACAGGCAAAATATTATTATAATAGAACTATTTTTCACAAAAGGAGAACATTTGGAAAAAAGATTATTCTAAGTTATTTTTTTACCAAAATATTATATTTAAATAAATTTTTTTGTCAAAATGTCCTTAAAACAATTTTATGCATGTATTCTAATTTAAGTGACACTAAATATCATGAAAATGATCTATTTATGCGCTTTTTTTAAAATCACGGTTCCGAACGTAGTCGGATACCTTAAGTATTGCCACAGGGAAATGAAATTTAGGTATCTGAATTTTTTTTTTTATGATAAAAGAAATTTTTATTAAATAGAAATAAGTATTGTGTTTTATAGTACTTCTTAATATTGACTGCGATGAGAGGACACCTACTAAATAGTTGAAAGAAAAAAAGCACATCAGGTACATTTAACAGCTTCTCTAGTTTTAAACGTTTTTTTTAGAAACTTACTGTTAGAATTACAATGTAAGATAAAACGGATAAGACGAGAAAAAGTTTGAGTTGGACTGAATCGACGGTACAGGGGGAGAGAGCTGGAGTTATACAATGTTGTAATAAACATTGTACTATATTCACTGCTCAGTACAGTACTCATTTACCAATAACCATCGTTTTGGCAATTTTTATATAGTAGAAAAATAATTTTACTTTGAATCTAAAATTACCTTTTCCCATTTCTTCAGAAAATTCATCCCCTTTGTGACAATATTGAATTTGGAAATTATTTTTCTCTCTCCTAATCTCTCCATACCATAGAACATCTTTTCCGCATAAGTATAGATTCCAAATTAATATATTTTTTTCTCCATGTAATAAAGACCCACCCTAATATATATATATATATATATATATATATATATATATATATATATATATATATATATATATATATATATATATATATATATATTAGTCACTGTGTAGAAATCAAATTCTTAAGCTGTTAATTTATCGTTTAAATAGTGCAAAAGCACTGTTCAATTGATTCTTACTATGAGAAATATAAGAGGTGTTCAAATGATAGGGATTCGAGGAGTGTATCCATGAAATAGGTAGGGACAGAAATGAGACAGATACAGAGGTAGAAACAACAATATTTAATGAGTGTAATTCATACAAAAAGTTTTTGTTAAAAGAAATCACCCATGATGTTTAGGCAGGCATCCCATTGCTTAGGAAGGTTATGAATTACTTCCGCGAAGAACGATGTCGGTTGATCCTGGAACCAGTTCAGAATTGCAGCCTTTACGCCATCCTCAGAGTGAAATCGTTGACCCATTAGGTCATCAACATCACCTTTCCGGCTGACTGCTCAGCTTTCAAATTTTAGAGCCTATGTGAGTCGGGGTGTTTCTATTACATGCTGACGACTTCCAGGTGGAAGTTTTGATTGACACCAGGTTTTATCATCTGCCACTATTTGCTGCAAAAAGTTATCACCGTCGTCCATGTAGTGCAGCAATTGTTGTAAACTTAGGCCAGTGCTTCTCAAACTTTCAATACTTGCGACCCAATATTCAATCATAATTTTCATCGCGCCCCCCTTCCTTACAATAACAATGTATTGAATTCGATAATAAAATACTTTGACGCTAAAGGTACTGTACAACTTTAACATATTAAATGCTTTCGGCGTATATAAACGTCTCACTCAGTGTGAAAATTGATCCGGACGTATATATACGTCTTTCCGAAAAACGATCTTTTCTGTTCACTACTATCTATAAAATTATTCCGAAGGCTTTGGAGTGCAATAAAATGACCTTGACAGGGTTTCCAAGGATTTACTTATTTCAGAGAATTTTCTTATTCATTCCCTGTCTCCTCCTTCCCCCAGTACCCCACATACGTTTGTATATGTGCAAAACGGTGGCATTAGTGAGCGAATCGCGAAACTTTTAATCGGCAGTCAAAGGATTAATTAGAAACCGTACAAATTATCAATATAAGCGTTAATGTTCGCATATAGTTTTATATATGAAAAGCCTGCGGGGTCTCTAGTAATTATTAAACTTATTCTTAACTTAGTATTGTTAAATTATGCAGTACTTATACATTTATAAGTGTATTATATCAGTGAAAATGTTATTTATTTATTTTTTATTATGTCAGAATGTATTTTGTTTGTTTACTTTCAATAAATTAATAATTTTTTTTAAATAATCTTTTGTTTTTTCGACTTTTCAATATGCTCGCACCCCCTCCTAGAGTTATCACGCCCCCTAAGGGGGCGCGCCCCACAGTTTGAGAAGCGCTGACTTAGGCCCATTCCGCCATTAAACAATGTCTCGTCCTTACGAATGCAGTTATCACAAATCTGTTTGCGCATGTGTGTGTGTGGTGCCTACACTTTCACTATCGCGTTAGATTCACGAAAATACATTTAAAATTGTTCGCATGTGAAGCCTCGAATCACTTTAATTTTAACACGCGTAATATGTGTTAATTCTTTAAGCTCTTGTTTTTGGAAGAGATACTTGCACACTGAAAAAGAATTAAATTATTTTCTGGCATCATATTTAAAGGAAACGGCAAAAGAAATTGCTGAAACTTTTGAAATTGGGTTGAGAAAGGCCCAGCACATTATTTAAGCGCCGTGGTACAGTAGTGAATCGTCAACACCTCGGATTAAATCTGTACGAAAAGTCTACTTCTAGTGACCGAATATCTTTTCAGTGGTTGGTGAATTAAAATGGCAAAGAATAAATTGTTGATGTAGTGGCTATGTTTAAGAATGAACAAATGTGCATTTCAACACGAAAAATATATCTCGAATTTCTAAAAATGGAACTTAACAGTTGTAGATTTACAAAAAAATGGACTTCAAGCATAAAGATTGGACTGTTTAGCAGTGATGAACTGTCATTTGGTTTGATGAGTCAGAATTCAGCCTATTATAGAACGATGGGCCTGTCAGCGCAAGATAAAAGCTTCCCTAAACAAGGGACACTTTCTTTATAGTGTCTACTGAGCAGGCAGAAGCAGCGTTAGTATCTGGGTTATTTCAATGGTACTGATCTGCAGGAACATCTTAATGCATGGGCCAACTGGTCCAGAGGCCCTCGCTCTCCGGGGCCTCGCTTTGTTCTCTGCTCTGTCTTAATAAGATCATGATCCGGATAATTTTAATGGTCAAATATTATTCTCCGAAAAAAGGGAATTTCAAACTGCATTTTAACTGGCAAAAGTGGTAAGACTAATTCTTTATTTGATGACTGTTGTCAATGTCTAGACCAATGCATAATTTCATAAACAATCATTCAACTCATTTAGTTGGAATGCAGCCATCGGTTGAGCCGATTTGTACCTAGTTTTTGGAGATTGTGAGCCGTGCACATTTATTTGTTTCAAATTACCGTTTGAACGAATATTTGACAATGCATACTCTATTTATATACTGTCTACTTTTAAGGAATTCAAGTAGGGCTTTCTTTTGTATAGGAGCTCAGTGCCTCAAAAATCTTAAGATTTCTCTAGGCCCTGGGCCTCAAAGTGTCTTAAGACATCTTTGCTGATTTGGGGTCAGCAATTTTATGTGACAGTAAAATGAAGTCTTTTGATTAGGTTATCCTTTCAATGGATTTTTAATTCTCCTTTGATATTGGTATATTCCAGGAAGACTTTGCCCCACGAACCCCGAAGCACAGATTATTCAGAATTAATTCAGGTAACACTCGGATTCCGTTTTTCCACATGAATTAATAACCACAATACCCTGATATCTCAACCCTATAGAAAATCTTTGAGGTGTACTGGTTTAATTTGATGTGATTTTTTATTAATGTCGTACTCTAAAAGCATTTTTTGGTTACTGGTGACGCAACTCGTAATTTCGATGAAGACGTCATTCCAGCTGGTTTCCATCAATGTTGCCCTTCTGGGTAGTTTTCAATGAACAGAGTGTGCCCCCTAGGGATTGCAATACCGGTATACCGAATATCAGTACTTTGAGCCATGTGTACGATTTTGTAACACCGCTATTCACAAGTTTAAATACCAGTTTTTCGGTATTTACTAGAAAATTTTTAAATTGTTCCCACCATATGTTCAGGAATTGCCAACAAGCAAACTAGTAAAAATTTTGTTTTTATGTTATAGTGTTAATTATGGCACCATGCTTTAAATATATTATAAATGAAATAAATTTACATCCTTTTCAGAAGGTGAAAATATTAAATGTCTTTATGCTGCTCATTCTGTTGTTCTTAATTTTATTTTTCCTAGCCGGTTCTACAGTTCTAAGGCAACTCATTAAATCCATCATCTGATTTTTTTTCATTGTCAGATTGAACAGGATAAAAGACTACTAATCTGAAAGTAAAAATACACACATAAATTATTTCTCTGACAAATAGAATTAAATACACTACTACTAACTAAGTTTTCATTGAAAGAAGAATACCATATCCAAGCTCATCTGCCTTCCTTCATCCATCAACACCGGTTACTATAAAAAATGCCTCCCTAACGGGGGAGATTAATTAGACTGTGAATACAAAGTTGCATCGTACAATCAAGAGAACTTATAAAATATGTGAATCATTCATGGCCAAAACTATCGTAATTCACATCAGAGAGATACTGCATTCGCGCAGGATTCGTAGTCTGATAATAATTGTATCTGAGAAAACAAGGCTGTACTTGTGAAGAAAATGCGTAATATTTCGATATTTTTAAATTGGTAAGTTTGTTATTCACACTGTATTTGCCTATCATATTTTAGAGTTTAAAATATTTTTCAGATTAATTATATCTATACTCATAAACCGGTATTAAAACCGGTATTAAGTTCTAAGAAATACCGGTGATGAACTTTTGGTCCGGTACTGCAATCCCTAGTGCCTCCCCAGTCCTAAAATTATGTTCACCAATTTTCGCACCCACACATTTGCATGAAATTTACCCTGTAAGCGGATTTACTATGATGTCAATACATCGACTACTGTTTGGTTTCTTTTAGTATGCAGCATATTTCTCAGTAGGTTGGATAAGAAATCAAAACTAGTTAGGTTCCCAAGGGTAGGGTTTGGAGATCCGAACCTCCCTCATAAAGCAACATTCCTAATTATTAGCATAGAGATTACGTCTTGGCATCTACAGGTACATGTTTTTTAGAAACTAATCCACTTTCCTCATAAGCTAAGTCTGTTTACGCCACTGATGAGAACAGTCGTCTCGGACTTCTACAATGACCTGAGATGTCTTAAGACTTCTTCAGTCCTTGGGCTCTTACTCAAAAGTAAGCTCCACCTATGATCCTTAAAAGTAGACAGAACATAGCACACGTTGTCATATACTCATACAAGCAATAACACGAAACAGATAACAATCACACAAACCTGTTCGACCGACTGCCGCCTTTTGACTGAATGAGTAATGATGGTATATGGTGGCAGGGCTAGGCCTGCATATGCGCGAGGGTCACCACGTGTAGCCAGTTGACCTTTCGTCCGAAGGAGAATACAACTGGAAATACCATTTGACTGTTGACATTATTCGAATTATGATCTCATGAAAGCTAAGTCAAGAACGAGACGAGTCTCCCATCGTAGTCGAGGCCCTGGGGTCGTGCCCAGTTGGTCTATACCTTAAGACTTCCCTGAGAATGACACTGATGTATATGATCGGGACTTGGCCATTAGTGTATAAAATAAGAGCTCTCCAAGAATTCACCGTCATGCAAAGTCGTCATTTGCATTGTATCACCTGCCATCTATTGAGGGTGTGAAAAATTTACTTTCTAGATGTCTCTCGAATTTAGTCTACTAAAAACACTTCTCATAATGTTGATAATTATGTTTTTGACAGGCCGCTCTTGCAGTGACGAACCTAACAGCAATGGCGTGTATGATATGACTCCTCCGTGTGCGTCTGGACTGACTTGCGACACATCAAGAACTGTAGTAAGTATAACAGCAGCTTTTATTGATGAATATGACGAGTTAATACTAAAGTTCTTAAGAGTACCAGGACAAGCTAGAAGGATAATCTGCCAAAATTTTAGAACCCTTGTTTCTGTGAGATTTTACTCCTAAAATTTCCAATAGACTTGAATTTTTTTATGTTCTTAATAATCTAATGTAATCTTTCTGAGTAGAACTACGAGTGTAATTTTTTGTAATGCAAAAGCTTTTTTCTCTTTATTTTGAGATATTATAATGCATATTTGTATTAAGAAACCATTTTCTAAAAGGAAAATATCATTTAAATATGCGAACTATTTTTAATACATGTACAAAATAATACACAAAACATAGAAAAACTACACTGCTGACCACACAAAATGCAACACCCTGAAGGAAGCATGCAAACCCTGTGAAATTTACATCAAGCGTTGGCGGCGATGAAATATGCAAATCCTTAGCATTATAGCGCAGATGCGCATCACGGTTGACTGTAGTGCCACCCACAAGCATTATATAAGATGAGAATAGATTGGGGATTTAAAGTAAAGGTTTTTTTCCCTATGCTTTGTGAAAGACATCGAGCGTCTTTTGATCAAGTTTCTGAATTCGACCGAGAAAGAATAATAGCCAATAGGAATTGCGGATAATCATTGAGAAAAATCAGTCAGCGTGTTGGACGAAACTAAGCAACTGTGGTGCAGATATGTCATCACTGGATGCAGGAGGAAACAACGGACCGATGGGGCCAATCACACCCCCCTCGTTGCAACACTACCTGTGATGACAGGTGAATAGTGCGCATGACAGTGATGGATTGCACAGCCTCATCACAAACCATAGCACAACAGATTCAGTCTGTTGTGCATCAATCAGTTTCCGTTCATACCATCCGACGCCGTTTGCAGCAGTTTGGAATGTCCGCAAGGCATCCATTGCTTCGTTTACTCTCTTGACTGGAAACCACAGGCATTTGGGCCGCCATTGGTGTAATGAATGGCAGACATGGACAATGGAATGGAACGATATTGTGTTTATTGGCGAATCCCGCTTCTGCTTGCAACATCATGATGGTCGGATTCGAGTTCGTAAACACCGTCGTGGGAGGCTGCTGATCTGTTGCGTTATGCATCGTCACACTGGTCTTGCACCCAGTATCATGGTTTGGGGTGATACTTTATTTCACTGTTGTGCCTCTCTAGTACTCATTGCCGGTAAACTGAACAGCCAGCGCTACATCTCTGAGATATTGGAATCCATGATCCTCCCGTACATTCAGTGCTTGCCATCAGCTACATTCCAACTGGATAATGTGCGACCACACATGGCATTCAATGTTCAAGAGTTCTTCCTTACCCATTTGGTTGAATTGCTTTCTTGACCTCTTGTTCTCCCAATCTATCCCTAATCGAAAACGTGTGGTTTATGCTTTCAAAACGACTGGCCCGGGATATACCATCCACTGCTACACCAGATCAAATTTGGCAATATGTGGAAGCCGCATGAACTGCTGAACCTCTCAAGGCTATATCCAAACCTCTTTAATTCTATGCTGCAGCGTGTGGCAGTGGATAAAGCCAACAATGGCAGCTACACTAACTACTGATTTTGTCATCATCCACATGTCACAAAAAACTGTAATTTTAATCCTTTCTTTGTACAACATGTTATCTGCCAAGTAAATTTCGCTGTGATAACTGTAATTCTTCTTGGTGTTGCATTTTGTGTGGCCAGCAGTGTATTTTTTTAGTAAGCTCTTAGTATAATTTCTTAAAAAAGTTATGGAGTTTTGTAATTTTGTAAATTTTTATCCTGGAGACTTTTTAAGAAAACGAAATCCTTTTTAAGAAGACTGCCTTTTTCAAAGAATTAAGGATTTTACGAAGAGAAAAAAATTAAATTAATTATATGCATAGCTATCTGTATACAAGGACAAAAATTTAGAAGTGCAATTTGGTGGAACTGTATATTTTAAGTGTACCTGAATGTAAAAATAAAGCAATTGAGAAAAGTGAAATAACTACAAAGCAATGTTTTTTATTAATATTTGAGTGCATATTTTTATATGCCTAATAATGAATCATTCTGTAAAGTTACAAAAGTAATTTTAAGTTCCACAGTTATTTTTCCTTTGTTTTAGCTGAACATGAACATAATTTTGTAATACATATTTTCATTCAAGTATCAATTTTTAATTAATATTATTATACATAGTTCATACTCTCCTTATATATACATATTTTCTTCAAATTTTCAATTGATAATAAAATACTTTTTATTTAATCCATTTAATTCAGACATTTTTTAAAACTTGGAGTTGATGTTACTAGAGTTTTTTCAAATATTAATTCATTAGTTAAACTAAATGAATAAATAGTAACAGACAAAAATAATAGTCCAACACCATATATAAATAAGAAAATCGCTTTTTGCGTCCCTGTAGCGCAAATGGTAGCGCGCGTGCTGGACTTCTAATCCAAAGGTCGTGGGTCTAAACCTTGAATGGCCTAATTTCAGACCTCATTTGATTCCACGTCTTAAGGAGCTATTTACATCAGTTGAAATTACCCGAGTCCCCGTATTCAAACATTTATTAATCCCAAAATAAGTAAAAAATTAATAAATTGTCTTTATTCGTCAAGCAAGAGGTTTTTTCCCATATATATAAGTTAAATGTTTTGGTTTGTAAACTTAAGGGATACTGAAAATTATCTGCAACATTTAGAAATAAAAAAAGTTATTAAGCATTAATAATAACTTCTTTTTTTTAAAAAAAATTCAGAATTAAAAATTTATAATTATTTTATTTTTTTCAGCCTTTCTGCACTTGAGAGCTTCAAACACCTAAAGAATATATGCTTTAAAGTACAAATGATGTATAAAGGAGGGAATTCTGATGATTGTACGCAATGAGTATATGAAAAACATAAAGAACTTCCTGCAATTTAAGTTTTGTTTTTTAATTATAGAAACTATTAATGCATCCAATTCATATTAATTATTTTACATAGCTAAATTTTGACATTATTTGAAATACTGAATAAAACTCTCTCATTTTAAATGAAATACTAATTTTCAATACATTGTAATAAATTATTTCACGAAACTGATATAATCGTACTTCAGAGTATTGCTATGCATTAATCTTCTGCATTAAATTCTGATGTTTCTTTAAAAAATAATCTCAAAAGTATTAACATTTTCATACCGTTATAGTTAAAAAATCGTGAAGTGTTGATAAAAATAATGGCTTAAGGTATCCAACTACCCTAAAATCATGATTTTTAAAACAATTGACAATTTTTTAATTATTTTATTGTATAGGCCATTCTATTAGCTTTATAAAAAACAAAGTTTTTTATTTTCCCTTCAATAGAACAAGAACTACAAGTGTTTTAGTAAAAAAAAGCAGATGCCATAACTTTACATAAGATGCCAAACTTTAAAATGCGTTTTACTCGAAATGTGTGTTTTTTTCCGAAAAGTTCAAACGGGGACAGCGATAGGTCAAAAAGTTTTTAAAATAATTTGCTGAAATTTTGGCGTATGTTCTTTATAACTGTAGAAGTGTTTTAACCTTCAGATTTATCAATCACTGTTTTATTACACAATTTACAGTTCTTTATGTGAATATAATCACCGTTTTTTTAAGCAATTTCTTGTAATATCTAAGATAAAGGGCTCTAGTTATCGTAAAAATTAAAATATCACTTATCCTGACGGTCATTTCAAAAAGGGACAGCAAAGTAATACATCAGAGTTGAAAAATTGTGAATTTGTTCATTTATTATTATACAGAGCGGGCCCCGTTTATGTAATTTTTTGTCAATTTTTACCCATTTTTTTCCCATTTCAGTAGTAATAATTTCTTTTTCTATTCTTAATTTCAGCCTTTTTTCCTTAAAATATACTAAATAAATCTAGAAACCACAAAAAATCTCCATATCTCCATTTTTTTAAAAAAAAAGTTGTTGCATGTAGTCGAATACCTTAATATTTAACCAATTGAATTAATATTTTTTATTAAGAATATAATTTTAATACTTTATTCATCACTGAATGGTTAGTATTGCAATTTAAGTAAAAAATAATCTTGTATAAGAATTGCAGGAAAAATGAATCGTGACAAACCTTTTGGGACCGTACTATTCACAAAGAAATTTTATATAAATAAATTTCCAAAAAAATACTATTTCCTATTGATAAAGCTTAGGAGCAAATGGGGTTCTCAGTCAAACCCTTATCTCCTATAATTAAAGTTCGAATGACATTATAATATATATATATATATATATATATATATATATATATATATATATATATATATATATATATATATATATGTCATGATTTTTAAGACAGAATCAGATTAAAGTTAGAGAAGTTAAAAGACGACCTTTATTCTTTCATTGGTACATCTGTTCTGACACCGAGAGGGGAGGAAAAAAAACGTCATGGTGGTGGTTTCAAGTGGATAACACTTGAAAAACATATGGTAAGTATCGCTGCTTTGAAGAGAGTGCTTGCAAGTTAATGCTGACATATGTTGACTATTAAATCTAACGATCTGGAATTAGACATGCCTATTGGCTAGGCCATATGTTCGGAAGAAATAAATGGATGATTAGTTTGATACTTGAATATGGGAACTTAGAAAAGTGAGTCAAGTGCTAGATAGGGAATTTAATTTTTAATCTAATTTAATTATCCTTACATTTGCCCCCCAATTTTAAAAGGGAGTCATGGCGTGGTTTTTTTTTTTCCCTCTCTTTACAAACTTAATCAATTTTCAATAAACACAAAACAATACATAACATTATTTAGAAAGACATATTAAACACAGTAGAAATATTTAAGCAATAGTAATACTAAAATCAAAAAGCAATACAATAAACGAAACTATAACAACAAACACAGTAAGGACACTTCCAACATATTAATTGATAAAAATGAATTTCCATACATATAATTGAAGATTAGCTTGTTTAAATCTATTCGACATCCAGAAAAAGAGCTCGCGTTTCCTCCTATTCCTTCATAATAATAGATTCGTATTATAGCTGGTAGATATTTTGAAAAAAAATTATGTTGGAAAATAATATATCAAACAATAAGATAGTAAATATAAAAATACATGAAATCATACAAATGTTAAAATAATAATTTTGTATAAAAATCTACTCTGGCGCCATCGTAGTAATACCTTATATTGTTACACACATTTTGCATATATGAAATACATTTTTTAAAAAGATAAAAAAAATATAGACACTAATAAAATGAAATTATTAATAATATGAAAACTGGATATAACACACAACTTCTATGCACTATCCAACACAATAAACAATGTTTTATTTCATATGCGTTATAAAATATAAAAATTATAAGAATATAAGAGCTCTTTTTTATTATTTTGAGTCGAAAAAGTGGACTCACTTCAATAATAACTGTTACTATTTCTGAAAATTTTTCACAATATTCATTGTAACTTAATATCGCATGCAATATTTTGAATCTTTCCGTAACCTTCTAAAAATACGTTTCATAGACAAAAATTCTTGAGTTTCTCTTGCATCACACATTCACTAATAAAACTGTATCACCTTACTTAATTTTGAACACATCTCTCTGAGAAATCTGCGTCATCAACTCACAGATGTTCAGGGATGCTGATAAGAAACAATGAGAGGTGTACATATCAAACTAAACAAGTTTGTCCTCTTAATGTTTCGAGACATATACAAAATTATAATGATTGTATTCTCCCTTATCCACTGTATAATATCCAAAAATAAGCTTCAAGTTATTAAATTAATTTTAATTTTAGATAAGGAAAATTTCGAGAAATAGTGAATCCTGATATATGGCCGGTATATCAAAACACACAATTTCAAAAAAAAATAAAAAAATTTAATGACATGCAATAAGATTACTGCTGAATAAAATAATTAACAAAACAATTGAATTCAATGGAGAAAAAAGAATACAACTTGACTTTACTTTTGTTTCTTATAAAAATCAAT
Source organism: Trichonephila clavipes (assembly GCA_019973935.1). Taxonomy (NCBI): domain Eukaryota; kingdom Metazoa; phylum Arthropoda; class Arachnida; order Araneae; family Nephilidae; genus Trichonephila; species Trichonephila clavipes. The sequence goes on from BMAU01010900.1 coordinate 780,496, forward strand.
ATCTCTAATATTAGTTCTCTCATTAGTCATTTTTCTAAAAACTTAATTTATATCTTTCACTTTAAAACACCAATTTCTATCATAAATGTTAACTCATTCGACATCTTAAGATAAAATTATGAGAAGTATGTGTTAAAATTTCTCAAAATTTTGTATGACAAAACCTATAAACTTTGTTTTCTCAATTAAAATATGAAGAATATCTCATTTAACACAACTATACTATAAAAATTAAATACCATATCATATCATATATTATTCTTTTTCGCAAAGTTCTGTTCAGCAAAACTCAGTTATTTCAATGTTACTAAAATTGGAAGTATACAATTTAACTGACCTCCACTTTGCAGCGCCAGAAACCCTTCGTGAACGGTAATCCAAATGCTGTTGTCACGTTATTTCACAAGTAAAATTTTATTTATTTTTTTTCAATGTTGTTGCTTCACTATTTCACAGTATTACCGTGCAGACTTTCCGGCGAAAAACATTTTTTTTTCTGGTACTGTTGGTCCTTCCATCATTGTATCACTGGAACTAAATCACAATACCATTCGGAGAAAACATATCTTTTATCTATTCTGGCGGAAGGGATTGACATCTTTCATCATGGAGTTTAGGGGATTCACGCTTTCCCCCCTTTTTTTTCTTTTTCTCTCCATTAGAATGTTTCTTCCATTCACGGTAAACTGGATGGCCTCTTCAGCAAAAACAGAATATCGTTCGGCTGTAAACACTGCATTCTTCTTGGTAATAAGAGCGATGTTCTTTCGGGGATTACTAGCGCTTTTCTTTTTCCGTACTATTTTTTATTCCGGCAATCTGACGTCCTCAGCAAAGAGAGAAATATCGTTTGACGGAGTCCCGTAATCGTTATTCGCAGCATTTATTTCGATAGCTGGCATAATTTGCGCTCGTTTTTTTAAAAAATTCTTTAACTTTAAGAACTGATTTAAGTTAAACATTTCGAACTATATTAGCAAGTAAATCTAGCCGGATTTAATTCTGTCATGATTTTTAAGACAGAATCAGATTAAAGTTAGAGAAGTTAAAAGACGACCTTTATTCTTTCATTGGTACATCTGTTCTGACACCGAGAGGGGAGGAAAAAAAACGCCATGGTGGTGGTTTCAAGTGGATAACACTTGAAAAACATATGGTAAGTATCGCTGCTTTGAAGAGAGTGCTTGCAAGTTAATGCTGACATATGTTGACTATTAAATCTAACGATCTGGAATTAGACATGTTTATTGGCTAGGCCATATGTTCGGAAGAAATAAATGGGTGATTAGTTTGATACTTGAATATGGGAACTTAGAAAGGTGAGTCAAGTGCTAGATAGGGAATTTAATTTTTAATCTAATTTAATTATCCATACATATATATATATATATATATATATATATATATATATATATATATATACTTCCAAATTGCCCATTTTATAAATTAAAATACTTAGATAAAATGAAACTATTACTGTAGTTTATAAATTAAAATGAGTCCTTTCGGTGGCTTAGAGGTAGCGTGTCAACCTCGTAAGCCTAAGACTGCGGGTTCAATCCCGGCTGGAGTTGATAGGTTTCGAAAATGCTAAGCACGCATGTCAAATGCCTACGTAAAGTTACAGTTGAATAAATTCAAGCGTTTTGGTGGCGGGGGCCACCAGTGAAAAGACTCTCACACTTGGGAACTTGTCACGTTTTCAAAGGCTCAACTGCCGAAATGCCACCCATTTGAAAGAAAGAAGAAGAAAATTATAAAAAGGAATTATTTGGATATTGTTAAAATTGCATGAGTTTTAAACGATTACATTTTGGTGAAAAAGTCAGAAAAATGTTACGTGCTTTTAGGGGCGGGAAGGGGTGAGCTTGGTTAATCCAGTTGCTGCAAAGTATTCAGTGTGTGAGAGGTAAAATTCAGGATGCATTAGAGGCCAGAGGAGAGCTTCTGTAATTAATTGACCAAAATGGTCGGCTATTTTACATTTAAGCTGGGAAGAGACGAATCTCATAGAGTACTATACTGTTCGAATTAATTGGAACAAATGTTAAGAACACGACTTTTTCTAAAACCTTAGCTTTTAATTGTTACATACTTTGAGTAGAGGAGAAATTCAATATTATTACGAAATGTGTCCTTCTGCAGCAGAAATGACTTCCTCAACTCGTCTTGGTATTGACTTAACCAGTGCAGCGCACTGTTCTTAACTTCATCATCGTGGGACCACCCTTGTATAGCACTTTTTATCCTTTGTTCTGTTCTGTTGTCGTTGAACTCATCTTAGCTAAACGATTCTTGAGAATATACCATACATTCTTAAATAGGATTTAGGTCTAGTAAAGCACCAGGCCAATTAAGCACTTTTATTTTATTTTCCCGCATAAAAGTCATGACCAATTTCAAATTGGGATAAGAAGCCAAGTCATACTGAAGTACTTCATCAAATGTTTCCGTCGATCTAATAATTATACTGCGTAATGTTTATATGTATTTGACAAAATTCATCATGGTTTTAAGAGGAAATAAGCTTCTATGGCTATTTGTTACGAAAAAATACCCAAAGCGTTTGCTTAAAAGGGTGTTTTACAGTCTGTTGGATATGATCTGGTAGCAGAGTTTCATCTTCATTTCGTCTAACTACACCTAATTTGCATCCCTGCACAAATAAATGTGTTTCAACACTGAAAGAAAAAAAATCACCATCTTCCAGTCGACGGTCTGCATGTTTTGGCCCATGCTAAACGTTTTTTCGGCTTTTTCTGAACTGAAAATTGCTTTTTCCTTGGTCCTGTTGCCACACGGCTAATTTCCAGATGCCTTTTCCGTATAGTTAAAGGGGCTCTCTTCAACTCCATAATCCAATAAATCCTTCAAAGGTTTTTGCTTATCTTTCTTGGACTTATTTTGCTATTTCATATTAGAATTTTACCAATTTTTGGAGAAGTTTTCCGTTTGAGCCTACATTTTCCTTTTCTTTTTAGAGTCGATGTGTGTGTGTTCCGGAATCTTGAAATATTCCTCTTTTTTGCCTTTCTCAGAATTTTGGAAATAGATCGAAATATTGCAAGGTAAAATCAAAGGCATTTATAGATTTTAAACAGTTATTTGAAAAAGTAATATGAAATTTAAATTTATTAAAAAAATATTATAATACCAAAAAATGATAAGTTATTGAAGAAAATATATTGATTGTTTTGCTTGGAAACAGCCTGTTTATTAAAACTTCATTTAAAATACAGATTTACGATTGTGACGAATCTATACGGAACTTTATCACTAACCTTCTGAACCGACCTTTTTAGGGAAATTTAATTCCCTACCTATTTCCAATCAACTCCAAAAAGCGGACAGGATTCCTTGTTATGTAGATTAAATTCAGTATTTAAGTCAAACGAAATAGTAAAGTTAGAGCAGTAGGAGATAGATATTGAAACATAGAGTTATAGTGAATTTGAATTGAAGTCTTATTGTTGTCGATAATTTAATCTCATGAAGAATTGAGATTCCGAGTGGTAAATATTATTTTGAATTTAAAGTCTCATTAAAGTTTTAAGAGTCAGATTAAAGTTAAATGTTCAATAAGAACATTATTAAATATAATTCTGGGATCTCTTATCGTGGTAATTTCTGCGTGATCGTTATTTAATAAATTAATTAATTAGATCATTAATTAATTGAGTTTATTTAAAGGATAATATCTTTGAAACCTCATAATATTATTAAAATTATTGTTAATAAGTCTTTGATTCTATTTGGGAAAGATAACCAAATAAAGAAAGTTATTTATAAAAATGGCTACTGGTTCTTTTGTGACTCAAAATTATTCTCGTTCTCAAAGTGAGGTCTCGAGAGACCTTCACACGATTAATTTTCTAGAGCCAGAAGAAAAAAAACCCGGAAGAATTTCAATCTGGTGTGTCTGCTGTTGATTCCTGTACAAGTTTTACACAATTTAATTTATGACTTTGGAAATTTTGTTTTATTTTTTGTTCTAAAAATCGTTTGCAACCACTGTATATATTCTCAGAAGTACAAAGTCATGAAATCTAAAACAGAAAAAAAGTAGAAAATAAGGAAAATTATCTTTAGTTTTTTTAAGCGGATTTATTTGATATACACAAAACTAAACGGAAATTTTTTTTCCCAATTATAAGATCTACTTAAATTAAAAACATTTAGCATGGGTATTGATAAAAGCACGAAGGAAAACTTTTCTAATATTTAAAAGCATATTTCACCTGGAGAAAAATAATTAACATTGCATTATTGCTTTTACTCAAACGACATAATTTGAGATGTTAACATAAATTCGAAACGAAAGGAAATTTACATTTATTTATGGCTTGATCTAATATTTCTGTGTTAAAAACTCAGCTAAATCAGTTTTTATAGAGATGAGCAAAATGTGTGTGAACCAAAATTAACTACCATGATGACAAAACGGAAGTGATGATTCTTTTGCTACGATGGCAGTAACCGAAGAAGAGTTAACTTTAGAAATTGCAAAACTGGAAATAGGAATTGATTAGCATGATGGCAAAAAAGAAATAAGTAACATAATCCTACACTGGCAAATAGGAAATAAGAAGCTTATTGCTATGGTAAAACGGAAGTAAGATATCAAAAATGCAGTAAAGATAAAATGCATTAAATGAATTGATTAGTTAATGGCAAAACTGTGTGGAAGAAATGTTGACGTTATGCAAGGCTGCTTGTAATGAAATAGTTGTAGAAGAAAATTGTAGAATTTTGAGAGTCATATAACAGCAAAGTAGGTAAAGTATTAATACAAAATCAGGTCCTTCTGAAATATGCTCATGATTTTGGAATTGTGTTATTACATTTTTTCTCCAGAAAGAATCCTTCCGAGAAAAAGAAAAACATTATATTTTATGATGAAATATTAAATTGCAGTATGAAGCTTTCAAAACACACAATTCTACATTTTGAAAATAAAAATCAATGTTAAAGTTAAATAAAATAAAATTGCTTATAAATAATGTGCTTAAGTTTTACTAAAAATTATTCATTTTACTGTTATTCTATCTATTTTTAAGAGTTTGGATTAAAATAATATTTTTTATTAAGAGCTAATATATATATATATATATATATATATATATATATATATATATATATATTATGTGTTGTACTATGTGTAGGGATTGCACAATACCGGTATACCGGGATATCAAATACCGGTATTATGAGCCATTTGTACAATTTTGCAATACCGGTATTCACAAGTTTAAATACCGGTTTTTTTCGGTATTTACTAGAAATTTTTGAAATTGTCTCCACTTTTAATGTCTCCCAAATGGGCGAAAATAGACTGTGAGTATAAAGTTGCATCGTACAAATCAAGGGAAGTGATAAAATATGTGAATTATCCAAGAAGACGGCCAAAAATTAGCTTATTACAGTTTAGAGCTCTACTGCACACACACAGGATGCGTAGTCTAATATTCGTATCTGTGAAAACAAGGTTGTAGTTGTGAAGAAAGTCCGAAATAGTTCAATATTTTTTTAATTTGGTGAGTTTGTTATTCACATCTCATTTGCATATCATACTTTAACGTTCAAAATATTTCTTCAAATTCATTACATATATATACCATAAATAATAATCCATCATAATGAATAAGAAAAACGAATCGCACAGAAAAATGAAAAAGAAGAAAAGAGATTGACCAATTCAAATTTGATCAAGTTTATAGCAAATTTTCTTAAAGTTATTAACACACAAACCTATTCATCTTCAGAAGAATTCGATACATTTATCGAAGATGATGATGACACTAATGTAGATAGTGAAAAGGAATTGTCTCTTGAACAGAAATTAGATTTAGTGATAACTAAAAAAATTTCAATAAACCTAAGTACAATACAGAAATCGGATATATCCAAAAGCAGACGAGTGAGAGAAATTGATTGGAGATTTAGAGATAAATAGTTGGATATTTACACGCTTTCTTGTGATTAAAATAAATGTTTCCCTACATTTTGTTATTCTTTATATACTCTTATAATTTATAAGTTACAAATTATTTTTGTGATACTTACACTCTCTAATAAAACTGGCAAATAAAACAAAGAAACCTCTCTCTGAATTTTCTTTCTTTTTCTAAAATTTCTACTACCGGTACTAAAATCGGTATCCCGATATTAAGGTCTAGAAAATACCGAATACCGGTATTGAACTTTTGGTTCGATATTGCAATCCCCAACTATATGTAAACAATATTTTTCTTTTATTTTTTTAAGTTACTCTATAACAAAAATGTACGATTTTTTATTTATTTCTCGTATTCTATCTTTTGTTTGAGGAATTCGACTACCCAAAAATCATGATTTTTTTTAAAAAATTGACAATTTTTTATGATTTTATTGCACAGGCCATCCTATTAGTTTTATAAAAATACTAAGTTTTTTATTTTCCATTCAATAGAACAAAAACTACACGTGTTTTAGTAAAAGCAGATGCCATAACTTTACATAAAATGTCAAACTTTAAAATTCGTTTCACTCGAAATGTGTGTTTTTCCCCCGAAAAATTCAAACGGGGACAGCGATTGCTCAAAAAGTTTTTAAAATAATTTGCTGATAATTTTGTGCGTATATTCTTTATAACAGTAGAAGTGTTTTAACCTTCAGGTTTATCAATCACTATTTTATTACACAATTTACAGTTCTTTAATGTGAATATAATCACCGTTTTTTTAAGTAATTTCTTGTAATATCTGAAATAAAGGCCTCTAATTATTGTAAAAATTAAAATATCACTTATCCTGAACGTCATTTCAAAAAAGGACAGCTAAGTAATACATCAAAATTGAAAAATTGAGAATTAGTTCATTTACTATTGTACAGTGCGGGCCTCGTTTTTATAATTTTTTGTCTATTTTTTCCCAGTTTAGTAGTAATAATTTCTTTTTCTGTCCTTAATTTTCTCGTTTTTTCTTAAAATGCACTAAACCACAAAAAAATCCTCCATTTTTTTTCTTAAAAAGTTGTCGCAAGGAGTCTGATACCTTAAATACATTATAAATCTGTCAAAAAATTGTACAGGTTCCATATGAGACTTATTCATCAATATCTGATAAGAAGTATTTTTATTGCTTATTTCAATTTTAAACCTTAAAAAAAACGTCTTTTTTTAAATAAAGACAAACTGCACTCGTATTTCTTTTACTTTCACCAAACGATAAAAATCGACCATTAATTATGATAACAATGGAAATTATTGAGTTAAAACGAAGCTTCTAAAAAGGAAATTTTTTTCCTTATCGTTAATGAAAATTTATTCGACAAATTACAGCATTTTTTGCAGCAGATCCGTCATTTCAGTACATTTTCAATAAATAAGCTTATTCAGATTCTTCTCTTTATATGAAAATGTACGTATGTTGTTGAAAATGTACTATTTATTTATTTTTATTTTTAATTGGACATTACAAACTTTAAATTTCAGATGGCAACGTTAGTAATAAAATTGGATTACTATTATTCAATTACTATTTAGTGTTTTTGCGAATGGCATTACGAGATTTTTCTGTTCGGTTGTTTTTTTTAGAATAGAAGTTATATATATATATATATATATATATATATATATATATATATATATATATATTGAATAAAGTTCGTCGTTTTTAATTAGTGATCTTCGAAAAGATTTATCTCTTTTATTTCAAATTACTAGCCAGCGTAGCACGGGTTTTAATTAAAACTACTTTGATTTGGAAGTGTGGAAAAAGTGATTTGGTGTCCTTATAATATTTTTGGATGCTAAGAAAATTATTTTAAATTTTTTTGAAGTGTAAGATCGTCTTGTGGTTGAATTAATCGTCACTCAAATTAACCGGATTTACCATTTTTATTATTTTCTTCAAAGCATATCACTATATATCTACAACTCTATTTACAATTATAACTCCCATATGGAACTACAGGCATCGTCCTCCATTTTTACGTTCGAGACCACTTTCTTCTTTTCTCCTTCCTGCTCAAAGGCCAAAACAGTTCACACCAGCGCCCTCTTTCTAGTCTATCGTGTGCTATGTGTCAAGCCTCCTAGTGCACTATGTGCCACGACGTTACAGAAGCTTTAATATATATATTGGTAGCGTATGTATTCATATACATTGTGTACGCATACATTCTGTAAATTATACTTCCTAATTTAGTAAATAGCTTCTTGTTGAGGAATTTAAAAGGAAAATGGAACATTTCACTTTTTGCACTAGACGGATATTTTAATTTTAAATTTTTTTTCGCAGAACACGATAATTTGTAACCTTAAACTTATTTATAAATAGTTATAGATTGAATACAAAATATTTGTTCAAGTTTTGAACATATTTCAATAAAAACTCACATTATATACTGAAATATTTTTATGATATCCAATGTTTTTGTGTTGCGTTATCTTCATTAATTTCTAAATTGAAATTAAAAATATGAAATCTCGAATTCTCAAAAATAAGTGGTCTATCTGTATATTTTTTGATATTTGCCTGGAAATATTTAAAAGATGCTGCTTTTTTCTTTTTCTTAAAATCATTTATTGGAGAAAAAGTACCAAGCACAGGCTCAAAATTTTCAAGAATTAGTTTTCAGTAACATACGATAAGATTACTACAAGACAAATATACAAGAATTAATATGTCTATATTCGAGCCTAACTCTGTAAAGAAATTACTGAACATGAATATGAAAATATATACACCCAACTTCTTTCTTTTATAAGGTCTTTCTTTGCACAATTTTGAAATAACACGGTAGACGAATTTAACAATTTTTTTTTTACTCGAACTTTTTGTTCTAGTACGAATTTCAAAAAAGTTGGGATTTAGTGCCCTTTGGATGAGGACAGTTTGATTGAATTTATGATAGTTTATGCAAATGAAGACGTCGATAATAGCAAAGCCGAAGGTGACGTTCAGCTTTTAGCAGCTGATTTAATTAGCAAGGGCTTGAAATTTGGTCCAAGTATGTCAACGTAATCACAAGTTTTACGTAGCTGGATATCAAGAATTATATAAGTGATTTAAAGAAACCATAAAAAAAGACCAATAACAGACTTTGTAACAAAAAAAAAGAAAGAAAAATGAAGTCGTTAATAACGCGCGAACGGAATTCTTCATTTGAATCAAAACCAACAGCTGTGTTAGACCAAGGGTACTCAACCCCTTTTTTCCGCATACATGTGCCAGCTATTTCACGCGGGAAGCATACATACGTTGGTTATTTCACGCGGGAAGCAACATGAGGATAAATGGGAAGGGGGGAAGGGAGAAATGCTCTAAGACCAAGCTAACAACTGGAAATTTAAAATGTGGAAAATTGATCAAGATATTATAGCTCTTGTTTTGCTTTTTTAATTATTTTTTATATTTTTTTATTTTTGTCACTAACACTAAATTAGAAGCATTTAAGAAACACACCTTCACAATATCTCCATCAGTAAACTGTTTCATATGATAATCAAAAATACAACAAACTTCATGGGATGTCTTTGTTACATCTGTGATATTATCACTGACAAAACACTTTGTTTTTGTTGCAAAGGTTATTCAAGAACTCCTATTTATCGTCTCTTGAAAGAGATCTTCGAGGGAAAATGTCATTGAATGATTCCTGTTTATTGGTATTTTTTTAAATACAGCACTTTCGTGACAAACCGAATAATTACTGATCCATGTTTGTTTTTTCACTGCAAAATAGTCAACCACCCAACCGTCTTGAAATGATATATTTTCTTCGAATACTTTTCGCTTGTAAATTAGTTCCATCCGTAAAATTGTCGCTACTCCACTGTTGACTGTTATCACTAATCGTAACCGTTCCAAATAGAAAAAGAATATCAATTCGTACTTGTACAACACTGATAGCAAAAAGCAAATTTGATATATTTGATTTCTTGACAAAGAATTTCCCACCAAATTTTTAATACAATGTTCTTAAATAAGTAAATTTCTCATAGCAATAGGCCCTGACCGGGTCCCTTAAGGCTGTTTTCGGTCAATGTTAAAGGATAGGGATGAAACGGCAAAGACATTTGTGGGTAGGAAAAAGCTCCAATAATAATAAAAAATTTTATGGATATAAAGAAAATAATTGTTTAAAGGATAGTGTTTTTGAATTTTGATTTTTTTTGAAAATTACACAGTTTTCAGCATTTTTGCAAAATGAAATTTGACTTTTCTATGTTAAAGTATAGGAGGTGGAAATGCAAAAGACATTTTAACAGAAAAAAACATTTTTTTATAGTAGAATTAAATAGTATATAAGAAAGCAAGCTTCCCTCTTTGGACTAGTGTAGCCAGAATTAAGTTTTATGTTTTTCTTAATTAACTTTTTTTTTAAATTTTAAGTTCATTCTGAATTATTTTTTGGCGTAGTTAGGACTATCTCAAACAGATGGCACCACCATCGTTTGAAAAGCGAATTTATTCTTGGCTACGAATACTTATTTTTGGCGATATCTTTCTGAAATATAGTCGCCAGCTGAAATTATGGTAACTTGCAAATTGTTACAAATAGTGGACAATGGAAAAGATTTATGATGTACAGAGATTTAACATCTCAAATCTGACGAACTTTCCGATTTAGGAAAGTTTTAAATATTTTCTGCATGTGTGCTTTAAAAAAAAATCGTTTATAATTATACAGCTTAGATTTTTTTTTTTTGTCTGTTATTGAGAGAATGTCTGTAAGAATATTTATAAATTCTGCGAAATGACTTAACGAAGAATGAAAGTATACTTACTTTATACTTGATCGAAAGTTGTGAATTAACTCTAAAGAACACAAATTACTACTCCTTGCTCACAAATTAAAATTTTAATCTAATTATTGTAATGCAATTATTATTATTATATTATTATTTTCTTTTTAACTAACAAAATTTTTTCCCATCGATTTTATATTTGACGTAAAACTTTACCATAAACCATTGGAACAATTATTAACACAAAATATTGTTTTCTAATTTAATTAACAAAAACTTATTTTTTCAATTAATTATGTTCAGATTCTAAGCCGCACCCCAAATTCTCAGCACATTTTTGTGAAAAAATAGTGTAAAATATATTATCGATATATGATATATTTACGGAATGAAAAGTGGCTGCGATACCCTAGTGGTCAAGGTAACGTACTCGTGGCTGGCGTGTCATGAGTTCGAGCCTAGTACCGCTGAAGTTCTGTCGTGTAGGGGAGCGATGAACGTTAAATCTGAGAGCTAAAACGTCCTCTCATTGGTGTGGTAGTTAGGAGATGGGAGGTGCAAGCTCAGGTGTCGTCCTCGTCACTTGACTATGGTTCAAAGTTACGAGGTCCGTCACCAAAAGCCCTCGTGTAGCTGATCAATATGACATTTATATTCAATCACTAACTAAACGAAATATAAAAAAATAATAAAGGTGAATTAATAAAAAGTGAATAATTAATTTACTTTACCAGCATTAAAAACTTTTTTCAGTCTTCGAATCTAAGCTGCACCAGAATTTTTGTAGCCTAAGTATCGGGAAAAAAAAGTGCGGCTTAGATTCGAATAAATTCGAAGAAAAATTCAGTGTAATGAATGTTCGCTACATGTCTAAAGACATGTGCCAGTACAGATATACGATAATTTAATGGAAAACCATCTTTCAAAATTAAAAGTACAAAATATCTATGATTTAGAGAGCGAAACTATAGGGGGCAAGCATCTTCTGAACGATGGAGATATGAGAGATCGTTGAGACTCTCATCTTTTTTCAAAGAAATTGCTTGCAGGAAAAAATCTACTCCGTGTTCGAAACTTGTGATGCGCATTGTGTATGGTAGAGACTTATGCAATGCAATGCATCGCGGTTGATTGAATTGAAATATGGACTGTTCAGCAAACGAGGAGATCGCTCGGAAGCAGTATGAGAGAGAATATTCAACTGAAGTAAAAATATGTGGCTTATTTGTGGACAAAGATGAACCCTTTTTTGTGTGCTTCACCCGATGGATTGGTTGGTGATGATGGACTCATAGAAATTAAATGCCCTTATTCTGCGAGATTTGAATCAAATCTGCTGGAATTTTTAATTACAAAAAAAAAAAAAAATAGTCTAGGTTTCAAATTTTCCAATGAAAGGGGAATCTATTTACCATTAAATCATAAATTTTACTTTCAAATACAAGGTCAGTTATTTATTACACAACGGAAATGGTGTGATCTGTATTTATGGTGCAAAAAGGATTCGTTAACTCTGCGTATAGAGGCAAACGAAGAGTTTTGGAAAGGAATTATTCCAAAACTATAGAAAAGTTTTATTTTAAATGTGTTCTTCCTGAAATTCTTGATGGAAGAGCACCACGAAATATGCCTTTGAGGGAGCCGTTATATATAGAGGAATCTAGTAGAAGCAAAAAACAGAAAATGATTGATATAGGTTAGGAAATGAAACCTATATATTATCGAATGATTATTTGATTAACGTCAAGCTTTGAAGCTTCACTGGGACTATCGCCGACCTCGTCATTTCGATCAAGTGACGAGGACGAAATCAGAGCTGGAACCGCGCAATCTCCCAAAATTTCCACCATTAGCAACATATAGTATCATCTACTTCAAACATCTGCTTTGAGGTTCAGCCTTCTACATAGCGGACGGCCGCGGTAGCCGAGTGGTATAGGTATCGGACCGCGGCTTGCCTTGCCACGAGTTCGAGCCCAATACCATTAAAGACCCGCCGTGTAGGGTAGCGATGCACGTTAAATCTGTCGAGAGCTGAAACGTCCTCCCATTGGTGTGGTGTGGGAGTTAGGACAGGGGGTGCCAGCTCAGGTGTCGTCCACGTCACTTGACCATGGTTCAAAATTACGTGGTCCGTCGCCAAAAGCCCTCGTGTAGCTGAACAGTGCGACGTTAATATTCAATCAATCAATCAATTCTACATAGCGGATCTTCAGCAGGGACACCAGAATTCAAACCGACGATGCAACACCACGTCGATCACGAGTTCGTAACCATGAACTCTTGCCTACTGTGACCTCCTATATCTTCTCGAACAGGATACCGTAAAAACTGTCCGTGATATATATTTTTATAATTAAGTATATTACTTAGCCATTTATTTGGATTCCTACATAGAATGAAACTATTATTTTGTTACCAAATATGCCCAAAAATTAAACAATAATGCAATTTTCTTTGATTTAAATATAATGTTAACTTCCAAATTGAAAAATTGTTATTGACATATATTCATTAAATAAACATAAATTTCTTAGAAAAATAAAAGCAATGTTTATATATTATATGCTTGATAATTAATTGCCAGCCTATTTTCTCTCTCTCCCTTATAATGATATTTTAATCGTTCTCTAAAGTTACAAAAGTAATTTTAATTTCAAAATATCTCTTTCTTTCTTCTTTTTTTTTTTTGCTGAACATGAAATAATTTTGTAATGCTTATTTTCATTTACGTACCATTTCTTATAAAAAATATTTTTTGAATTTAAAAATTATTTTACAAACATACGTAAAATAATGGTCAAAACCATAATTAACCAGTTTTTAATGAAATAGCTGCATACTATCTTAGAAAAATATCAAAATTGATGACCTTTAACCTTTTTAACATTTATATATAAAACTACTTTTTTAAAGAAAACTATTCAAAATTGTTTCCCTTAAACCTTTAATAATGTAATATAGGTGTAAGTGTATACCTAATTGGAAATTTCTGAAACATTTTTTTTTGTACATAAGAACTTTATTTTGTAATACTTTTAGAAACATTTATTATTCCATTATAAAAGAATATTAAATCGTTTTTCTTTATATGTAGTGTCTACTAGATTGTGAATATTCCATTGTTTACTGTACCGGGACCAACAAAACAAATTTATTCACGTTAATACATTGTTTTTGCACAACTAAATCGTTTTGTAATGGAAAATGAACTTTTTTTTTTTTTATTTGTGGATAAAAACACCTATAATCAGGAGAGCGAACAACTTATTGACATTTTAAAAGACATTTGACGGTAAAATCTATATTAAAACAAGAACAGCTCCTAAAATTTAGATTGCAAAATACATAGGATTTTTTCCATAGTTAGAAACGAATAAAGCATTCATAACAAATTATCAGAATCCATGAGTCGAAAAAGTAAGAAAGCCATTTTAGATCTCTCTCATGGTCAAGAGTCAACACTATTTTACTCCCCCAAAAAAAGAACAAGTATTTCGTTTCACAGTCGTAAAGACTGTGGCCCTCTTCCCCCTGCAGAGAAAGGGGAGGATTCTATTGAAGGAAGTGCGCTACACACACAGAGATTTTTTTTTCTTGCCTTTTTCAAAATCAACCAAAAGCGGAGAGCAGAGTGCACGCGATCTTCTCTTTTCAAACAATTAAATCTCACCAGCAATGACATCCAATAATTCACAAAATAGCTGTAAATTTATGTTTCGAGATATCTTTCCGATTTTTTCGAAATTTCGCAATTGTCCATAATTCTGGAGATCTTCGTATAATAAGGACCATTAAATATTTATCATCTTCCATCCTCTCAAAAATTGACACATTTGTTGAGTAATTCAGAGTACCTCTGAGAATTGTACCTCTCGTGAAATAGGTTGCCAACCCCTGTTCTATTGTATAAAAGTAAAATTGTATAATACTGTTTGTTCATTAAAACGTGAAATTTAATTTTTCATTGCTTTAAATCCACCTATTCTTACTTTAAAAATCATTTGTTCAGGAAAAATTAAACAGTTTCGTTCTGTACATCATTTATCTAGAGAATTGATCGACAAACTGTGTTCCACGAGTCCCAATAAAAAAAAAATGGGAAAGAAAAATTACAAATATGTATGCAAAATGGATTTATGTTCTCATGAAATTCGTTTAGTCACAATTATCTAAAGATCATAGACTAAAATTAAAAATTTTATTTATACATAATTTGAAAATTTTTTAACTTTTATTGTAATATAATAAATGAATTTTAAAACTTTATTTTATGCAGTAGATTGTGAATATACTATTGTTTGCTATCCCGAGTTCCACGAAGTAATTTTATACTAGTTAGTACAATGTTTTGAAACCTTTTACATTTGTGGAAAAAAAACACCTATAATGAAGAAGAAAAAAAAATGTATCGACATATGAACAGATTCGATGCTAAAATTTAAATTTAAGCTAGAAGACCTACATTTTAGGTTACCAATTCATGCCATATACGCAGAATTTCTCACACAGCTATGAACATTTTCATGCCATTCACAAAAATGTATTTAGAGAGTGAAAAATATTTTTAACGCGATTGGCAACAAAAACAAAATACAAAAACGAATTGAACACGGAATATGAAATGCTACTGCAGATAATTTTAAAAAAGCTTATACGTCGATAGTTTGTGTAAAAATTGTGAACACATATCTCAGTTACTAAGTATAATGCATGCGTAGGTGACATTTGGATCACAAATTTATATTATCAATGAGTAAATAACATTAAAATTACATCATAAAAGTTTTTACTAAAAAATAAAATATTTTTTTTAAAATTGTCTTTACATATAATATCAAAAATATATATATGTTTATCTATATACTTTAAATATTATTTTAAGATATATTCCCTTCAGCGAGGAAGGGGTTTCCTCGAAAACATGTTACAGTTCTAAGGGGTCCAAGAGTTGAAAAAGTTTGATGATTGACCAATGTCCAGACATGAGAAGTCTTTCATGGTCAAGATTCACTGCTGCTTTAACCCCCTCGCCCGAAAAAAAAAAAAAAAAAAGAGCTAACATTTATTTTACCAGTTTGACGACCGTCACCCTACCCTCCCTTAGCCCCCCCCGCGTGTTCCCTTTCGCTGAAGGGGAGAATTTCATTGAAAAGGTTACCCGAGAGAGAAATTTATTGCCCATCTTGGGAATCTTGAGACAAATATTTGTGCCAAAAATTTCGCAATAGCCAACGCCATCTAGATGTCATGTAAGGTGTTAAACTAATGGCCCGCCATCACCTTTAAAAGGCTCGGTGGGCCGCCGGTTCAGTATCGCTGAGCTAGATATGTCTGACACATCCACTGAGAATAGCATTTTGAATCTCAATTCGTAATAAACGCGCATGCATTTTATCAAGTAGCGATGAATATTAGTCAGTTAGTAGTTTTATTCTTAATTTCAATTTGAATTTTTATATGTTGTGTTCACTGTACACTAATTTTAATTTTTTAAAATAAAAATGAATTATTTTTGTTTTATAAATATTTTTGCACGATTTTTTTGAAAAATATTAAGAAATTTTTGATTTTAGATGGTTTTTTAAACTTGTGGAACATATCTCCAAATTTACTATAGGTCACATGTATTTTTTTACCCAATTTTTCTAAGAAAGAAGAATTTTTCTACTCCAATTTTGCAAACAGTTTTCTAAGAAACGTATCTTCTGTGTAAAAAATGAGTTAATAATAATATTGTAAACTCGTGAGTTCTTTTCCGACCGTGTTCGAATTGTGACAAGAAAAATAATTGCAGACAGGATTTGGTCCCACTGTTTATTTCATACCTTCTATGGGACATTTCTTAAAATCAAGAATATATTGAGATGTTACAGGATTACGATACATCGTTCAGCCGTGTCTACTTTTCACGACCCGGCTTTTTCGTCACCCTCTCTCTTCTCTCGTTCCGACCTTTTTTCTCCCCGTCGTTGCCAGATCCTTTTCTCTATATCGTCTCTCGTTCGACCTGTTGCCAGGTGCAGGCAGCTGTTCCTTACAAATATCTTGCTTATATATATATAAATTAAAAACTTCTCCAGAGACTGAACTAATTTTTGAAAACTTCGCATTATTTTCAGAGTTACAACCAATTGAAATAAATATCGGGTTTTTTTTCTTTAAATGTCTCCCCTCTGTTGTCGTAAAACATGGATATAAACCCACTTCTAAGTTATATATTTCAAAACTCCTAGTTGAGCCTCTGTACAGAGGTCTAAGCTATATGCAGGCAAAATAAAATTATAATAGATGCATTTTTCCCAAAAGGAGAATATTTTGAAAATGGGTCATTCTATGTTAAGTTTTTGTCAGAATATTGTACTTAAATAATTTTTTATTGTAATAATATTCTTAAAACAATTTTATATAAATTTTCTAATTTAAGTGACACTAAATATCATAAATATTATCCATAAAATCACGGTTACGAACGTAGTCGGATGCCTTAAAGGTTTCGTTGAATTTTAAATTTTCCGTGAATCAATGCATAATTCTTTGTTCAAACTAAAGTTTGACTTGAAACCAATAAGAGTAAATTCTGAAGTTTTATTGCTGTACTGTTATAACTCAAATATTTCTCTGTTTGAGCTTTATAAAATGTTTCTTTTCCTCGATCAGTTTTCAACGTTTATTAGCATTTCTTTGTGCAATTTGCCGTAGTTTTTAGAAAAAAGTTATACATATATAAGTACATTTTCCAGTAAAGTGATACTTTTAGAATATTTAATAACATATAGCGATTTTTGATGACACAAACATATCTTTAATAAAGAAGGATTCCGTTAGAATGTTTTCTTTAAACAATAAAAATTTCAATTGGCAATAGAGCCGGTTTATCCATTGGGTGCTTGGGGCAGGCGCCCAGGCGTGCCCGGATATATAAGCTGGAATTAACCAGATTTTCGTATATTAAATTTCGATCCACCAGTGCCAAGGAGTCCGTAGATTTTCTACGCCCAGGACCCAAAATGAGCTTAAATCGGCACTGATATGCAAGAAATTTAGAGATCAAACATTTGCCCTAATGATTGCGAAAGTTGATTTCATAATGAAAAATTGAGAAATTATTTCAGCACAAGGTATATCCTGCTTACTGTTTAACCGGGTTATATAAACACAAAAAAGCAATAATAACTTATTTATCCCTATAACAAATTTTTAAATTACATTTTTGGGCACGATTGTTAAATCTTCCACGATTCTCATAAAGCGCTTTCAAGATACAAAAATGGGTAAGTTAAAATATTTCTAATTTTATGGATAAATTTAGTATTTTAGCATATTTCAATACTTGACCCAAATAATTTTGTTCAAATTGAGAGATAATCTTGAAAAGATCTAAAAAATAAAAGCTTATTTCTATCACAAACAATGCTATCTTAAAAATCTCAGAAAAATGGTAAATCAAAATTTAAATAACATTGGATACTGCGAAAAGTGACATAGAAATTTAGTATAAATAAGCTTAAAAACAAAACTGCTAAAGAATTTGTAAGTTTTTTTAAAGTTTAAACAAGTAAACTATAAAAAGAGATACAATTGAAGAAATAACTTATTTTTAAATTGTTTAATATTTCATTGAGCTTTTACCTTAAGTCTAAAAAAATCACCTAATTGGCACCACTAAAGTCACAATGGGGAATAAACTATAGAAAATGCTCATAGAAAGAGGTTAAACAAAAGCTTACTTAACTAACTCTAATTTAAACAAAAGTTGCTATAAATTATACCTAGTTATTGTTAGGAAAGGTTTTATAGATACCAAATAAAATACCTATTTTTAGTATAAATACAACAGTCGAAGCACATAGTTGTCAGCATTTTAGAAAGAACAACGAGTTTAAGTAACTGCAGCCTTCTCACTTTATTTTAAAATGAAAGTTATTTACACTATTTTTATCGTCTGCTTGATTGTATCAGTAAGTAAAAATGATTTTTGAACTATATCATACGTATTTATGCCTTATTTTAAAAAAATTTGTATTCTAAACGGATTCATTATTTATGAATCAAATTAATGTATCTGAATAGTTCGACATTGTCTGATAGCCAATATATATGGAACCTTTATCTTACTGTGGTTGTGTATATTGAAGAATATTGGTTCCAGTTACAGAACTTTATTCTTAAAAAAAATTAAACTCATAAAAATTACCATTCATCAAAAATTAATATAAAGAGAGCAAGACGGTTTTTTTGTTTCAAGATTAAATAATCAATGCGAATTTTTTCAATCAGTAAAAGAAAAGTAATCAATTTTTAGAGATTTTATAAATATCTGGCTGAGGTCCGCTAGGTATCAATCAATAATACTTTATAAAAATTAATGTTTGTTTGCATATACAGTGGGTGTCAAAAGTGTGTTCGTACATGATTTTTTCCCATGATATTTTGTGTTTCTAACTCATAAAAATTAATAAATCAAAACTGCAATATTTTTATAATATCTGAAACTTGTTCTTATTCGAATAACATATAATCAATTTTTAAAATATAATATAACTATTATTTTGAAAAATTAATAATAAAAAAACTAAGACATTGCGCGTCAAAAGTCTTCGTACACTTAAAAAAATCTCAACATATAACTTTAAATATTATATTTTCTTCTTAATTTAGAACTTAATTTACCGTCCACGACAACGTTCAAACGTCTGGTATAGATTACAACAGCTTTTCGTTATTTCTGCGTCGACGTTCCTCCATTCTTCTGTGATTATTGTTTTAACTTCACGTTTTGATTTTATATGTTATGTGTTTTAGTTTTTAAATTCATATTCCCATCAAATATGTTCTACTGGACTTAAATCAGGTAATTGAAGAAGTGTTTTAAAAATTTAAGGACAGTGTTTAGAGACACCAGTGGCGTACATTGAGAGCAGTGCGCCTGGCCTCCTATATCCAAATTTTGGGTGGATAATTTAAAAAACTGTTCTTTAAAATACTCAAATACAGCTAGTGATTCACAGTAATATCAAACAAATACCTAATTCTAGTATAAATAATTTTAAGATTTAAAGTACGTGTATTGGGCCGTTTTCCAGGCGCATTTTTAAGTATACTTTCGAATATTCCTGGGGGTGATTTTGTCAGAAAACACTGTCATGGACTTTATTATACAAACTTCGAATTCGTAATATTTATCAATTAAACTACTGACTCTGATACATTGAAGAAGTTACTTGTGATGAAATTATAAATTCATTCAGTAAGCATAATTTAATCTTAGTAAATAATACAAAATTTGTTTCCCTCAGGCTGTGAATGCTGGAGGTTGTCCTGATAACTCATGTCCTGATGGTCAATACTGTGTTCGTGTGTTGGGAACCCGAAACTGCGTGAAAGCTGCAAAGCAAGGTGATCTAGACTTAATTTTCTTTCAATTCTTATTTTTGGTTTTCATAATATTTCGGAAGGAGTTATGACTTTTTCTGAATTATCTCACTTTTTATGAAAACAACTCTTAAATAAATGTTATTAGATTGGGATATATATATATATATATATATATATATATATATATATATATACATGCATATAAGTAAGGATAATTAAAAATTAGACTAAAAATTAAATTCCCTATCAAGCACTTAACTCACACTTTTCATTTCATCTTCAAGTATCAAACTAAGCACCCATTTATTTCTTCCGAACATATGACCTAGCCAATAAACATGTCTAATCCCAGATCGTTATATTTAATAGTCCTATATGTCAGTATTAACTTTCAAGTACAAGCATAAAATCGGTGATATTAGAACTTATGTGTTTAAGTGGTAACCCACTTAGTTTTCAAGGTTGGCGTTCTTATTTCTCTCTCCTCTCAGCGTCAGAGCTTGTATAAATTTCATCAAATAAGGATCCTTTTTAAAATTAAGTATGATTCTGGCTCAAAACATGTCATATATAAGGTTTGATCTGGAATCTTTCGCTCTTACGCAAGGAACCAAAAAGATGGAGGGATAACTATCTGGACATTAAATTAATTCAACGAAGCTTGTATTGCTACAGTACGGAGAGAGTCCATTTCTGTTTCAACATGATCAAGCTATAGTCCATGCTGCATGTCTTGTTAAGACACTGCTGACATGGATGAACAGGAATTGGACTGGGATGCTCAAAGCCCCGACGTAAATCACACATAACACTTGTGGCACGAATTAGAATGTCAACTTCAAGCTATCTTATAACACTCCAAATCGGTAACATAACTGATCAGTGTTCTGCAAGAATGGTGTTCAATTTTTGCTGCAACCATTTGAAAACTAATGGAAAGCTTTTCGCATAGAGTGGACGATGTTATTGCAGCAAAAAGAGGTTTAACCTCATAATAATTGTTCACTTATCTGCAAGAAAAGCAGAATACACAGGTTCACAGATACTCTTTTGATTATATTGTATATATACAAGTGTACCCATAATGTATGCATATGTGTATGCATGTTCTGCTGTATGTTGACTGAGTGGAAAACTTACTTCCTGAACATCCACTTTATGTACGTATATCGACACAATTATATATTATTATTATTTCTATTATATTCTTCTACTCTTCATGTTTGTAAATGTTTTTTTCTAACAGGCCGTGCTTGCAGTGACCAACCGGGAAGCAAAGGTGTGTATGACATGGTTCCCCCCTGTGCCTCAGGAATGACATGTGACACATCAAAAACCATCGTAAGTAACCACAGTGTGGGATGAGGATCATTAGTTTGCATAATAAATATTTAAGAGATTATTTTTCAATTGTACAATTGTTATATAAAAGCAATAATAATGAAGAACGTTTCCGTCACCGAGGAGCCATTAGTGTGGAAATTCAATATGAACTAAAAATCATTTCAAATGCAAAACATCTAAAATATAATGATTGCAAAAGTAGGATTGCTTATACGTAAAATAGTTTTATTAAAACTGCAGATTTATTAAAAATATTTTGAAAATACAAAATTTAGTCTACGCATGGCTAGCGAAAGGCAATTGCAAACATATTTGAAAAATGCCGGTATTAATTATTTTGCCAATCACACAATTAAAAATTAGTTTATATCTTCCTTGTGTAGTTGTTTGGCTCTAAAATAGTGTTCGCGCTGATTTACATCAGCATTTTGGAATTGAAGTCATTCACTGACGCCATAAGAAAATGGATTTAACTACTTTAAAGAAATGTTGGAGCTTTATCAATGTCCTTTTTACCTCTGCAAGAACGTACATGACAACGTCATGTAGGTGCTCAGTATAGACCCAAACACACTTTTATTGGAGGACTTTAAATGTTCCATTATAAACATTTCCTTTATCATAAAGAACATCAATAAAACCTTCGAAAGACTGAATTAAGCAAAACGAAACCATTAACACTGACTTCTTTTACGAGGGACAAAGCTAGAATGAGGTAACATAAAATGGAATTGATTTTTTAAGCTTAGGTAATTTATCGAGTATTTTGGAAGTTTCCAGAAAGAAATCTTCTTTAACCAGTTAAGTTTGGTGTCACCGTTTGAGAGCGGGCAAATTTATGTGTCACGGAAATCGAGCGATGACGAGTATTCTCGTCAATCACAGAGTAAGTGTCGCTGTTAAAATATTGGATGAAATAGATGGGTTTATTTTGTAAAATTGCCAGTGTTTTTATTACTAGTACTTATTAATTTGGTTAACATAAACATATATTACATACACGCAATTTGATAGCTGGGTAACTTCGGGCCAACAGCTATCAATGGGCTCATCGCCTGGTCGGCTTAGCTGGCATTTGTCCCAAGGCTGACCTTACCTAAAAGAACAACCCAATGGCGCACACAAGGGGGTTTCTTAGGGGTTCTGACCCACCCTCATAACCCTTTTTTCGATTGGTAATAATCCTATTTATGTATTACGTAAAATTTAATTACGTACTTGTTATTAATATAAAATTTTATTAATTAATGTTAATTATTTATTCAATAGTTAATTTTGCATTGTTTTTGGTCCCGAAGATCGACACAATCAAAAGAATATGTGGGGCACCGTATTGGAGCATGATACCAAAATGGTGAACTTTCGACCCTGCCCCCTTGAAAATTTTTGTGTGCGCTACTGGAACAACCCTGTTACAAAGTGACTTTCCGGCTTTGCCCCTTTTAGGCTAAAGTCTAAAAAACAATATCAGCGAAAATAAATAAATTAGTTATGGGAACTTAGACACTGATTCAGCGGGTTCATAAGGGGGGGGGATGCATAAGTTCCTCTTAAATCTATATATATAAAGGAGAAAAGCGACTCACTCACTGGCTAATCACGATATCTCCGGAACTATTAAACCTACAGACTTGAAATTTGGTCGGCAGGTTCCTTTCATGGAGTAGACATCAGCTAAGAACGTATTTTGCAAAAATCGAACCCCAAGGGGCGTTACGGGGGTTTAAGGGGCGTTATAGATAATTAGTTCCATTATTACACTATTAGATGCACAGTCTTGAAATTTGGTATGCAATTTCCTTTCACTAAGTAGAGATCCCCTACAAAATGATTTTTACGAAAATCGACCTTCAAGGGGCGTTGAGGGAGCTTAAAAAGCGTTATGCATAATTATTTTCATTTTTAAACTATTAGACGTACAGTCTTGAAATTTGGTAAGCGGATTCCTTTCATAGAGTAGAGATCTCCTACAAAATGGGTTTTTGAAAATCGAATCCCAAGTGATGCTGCAGTGGCCTAAGGAGCGTTATGCATTACTACTTTCATTTTTAAACTATTAGACGTACAGTCTTGAAATTTGGTAAGCGGATTCCTTTCATAGAGTAGAGATCTCCTACAAAATGGGTTTTTTGAAAATCGAATCCCAAGTGATGCTGCAGTGGCCTAAGGAGCGTTATGCATAATTACTTTCATTTTTAAACTATTAGACGTACAGTCTTGAAATTTGGTAAGCGGATTCCTTTCACAGAGTAGAGATCTCTCCTACAAAATGGGTTTTTTTGAAAATCGAATCCCAAGTGATGCTGCAGTGGCCTAAGGAGCGTTATGCATAATTACTTTCATTTTTAAACTATTAGACGTACAGTCTTGAAATTTGGTAAGCGGATTCCTTTCATAGAGTAGAGATCTCCTACAAAATGGGTTTTATGAAAATCGAATCCCAAGTGATGCTGCAGTGGCCTAAGGAGCGTTATGCATTACTACTTTCATTTTTAAACTATTAGACGTACAGTCTTGAAATTTGGTAAGCGGATTCTTTTCATAGAGTAAAGATCTCCTACAAAATGGGTTTTTTGAAAATCGAATCCCAAGTGATGCTGCAGTGGCCTAAGGAGCGTTATGCATTACTACTTTCATTTTTAAACTATTAGACGTACAGTATTGAAATTTGGTAAGTGGATTCCTTTCACAGAGTAGAGATCTCCTACAAAATGGGTTTTTTGAAAATCGAATCCCAAGTACTGCTGCAGTGGCCTAAGGAGCGTTATGCATAATTACTTTCATTTTTAATCTATTAGACGTACAGTCTTGAAATTTGGTAAGCGGATTCCTTTCATAGAGTAGAGATCTCCTACAAAATGGGTTTTTTGAAAATCGCATCCCAAGTGATGCTGCAGTGGCCTAAGGGGCGTTATGCATAATTACTTTCATTTTTAAACTATTAGACGTACAGTATTGAAATTTGGTAAGTGGATTCCTTTCACAGAATAGAGATCTCCTACAAAATGGGTTTTTTGAAAATCGAATCCCAAGTACTGCTGCAGTGGCCTAAGGAGCGTTATGCATAATTACTTTCATTTTTAATCTATTAGACGTACAGTCTTGAAATTTGGTAAGTGGATTCCTTTCACAGAGTAGAGATCTCCTACAAAATGGGTTTTTTAAAAATCGCATCCCAAGTGATGCTGCAGTGGCTTAAGGGGCGTTATGCATAATTACTTTCATTTTTAAACTATTAGACGTACAGTATTGAAATTTGGTAAGTGGATTCCTTTCATAGAGTAGAGATCAACTACAAAATGGGTTTTGTGAAAATGGAATCCCAAACTGCAACTTCTTCATGACGAGTATACTCACCAATCATAGATAATTGCTTAACTGTATAAATATAACGTTTTATTTTTCTCAGTTCGCATCTCTTCCTGGAATATATGAACTCCGATTCTATCTCCATAATTTATCATTTACCTTTCCTAGATTTAGTCGAAAAGTTTACTAATGCATGTATGAAAGCATGTGTATAGCTCTAAAACTATGGTTGGAGTATATCATTGAGAAAATTTACATGATTTTAATTCGCGGATGCTATCCATTCTCCAATATGTGCGAAAATCATTTTGTTTTCTTTTGCAGCCCACGTGCAAGTGAAATATTGAAGAAAATCTACCTAATGTTTTTCGATGCTTGTACGATAGCTTGAATGCAAGATTTCATGGATGTAACGATTTGTCTCTCGTACATATAAACATTTTCTCAAAATAAAAATTTGCCTGCTATAAACTGAGTTTTTTCTTTCGAATTATATATATATATTTATATACAATCATTACACAGTTTTTTAAGCGTTGGAGGATTCTATCACTTCAATATCAATTCTTCGAAACTATTATAATATAAAGCAATACTTATTTGTTTTTATATCCAAAATTTTAAGAACTTACTGTTATATAGTAAGTTTACATAAAATTTATAATTTTATTGACTCCTTCAGCTTGTGTAATTTGTTCCATGCTTACTTATTAATGCTTGATATTCAAGTTAGTTTTGAATTAGTTATATTAGTAATTCTCATGTGTGTGTGTAAATTTATAAGGGTAATGGTGCTTAACTCGAGAATGGAAAAAATTAGAGAACACACGTCAGCTATAAGGATCCTAAGCACCGCAATAAAGAATAATTTACTAATCAGTCCCGGAACTTAGTAGAGATGCAGCTTCTCAAATGTTGAAATAATGTTGAAATTTCAACAATTTCTCCTATTCCCTTAGTCCAGTGTTTTCCAAATTTTTGACATATGTCGGGGGCGGCTTTGGGGATGGACAAACCAGACCATGCCTGGGGCGGCAAGTTCTAAAGGCGATATTTGGATCGAAATTTAAAAAAAAAAAAAAATTTGTTTCGAAAAATTTGATATATTTTCTGAAATACTATTGGGTGTGAATTTGGTATTTCATTTAACGTATCTTACTTCCTTATTTTGTACTTTGTAGGTTTCATGTCATTTTTCTTTTATGTTGAAACGCAAAAGAGTTCGAGGCGAGAGTATATGTTCAATCATGAAATTTGATAAGCTAACACATCTTTTATTGTGACTTTCTCCCAATCCCGGCGTGAAGCTACAACAGATATTCCTTTCACCACGTCGACCGGTGTCAGCAATCGAAAAGGGAGCAGGGGCAATAAGAGCGTTTTGTAGATAGAGAGTCACAGGAGATGTTATAATTTATTCTTAAATATAGATATTATAAGTTAAAATAAACGTTTGTGATCCTCGGCATCAGTTGGCCCTTCTTAGAAGAAATTGGCATGCTGAAAGAGGCAAAAGTGCAAAAATTTTTTTAGAAAAGATATCTAACCAACTAAGGTGGGGAAAATACAATCGTATTTCCCTGTAATTTTAATCTTAAATTATTTAATTATCCTATAATATCGGTAAGAAAAGCTTAATCCCATACCCAGTCTTCATTCTTGAGTAGCAACCCCTCACTGGGCAGTTTAATATTTTCGTCAAGATATTTTAAAACGCCTTCCCTCAAATTCCAAAATCTCGTGAATGCACATCCTTTTGAAAGCCGACGCACAAAACACTGATGGAGTATTCTTTACATGATAATTTTCCTTTGTAATTCAATTAATTGTGTTCAAAATAAGTTTTGAGTTTTTTTGTCAGGGACAACCCTTTTTGATAAAATTGAAAAAATTAATATTATTTTTTAACATATTTTCAAATTTTTCAATAAGTCTTTGAGTGCTACTGTTACAACTCCACCGTGCCACACTGTGCCACGTGTGCCGCGGGTTGGTTACCCCTGGCATAGAAGGTTCGGCTCTTCAGTCTTCTGCCTCTATGAATTATTAAAAAAACGATTAGGCCGACTAAAAATAATTCTTTTTCTCTTTTTTTCTTATAATTATGTCGTGAAATAACTACCTGTATTTACACATACATTTAAATGTCAGACTGGATTAAGACAGTTATTTAAGATTGTTAAGAGTTCGAGAGCACTCATGATTTTGGACAAGAAATACACTTAAATCTCCAACTGAAGTGACAGGAACATATTAAGTTTTTTATGACAAGCTTGAGATTAATAAAAATAGTGTTGAAATATATTTTGTATTCAAGAACAACCCAAATCAATTTTAATTATTAATAAAGGATGTTTTTTTAGAAGTATAGAACTTTAAATTGCAATAAAACAACGATGTATCATTCGATCGACATGAATTTTTTTTATTCAAAAGATAATCTTGTGGCATTACATTTTAAATATGATTTATGGCATAGGACTACCACGGCTGGCTAGGATGTAGTCCAATCTGGACGTCCAATTTTCGATGACTTTTTCCAACATTTGTGGCCGTATATCGGCAATAACACGGCGAATGTTGTCTTCCAAATGGTCAAGCGTTTGTGGCTTATCCGCATAGACCAATGACTTTACATAGCCCCCCAAAAAATAGTCTAGCGGTGTTAAATCACAAGAACTTGGAGGCCAATTCACAGGTCCAAAACGTGAAATTAGGCGGTCACATCATGATTGTTCAATTCAGGAATGAAAAAGTTAGTAATCATGGCTCTATACCGATCACCATTGACTGTAACGTTGTGGCCTTCATCGTTTTTGAAGAAGGATTCCACCAGCCCACAAAGCGCAACAAACAGTCAGTTTTTCTGGATGCAACGGTGTTTCGACATACACTTGTGGATTAGCTTCACTCCAAATGCGGCAGTTTTGTTTGTTGACGTAGCCATTCAACCAGAAGTGCTCTTCATCGCTAAACAAAATTCGCTTATGAAAATCGGGAACAACGGCAATCTCGTTTTGGGCCCATTCGACGAATCTACGCCTTGCTTGATGATTGTTTTGATGAATTGCCAAACCACAAACTGAGAATGAATCACTTGACAGCTGTTAAATCGGTCGCCCTCTTGGAAAGTAATGCCAACTTAAACTGCTATACCTGGAAAAAAAAACACTCTTTATAAACATAAAATTCTTGAATGAATTATGTCCGCTTCACGTGACTATAAATGATGACTCTTGCTTTCAAACAACAGCTTTAATTTAGCATAAAGAGATTTATACAAGGGCCAGCAGCTTCGTGCGGCGAGAACCTCTTCTAACGAAATACTATTCAGCAACAGAATATTCCATACAGATTATATCACACAAACTCAAAAACAACAAAACGTTGTCATCGTGTAAAGGCTAAATACAGTCGATGGCATTGGTAAAACTTTTTATATTTTATAGAAAATACATGTAAAATAGAAATTGTAAATAATACTAAAAAGTGAATAGAAATTAAATATATCATATAAAGGAATATACAAAGCACATTAATAGTAAAAATAAAGTTCGAATAATAATAGAAATACAGAATAATAATAAATACAATTCCATCCTAACAAAGCACTTACGGTATTGTAGATACGGAATTTCTATCATGAAGCTTGAAATTTAAATTCATAACGTCGTGAAATCTTCACAATGGTTGTTCTTGTATTAAGTCGGTGCTTCTCAAACTTTCAATGTTTTCGACCCAATATTCAGTCATATTTCATCGCGCTCACTCCCTCCATATAATAACAATATATTGAATTCAGTGATACTATACTTTGTGACGCTAAAGCTACAGTACAACTTTAGCATCTGAAGTTCTACTGGCGTATATAAATGTCTCGCTCAGCAAAAGCGGTAATTGCCCCGGACGTATATATTCGTCTTTCCGAAGTACAATCTTCTCTGTGCACTGCTATCCATAAAACTATTCTAAAGGCTTTGGAATGAAATAAAAGGACCTTGACAGCGTTTGCGAAGGATTTACTTATTTAAGAGAAGGTTTTACTTATTTATTCGTTTCTTCCTTCCCCCTCCAAATACATCACATACGCGTGCTTACGTGGAAAATAGTGGCATTGGGGAGTGAACTGCGTAACTTTTAATCGGCAGTTAATGGATTAATTATAAACCGAACAAATTATCATGATATGTGTTAACTTTTGTGTATAATTTTAGATATGACAAGCCCATGGGGTCACTGGTAATTATTAAGCCCGTTCTTAACTTATTGTTAAATTAATAATAATATACATTAAGCGGTACTGATACATTTATATATATACTAGCCGTTACACACCCGCTTCACTGGGTATTTCACGATGTTGTATATATGTATACTGTTTACATATATATTACCTATTGATATCTAGCACTAAGAATTCGATTATATTGAAAAATATATTTATAGCTGTTACACTCTCGCCCCTTGATATAAAAATAACATAAATTATAATATCTAATTTCTATTTATATCTAAAATAGAAGGAGAAAGATTTTTTTCGTTCACTTAACCTAATAATCAAGTGGATTTCCACCAAAGAAACTTTCAGTGGATCTCTACTCCATAAAATAAACATGCGTGCTTAATTTCAAGTCTACATCTAACAGAGCAAAAATGGAATTTTTATCATCAATACTTCGTTGACAGCATTCTTAGCGGATTCCAATTCAATAAAAGAAGCATGCAAACCAAATTTTATTATTATAGTCTTAGCAGTTCGAAAACGGGAATTTTGTCTATCAATACGCCCCGATAACTCTCCCCGCTTCCTTCACCCTGGAGTTGATTTCCGTAAAATCCATTCTTAGTGGAACTCTATTCAACTAAAGAAAAGTGCTGAACAAATTTCAAATAAATGAGTTAAATTCAAAAACAGGAATTTTTCTATAACACGCCTTAATCCCTCGCAACCCCACTCCTTTGGGGGTCCGTTTTCGCAAAAATCTTTGTAAAAGGAACTTTATTCCATGAACGGAACATAACTTCTAATTTTCAAGCAGGTGGTTCTATTAGTTGAAAAGCGGAAATATTTATCTATTACGCCCCTTAATCCCCCTCAGTGACCCATGGGGATCAATTTCCCCCAAAACTATTTTGTAGCGGATCTCTACACCATGAAAGGAATTTGCTTATACCAAATTTTAAGACTGTACGTCTAATAGTTTAAAAATGGAAATAATTATCCATAACACCCCTTAAGCCCCCGCAACGCCCCTTAGGAAACGATTTTCACAAAACCCATCTTATGACAGATCTCTACTCAGTGAATGGAATCTGCTAACTCAATTTCAAGATTTTACGTCTAATAGTTTAATAAAAGAAGTTAATGCCTATAACACCCCTTAATTCTCCACAACGCCACTTGGGGTCGATTTTCACAAAACCCATTCTGTAGGGGATCTGTACTTTATGAAGGGAATCCGCTTATCAAATTTCAAGACTGTACGTCTAATAGTTTAGAAATGGAAATAATTATGTATAACGCCCCTTAAGCCCTCACAACGCCACTTAGGAAACAATTTTCACAAAACCTATCTTATAGCGGATCTCTACTCAATGAAAGGAATCAGCTTACGAAATTTCTAGATTTTACGTCTAATAATTTAAAAAAGGAGTTAATTGCCTATAACGCCACTTAATTCTCTACAACGCCACTTGGGAGTCGATTTTCACAAAACCCATTCTGTAGGGGATCTGTACTCTATGAAAGGAATCCGCTTACCAAATTTCAAGACTGTACGTCTAATAGTTTAAAAATGGAAATAATTATGTATAACGCCCCTTAAGCGCCCTCAACGCCCTTTGGAGGTCGATTTTTGTAAAAATCATTATGTAGGGAATCTCTACTTTATGAAAGAAATCTGTGTACCAAGTTTCATGACTTTACATCTAATAGTTTAGTAAAGGAAATAATTATCTATAACGCCCCTTAAACCCTCGTAATGCCCCTTGGGTTTCGAACTTTGCAAAATCCGTTCTTAGCTGACGTCTACACCATGAAGGAAACCTACCTACCAAATTTCAAGTTTGTAGGTTTAATAGTTCCGGAGATATCGTGATTAGTCAGTCAGTGAGTGAGTCGCTTTTCTCCTTTATATATATAGATATCGGTACAAATGTGTATTTTATATTTTATTTTGTCAGAATGTATTTTGTTTTGCTTCCTTTTATTGAACTGATAATTATTTTAAATATTTGATTTTTGATTTTTCGATATGTTCACGCTTCCACACAGGGTTATCATGCCCCTCCCTAGGGGGTGCACCCCATAGTTTGAGAAACGCTGTATTAAGCCACAAAAATAAAAAATATATTTCACAATTCAAAGTTTTGGAAACAATGTAAAATATTATTTTGGATAAAATTATATTCAAATAAAATAAAAAAATACCGAGCATGAGGGCCATGATCGCGACCACTGCTAGAGCCTTCCCACTTCCAATGCAAGGGTATGCATATCATCAGCTTAGGGATTTTGATAGTTACACTGTCTTTTTTAAGGATTTTTATTACCTCGCTTCACTCAAAAGTTGCAAAAGTTGCCGACCCCTGCCCTAGTCAATTTAAAAAGTTTTTGAAATAATAAGTTCTACAGGTGCGTTTTGCTGGAGAGTGAACTTGAATGAACGTCATGCTCTGGATTGTAACGCTCATTCGGCTTTTTTCGTCTTCAGTCGGGAATCTTGCTCGTACAAGGTCGTCCGCGACATATACACCCCTAAAAAGAAAAAGAGGGACGTTTCCCCCTTCCCCCACCATGAAACATGGTAGTAGAAATTGTACACTAAAATTAAACAAAATGTAGAAAAAGGACAAATTTTTATAGAACTAAGTAAATAGTACAATTATCATTAGCAATATTGCAGTGAATGTAATATATATTATAAATGCGAAAGTTTGTGAATATCTTTGTGGGTCTTTCACGCAAAAACAACTGAATGGATTTTAATGAAACTTTACAGTAATATAGCTTATACATCAGAATAGCACATATGCTATAATTTATAGCATAGACTATAATTTATAAAGATTTGTGAAAAGTGCCCAAAATATAACGATATTTGTCAAGTAAGTAGGAAAAAATTCTGCCATCTGCTAGCAATTCTAGCGTGCGCTTCAAAAAAGCCTACCTCAGCATATATCTATCTTTTGTTTGTGAAAAACTCTTTTTGTTTTGGCTACGCAAGGGGCTCGCTTCTAATTAATTCCTGTGATCAGAATAATGCCTATTTTTTATTTCAGAATAAAACTAAGTTTTGAAGGGAGAGGTTGTTAGTAGGAAAAAATTCTGCCATCTGCAAGCTTTTCTAGAGTGCCACGTCAACATATTTCTATCTTTCGTGTATGAAGTAAAACGTTCCCCTCTGTTTTGTCTACGCCAGGCACCACTGCGTGCTCGATTCTAATTTTTTGCTTTGTAATCACTATTTTTTTATTTCAGAATAAAACTTACTTTTATCGCTTCTGGTATTTAAATTAGATAAGTTAAGTCTTTCACACTACACTACATCATTTGGAAAAATTTGCAACTTTGTTTGTGGTTTGTAGTTAATTATAACGCTATCGTTTTAACTGAATAGGCAGGCTTTGCATTTTTTAAGTATAAAAATAATAACTGCCATACTGTATTTTTTGGAAGAGTAAAAAAAAAAAGCACCAACTAAGAATTATGCCGCGAAAGCTTAAATCTAATCTTTCCCAACGCTCTAATTCAGCTCGAGCTATGAAAGTAGCTAGATTTAACGAAACGTTTCCGCAAGCCGAACTGCGAAGGCTTGAACAGGCGGAGTGTGATGCAGCTCACGGAGCTGCTGAGACACCAGAGCGGTCCCAAGCTCGGCGTCTTCAGCATGCAACTTACATGGCATCTCAGAGAGATACAGAAACCATTGAAGCAGCTGAATCTCGCAAACGTGCTGTTGCTGAAAGGGCACAACAGCGACGTCTAATATTCACAAAAAACACGTGGGGGTATTCGATAAAGCTGCATTCGAGTATGACGAAACTCTTGATTACGAAAGCCACAAGCTTATAAAAATAGAAGCGATGAATAAAGAATGCAGATTTTGCGGTGCTCTTAAATGGAAAGAGGAATCTGCAGGCATGTGTTGTTTGGGGGAAGTAGCCACAATCTTAACTGGAGAGGCCAAGTGAGACAATGTTCTTATACCACGCATCCCAATCATACCCAATAACTTACCATTTAATTTTAAACGCCTGCAGTTCCCATTAAAAGTTGCATTTTCAATGACTATCAGCAAATCGCAAGGCCAAACCTTAAAGGTAGCAGGCATACATTTGGACTCGCCGTGTTTTTCCCACGGACAGCTCTACGTGGCTTGCTCAAGGTTTTCTGAATCGCAAAATCTGCATGTTTATGCTGAACGAAAAAAATCGTTTAACATAGTTTATAGGAGTATATTGCAATAGCTACCTATAACTTTTGCATTACTATCAATCATCATATACAGCCGTACATCTATCAACACAAAATATAGGATTTATAATACCTATCAGTGAGATCATCAAAAATACTTGGTTTCAGTTTACATACATTACACAACATGGAACAAGGGTCTCTCAAAGTAACTCTGTCTGTCTGTTACGCCTCCTCGACTAAACCGTAGAACCAATTTTGATAAATTTTGGTATAAAGATAGATAGAGAGAACCTTGGAGAAGAAAATAAAAGCTACTCGAAGGACTAATCCTGCGCAGACGAAGTCGCGGGCACCAGTTATATAATGTATATACGTATCTATGTAAATAAACTGTACTCTAATAAACTAAATTTTGTTAAATATAAGGTTTTTTTTTAGTATTCTTTAACATGAAATTATTTTAGCACGAAAAAAAATCATACCCTCTCAGTTTTGTGTTAAACGATTTTCACTGCATGTAAATTTTCTATAAACTATTTTAATGATCCGAACTTTAAGATTCCTTAATGCCATTTGTTTATCTAAAAAGTAAACATGGATGTTTGCATGTATGCATGACCTCGCTTCACTCCAACACTGTTCAACCGATCACTATGAAAAATGGCATGTATATGTATTTTTTATGGAGAAGAGTTTTGTGCTATCTTCTTTATAATATAAGGAACGGATTTGCTTGCGAATATTACAATTTTACCATAAAGTAAATACAACAGAAAGTAATAATAACGTATTACACTTCTAAATATAAATTATTTACACTACTTTAAGCGTTCATTACACAAAATTTGTAACAATGTTTTGCTTTTGCTGGGCAGAGATCAGCTTAGGAAGGTGTTTTCGAAAATCGACACACAAGGACTTAAGGGGCGTTATAAATAAAAAAAAAATCATTTTTATCAGTTATTAGATCTGCAGACTTAAAATTTAACAAACATGTGTTTTTTTGTTTCTTTTTTTTGTGCTTTAATATGCATTTCGAGTAAAATTAACTCATTAAAAACTTCTTTATCCTTCAAACTGTATTGCTTAATTTTTCAATTCACCCGTAAGAAGAACGGTTATACCAGCTAGTTTAAGAATAAAAATCTATTTTTTAAGCGAATCGGAATAGCAATGAACAAATAGCTCTTTTTATCACATTACATAAATATAATTTGAGTCTACAAGAAAATTAAAGCAATTAAAAATTTAGAATAACGAAACTAAGTATACTGGTATTAAGAAAAAGTTGCATTAAATAATTTAAATATAAGAAAATAAAATAAAATTAAGAATTACCTTGCAGCAGCACCGGATATACTTGTACAAAATTGCCTTACAATCACAAAAGAGCTAGTATAAGCTAGAGATTATGTGATATAATTTCTGTTTAAATCTCTTTTTAAAGGTTTGACCTAGATTCCTCTCTTCCCAATCAAATAGTCTTACTATCCATTTGCTTAAATTAATACATGGATAGAATTGAACATTGTTAAATTACAACCACAATTCGCAAAGCCAGATCGGCTTTTCTGAACAAATTACTTATGATTTTAAGTGGGAATTTTAAAGTAGATTTTTCAAAAGACAAATGAAAACCTTTGGTTGATTTTTTAAAATCAAAAATTCAATTTAATTATGTCAAATGAGGCAAATGAAAACACGAGGAAGTACAGAACAACGCTTGAAGGAGTCTTTTGTATAGATATATAAATAAAATTTTCCATCTAAAATATGTATAACCAATTCCAGCAACTATAAACCTATTGTTTCCTTCTTAGAATACAATTAATTTACAAATAGGATTGTATATTTCGCACAAAAATATTTCGTTATGAGTACAGACATATGAATAAATAATTTTATAGGACAATACTAATATCCCCTTCTTTTTTATTCTCACCGAACTAATCCCTGAAATAGTATTACAAAATTTGAAGTTATCACTTGTATTGTGTGGTTATAAGCACACAAACTTTTTTTTGTAATCTTTATTCTGTCAATCAACGGATTTAATGTTTTTCATTAATTAAAAGATGTTCACTATTAATACCTGCAATCATTTTAAAATGAGTATTACAGAAGAGCATTTGTTTTTTTTCACCGATATGATAAATACTGTGCATAAAATTATTGAACTTCTCAATAAGTAGTACACATTTTTGTGAATTGGAAATTTGCTTGGTGTATCTTGCGCGTTAAAACGCTTTTACTGGACTTTTGAATGGCGGAGACAAACATTTTTAAACAAAATTATACTTTTTAAAAACATTAAAGTCACCAGACTTTTTTTTATCTTACTCAGCAGAGTTTTAAAATAAATTAACTCGTTATTTATTGAGATAAACACACATTGCATTAATTAAGAATTTAATTTTAAATCATTCAACAAGTCTTGCTTTATTGTGACTTGGATTTAATACATGTATACTTACAGTAACTGATATACTAAATGTATATATTTTACAAATACTAAGTTTATATAGATGTAAAATAATATATACAAAATGTTTATATATATATCTAAATGTATAAAAATCAAATCTTACAACCAAATTCTGCTTCATTGAATGAATCTTTATTCCTAAACCAAGGTATGTACTTTTAAAGCGTACTGTATAAGACAATCTTTTTAATGGTATAACGAATTTAAAAATCAATTGATGTAATGAATACTTGGAAGATGTTTTCAGTATAAAACTTCTATCGAAATCGTATCGCTTTCTGCAATTTAATTTTTTAAAAAATTGACTCTAAATGCTTGTTGGAAGAAGACATAGATAACGTCAGTAAAAAGAATCTCCAGATAGAGTGGGGATAGGAGTATTAGATTTTGCTAAATCGATTGGAGGTGAAGGCTTTGTGGATATTGCTACTAAAGAAAATTGAAATTTATTAGTGCTATAAGAAATCTGCTAAGTGGATTTATTGTGAACAATTTCCGAAAATGTTAGTACAGTCTATTCTGAGAATGAAAGCTCTGATGAAAATTGTGTGAAAAAACTGGTCTTATTCTTTCTTAATACGACACGGAAAGGAATAACTTTAGCGAAAAATCTCGAAAAAGTTTCATGATTGAAGACCCCAGCTCTCAAAGAAACCGAGGATTCAAATTAGAGCTGGAATATTGCCCACCTCCATACAACGAAGTTTAATGAGAATTTGTAAGGGCCGGAAAATAGACTGAAATAACAGATTTTTATACGGTTGGAATTTTTAAGTAGTTGCTCTCTAATCTCTTTGGAGGAAAATAATAAAAGACAGAAAGCAACGATATCATTTTTAAATCTAGAAAACATTGTCATCTCATTGCTGTTTGCAGTGATGAGGAAGAGAAATCTAACCACAGAATTTTATTGTTTTACATATGTTTATGTTTTTAATTAAAATTGTTGAATGAAAACTAAACTGTTTTAAAAATTTTCGGTATTGGCCGTTGGTCTCGAATAGTACAATATCATAATACACAATATTGTTATGCGTATTGTTATAAAAATGCATTAAAAGATATATTTACTTAAAACATTAAAGGGACTTTTAACCTACCCTATATTAGTTATTTAACATGTAATACAAATTGCAGAATTAATAATTAAAGTATTTTTTTATTCATAGATAATTTATTTTTTAATTATTGCCGAAAAAGAGCATTGAACACACACTGAATGAAATAAAAATTGGTCATTAAAAGGAATTAAATTAAGTAAAAAAAACTGTCTGTGTTTCATGTATACAGATACAGGACAAAATAATAGGAACATTTATGAAAAAATGAATTTTTTTTATTAGTGAGAGACTGAGCCAACTCTCTCTCTCTCTCTTGAAAGCATTGGCCCAATCTGACACTAAATGACAGCTTGCAATCGACGTCGGATTAACAAATAAAGGTCTTGAACAAAGTTCATCGGCATTCACATCATTCCTCCTGCATGACCATCTCGAGTTCAGATAGTGCGCGTACAGGAAAAAGCCGAGCACGGATTATGCTCTCTAAAAACCCCACAAACGTTCAAGAATTTCAGATCCGGTAACCGAGGACACCAAGCAGCGAGACATGTGAACATAGGTGTTGTCATTTTGGAACACAGGACATTCTCCCGGAAAGAGAGTATGAAGCATAGGGAGAAGATGATCTTCGAGAATGCTTCGATAATGGTTACCTCTGATCATTCCCCTCGAGACAACGAGAGGCCCCAATCCACGGGAAAATATTGCTCTCCACATCAGAAACCCTCCAAATTTC
This sequence comes from Trichonephila clavipes, assembly GCA_019973935.1. Taxonomy (NCBI): domain Eukaryota; kingdom Metazoa; phylum Arthropoda; class Arachnida; order Araneae; family Nephilidae; genus Trichonephila; species Trichonephila clavipes. Next base: position 817,960 of record BMAU01010900.1, read on the forward strand.
ACGGTTGGAACCAGGCAGTTAACATGAAATGATTCTGCCGTGTTCGTCAAACGAGCACACGTCTGATGGGCTGGAATATTACAAATGAGTATTCATCAGACCACATGACTTGTTCCCATTGCAGTTATGTCCAGTTTAGGTGGTCTGAATACCATTGTAATCTCTTCAAAAAATTCCGCTCTGTAACTAATGATTATGGAATAGCTACACTGCCATGAATGTTTGCAGCAACTACCAATGAATAGTTTTCATGGATAAGGGGTTCTGAAAGAGGATATTCATCTCGAACGTTATTTAGGGTGGTGTAATGTTGCGCTTCCAGAATGCCATCCTCTTCAACATCCGTCCATCACGGCCCTTCAACTTCGACTTTCGCCCACTGTTGATTCGTGTATGTTGTCATAACACTTGACACAGTGGTCCTTGAAACACCCACAAGGTTGAATGTTCTGGGCAAAGACGCTCTAGCAATGTCCAAATTTGTCTAGCAATCAAAAAGCAATATACAACTTTTCAGCTCCCCCGAAATTGAGCATTGTATATCCACATCCTTCTGATCCTTCCAATATTTTATTTTTTGTTGAAGATTCAGAACACATTTTTAAATACATTCGTAACAATTGGGTTGATCAAAAAAATGCAGCTCAATGTTTTTATTTTCCAGATTTGTTGAAGATCATAATAATATTTCATTATTAGAAATAAATTTCCCTAAGCTTAAAACGACTAAATGACATAGAAATTAATAATTTAGTAAAGTTTACGTATGGTTTAACTTTGAAGGCTTTATTTCCAACAAATCTTGAAAAACAAAATGTGAAACTTGTGCTTAAGATATTTAATAACTTTTTTTATTTGGGGGCTCCAACTATTAGGAGAACATAAACGAATGAATTTTGAAACAATATTATTATTATTTTTTAAATTTGCAAATGGTGGAAAATTGTTAATGTTAAAACACATGTAAAGGGATATTTGTTTGATCCTTATCAGCAACCGTTTACTTTACCTTCAAATAACAAAGCATGGGAATTCGTACGTAAAACTTTACCATGTTTAAACTCTTGAAAGGAAAAAGATTGTACTACTGGGACCCTTACTAAAGGAACACATTTTACTTTTATACATACCACATACGCATTACTTGAAAAGACAAAATATTGTATTAATGAATTAAAATTTGAGTATTTCTTCCCGGAAAAGTTCAAACAGATGTAATAGAAAATCATTTAATGAAATATGGTACACTCTCAGGTTCTCAATATTTAATATCAATTCTACAACTTTTTGAAATAGAAACTAAACTAAGAACTTAAAAATTTTTACCTGCAAATTGAGTTTCAAACTCTTATAAACAGCTTAAGTTAAAAGACCTTAATTTGGAAGATTCATGCAATGAAAATCATTTAGAGTCATTTGTATTGCATGATTATAGAATTACACAGTCTAAAAAAGATTTTCGTGATGCTCAACCGTAACCATCTGTTTTAATGGATTAAGCTGGTGTTTGTGCAAATGCATCATTTTAAAAAATAAAAATTCGACTTTTGTTCCAAATCACTTGTTCTTAGAAAAACTTTTGAACTAAATTCTAACTAAGATTTAATAAGTAACATAGACAGAGGAAGTTTATTGTTTCCTTCCTCAAATGTTGTCACAGCAGTATTCTACAAAATTATTCAAAAGAATGAATCAGAGAAGTTCCGTAGGCGATGGACGAGGTCTCCCCTCAAGTAGTCACGCCACAAATCAGTGCCCAGGCCTTGTATCTGGGAGGTGCTGATACTGCAACCAGCCATTGTGACCGTAGTAGCTGTCTTCAAACTTATAAGCAGGATCTTATGGGAGTGGAATCTGAAAGGAACAAAAATAAAAAACGCAACAGAAAAAAGAGTATACACTCTAAAACATAAAGGAAAAAAACAGTTTGTTGTTGTTAAATGCAGTGGACTTTGCAATCAGGTGATGCCATTACACAGTTTCATATGGTCAGTGGCTGGTTAAAGGCGTTTTTTAATAATGTCGTAAGTTTTCTTTCGCTTCTTGGCTCATTCCATCAATATTTTCCTTTGGTGTTGAAATCTTGTAGTTCTTCACAATGTTTCTTGGCAGCCTGAAGTTCAACTTCCTGGTCTTTTGGATCCAAGTGAGCTTTTGAAACTTCATTTACACTAGGTTTGTTGCACTCATTTTTGGAATTTTTGCAGTGGTATGTGTTTCCTCTACCTATCGTCACAGTCATTAACATTCATTTGCATATGAAGTTAACTATTTATTTTTTACTACACTTTAGAAGAAACATCAATATAGTCTAATCACTAACGTAAAATGAATTATTTGCGTGACTTCGTTAAGTCCATGTGTTCCCCTAACTTTTTTTGAACAGTGTATTAATTCATACGCACATTGGCCATTGAATTAGAAATCTTTGAGATTTGCATTGAAATGCGTGCTAGAGAGATACAGTATGCACATTTTTTTATGACGTGGGTTACACGTGGTTAGAATCTTAGTAAAAGTAAGTACTTTTGACGATGAATGAAGTAAAATAGAAATGTGATAGATCTTTCACCATTTGTGAAAAAGGGCTTTTTTTGTTGGTACCCGTTTAGCAGGGCATCTATTTCGAAGAAAACGTAATCTTATATACAATGAGACAAAAGATTAAAAAGTATATATTGAAAATCATTAAAAAAGGAATAAAAGGGGAGCAAGGACAAACATTTTGTTACTGGATGTCTAATGGTATAAAACAGTCAACAACATTTAACTAAGTGAGGGAGAATTGAGGAATAACTTCTCACAGTCAAAGGTTAATAGGCAAAACTAACAGATAAGATGATGAATGAGGAGAGCAATATCACCAAAAAAAAAGAAAGGTCCCAATAAAAAAGAAACTGTCGGTTAAATGACAAAGTCAACAAGAAGGTAAAATGGGATAAAATATTCCCAAAGCTAAAACACAATTAAAAACAGTAGACCCTCAAAAATTGGAGAGGGATCAAATTCTACATGAAGGCGTTAACAGATGCAATAAGCATTAATCCCCAAAGGGCAAATAGTGAGTTGAGTAAACATTAACGTCACCCTATTCCGCTACTCGAGGCTTTGGACAATGGACTTTGTAATTAAAAATAATAGTCAGGTGACGAGGATGACATCCCCTCTCCTAACTTTCACACCAATGAGAGGACGTTTGAGTCTCGACATATTTAACGTGCATCGGACCCCTCTGCACAGCGGGTCTTCAGAGTTACTAGGCTCGAACTCATGATACGCTTGCCACGAGTCCGTTTCCTTGATCACTAGGCTACCGTGGCCGCAAATGGAAAATATAATTAAAACTAGAGGGAGACCAAACCAAGGCCTACATCGGAGAATCAAAGCTTTCAGTTATGCAGGTTCCCCAGTTACGCACACCCAGTCACCAAATGCAAGGATCAGTGTCCCCATAGCCTACTTGCTGCACGTAAACGGGGCTCATACCAGGAATCAAAACAGATATGACCCCCGGTAAGGATCCACAAAGGACTCTGGAACCGTGCCATCAGCACCCTGGTACAGCGTTCGTCAGGGGACAAATTCCTGGGTAGCGATTTGTACCAAGAGCACCGGCTGAAAGCGAAGAACTACTTTCGGTCAAAGGATGGGCCCTCTAGAGGTGAAATCTTGACACAGCAAGTATAAGATTTCTGGTGTTATGAAAAAAAATATTAAGTTGGGTGGAAAGGAATATATTATATTTTCTGTAAATAGCTGTAGAGATCGATATCTCGTTAAGTATCAATAAAACAATTTCAGATTTATGCTCGTTGTAAAGATGACATTTCGCACTAAAAAAATACTTTTGCTGTTTTTGTTCCATTCAATTGTAAGCTACAGGGTATTTAACTGAAAAATATACCGAATTTTCTCTTTGTGAACTTTCATGTTTTTCTTTGATAAAAGTGAAAATGCGAGCCAGGTGGCTGAAATTGTGAGTGGTGTTTATTGTCCCGATACTGTAACAGCCAACTACTTGCAATCTTGGTTTCATTGATTCCGTTCAAGTATGCGCGTCATTGAAAATGTCGATAAAACCACAGAAATAATCGAAGTTGAACGGCATGTTAGTAGTCTTAGCATAGAACAGGAGCTAAAGATCGAACATCGAGTCGTTTCAAATCATTTGCCCAAAGCTGTAGATTCAAAAAAGCTTGATATGTTTGGGTGTCATACCACTAAAAACATGATGGATCAAATTTCCAGCTTATAAGCCTTAGCCAAACGGAATAAAATCGACCAAATTTTTAAACGGATGGGAAATAGGGAAGAGAAGTGGGTCACATAGAACAACGTTGCCTGAAACCCATCGTAGTCAAAGCGTGGTGAAACAGCTCAAACGGTGGTCAAATCAGGAAGGATCTACCTTGCATTTGGTGGGACTCGAGAGGAATAACTCATTATGAGTTCTTTCTAATATAGCCAAACACTAAAGTCGGATTTCTACTGTTTCGAATTGATCAGTTTGAAGCTAACAATTCACCAGAAATGGCCAGATTTGGGCAAATAGGAGATAGACTGTGTTCGATTAGGACAAAGCCGGGACACACACACGTTTTATTGACTTACCAGAAACTCTTAGAGCTTAATTGGGAAATATTCATGCATTCACTATATATTTTAGACCTGACTTCAAGCGATTGCCAAGTTTTTCTTGCAATGCAAAACTTCCTTGGTGATAAAAATTTGGTATCAAGAGAAGATTAATTGTCGATTTTAAAAGTTTTTCTCCAGTAGAGACCACAACACAGTATAGACCATACATCACACACAAAACAAACCACACATCACACAAAACAAACCACACATCACACACAAAACAAACCACACATCACACACAAAACAAACCACACATCACACACAAAACAAACCACACATCACACACAAAAAAACCACACATCACACACAAAACAAAACATCACACACAAAAAAACCACACATCACACAAAAAAATAAACACACACAAAATCATCACACACAAAAAACCACACATTACACACAAAAAAAAACCACACATCACACACAAAACAAACCACACATCACACACAAAACAAACCACACATCACACACAAAACAAACCACACATCACACACAAAACAAAAACCACACATCACACACAAAACAAACCACACATCATACGCAAAACAAACCACACATCAAATCAAACACAAAACAAAACAAACCAAACATCACACACAAAACAAACCAAACATCACACACAAAACAAACCAAACATCACACACAAAACAAGCCACACATCACACACAAAAACCACACATCACAACATATAATGGACAACACAACATAAATTATAATGGACAACACAACATAAAATATAATGGACAACACAACATATAATGGACAACACAACATATAATGGACAGCATATATAATGGACAACACAACATATAATGGACAACACAACATATAATGGACAGCACAACATATAATGGACAACACAACATATAATGGACAGCACAACATATAATGGACAACACAACATATAATGGACAGCACAACATATAATGGACAACACAACATATAATGGACAGCACAACATAAACAACACAAACACACACAGCACACAAATTGCAACACAAAATAAACAATACTACGCAAACACACACAACACAAGCACACATAACATAAACACACACAGCACAAAACCACAAAATAAACAGCACATCAAAAATTTTCAAGATAATGGTAAATTTCAATATAAAAATCTATTGTTTTTGTAAACCTATTCTAGTTCATTCCAAACCAGTCATCCACGCTTTAGTTATAAAACTTGGCACAGAGACACAGAGATTATCTCAGAAATAAGACCAAACTAGTACTTCTTTATAAATACCAAAAGGCAGACTTAGTCAAATGATGAATAATTGAGACACAACACAACTCACCACTTCTTCCAAAGTTTTAAAAAAACTTATTTTAGAGAATTTACTGGACACTCTTAAATCTGACCTGGGAGCAAAATTAACCTCCAAATCCTGGGCTAACATGAATGATACTTGGATAAAGTTTTGTCAAATACAGAGCATTTTCCTGCAAGATAAGTACTAGACAAAGGGTCACAAAAACGTACTGAGGTAAGCAAACTATACTAGAAAGCAAAATCTGAACGGCAAAGAAAATTTTTCTGATACAATATGAAAAGAAAACTTTTTATGCAAGTTACATGAAAAATACCCTGAAGCTGAGTGGACTGATGTCTCTATAATACAAAAAAATACTGAGGCTGCTGTTTACAGTAAACTCTTTTTCCAGTGTACTGTGGAGCACTTCATGCTGAATTTTGATACAGAGATCCTTTTCCTCGATGAGGAAAACCCACCACCCTCCATCACCGAAGTAACCCTTGCTATTAAAAAATTAAAAAATAATAGATCAACCTGATAGCATTCCATCCGAGTATTTAAAGGTTGATGAACCAGAACTTGTTAATGCCTTGCATAAAATTATAGTTAAAATATGGGAGACTGAGAAAATTCCCATTGAATGGGAAGAAGGCTCTGTCTGCCCCATTTTTAAAATGGAGACCAACTTGAATGTCGTAACTATAGGGGAATTACTCTCCTTAACACAGCATATAAAATATTCTCCAACTTGCTGTTTGCAAGACTTCAGCCTTATACAGACAAAGTAATCGGAAACTACCAATGTGGTTTTAGACCACAGAAATCTGCCATAGACCGGATTCATACGTTGAGACAAATCTTGGAGAAAACTAAGGAGTATATAAAATCAAAACATTTCATTTATTTGTCGACTTCAAAGCTGCTTATGACAGCATAAATAGAGATAAGATGATTGAAGCAATGACTGAGTTTAAAATACCCAAAAAACTTGTCAATCTCATGAAAGCTACTTTAAAAAATGTACGCTGCAGGGTTAAAATACAAAAATATCTGTCTGAGCCCTTCACTACAGAAAGAGCCCAGCGCCAGGAAGACTCGCTTGCCTGCTTGCTCTTCAATCTGGTATTGGAGAAATGTATCCGAGACAGTGGCTTAGACCGAAGCGGCACTCTGTGGAATAGGTCACTACACTTACCGGCTTACGCAGACGACATTGTCATAATTGGAAGATCTGAAAAAGCAGTGAAAGAGGCTTTTCAAGCCCTTGAAATCTTAGCCACAAACATGGACCTCACTATCAACGAGGATAAGACAAAGTTCATGGAAACACTGCCCTCTTCTGTAAACAACACCTCTTTTTGTGTAAACGGTCATTCTTTTGAAAGGGTTAGTGAGTTCAAATACTTCAGAACCATTATTAATGACCAAAATAAGCTGAAAGCTGAAATAAACAACCGTATAAAATCGGCTAATAAATGTTTTTTTGGACTAAATAAGCAATTAGGATCGAAATTTATCAGCGGAAAAACAAAGTTAAGATTATATAAGACATTAATTTTGCCTGTGTTGCTGTATGCTAGCGAAACCTGGACGCTGAATTTGGAGACTATACGAGCTCTGGAAACCTTCGAAAGAAAAGCACTGAGAACTATATTTGGGCCTGTTAAAGAACAAGGATGTTGGCGTACTAGATATAATTTCGAGCTATATAGGCTTTACAAAGAACCTCAAGTTTCTCAAGTCATCCGAAGTAACAGATTGAGAAGGCTCGGCCACATCTGGAGAAGCCCTGAAAACAACCAGACCAGAGCTTACACTTTTAAGAATCCTATGGGATCTCGAGCAAGAGGAAGACCACCAACAAGGTGGATAGATGATGTTTAAAATGACTTAAAAACTCTAAATATTAAAAACTGGCAGAGAGTTGCTGCGTATCGTGGGAATTGGAGGAAGCGAGCTGTGGAGGCAGCCAAGACCTGTAACAGGATGTTACGCTTATAAAGAAGATGAAGATCCTTTTCCTCTCAATAGCTCTGAAAAACTCCAAGAAAAAGATTGATTGTTTCTCTAAAGCTGTTATTCTGGTCCATTCTCAAGCAGACATTCAGGCTGTGGTTATGAAACATGACACAGACACAGAGATTATCTCAGAAATAAGACAAATCGTAAACTTTCTTCATAAATACAACAAGACGGACTTGAGAAACACTTAAGGTGTAAGACATCCCACAATGTAAATACGCACTCTAGTGAAATATTCTTGTGTGAAATGCTCCCATGTCGAAATGCAATTACTTGTGAAATATGTAATTACTTGTATACTATATTCTATCCCTATTGAAAGATTCTTCATCACTGAAATATATTGAACAATATCATATTGAATTTGTTCGAGGACAGTCGAGTTCCGCACTTTCTTTTAACATTTAAAATCTTGGGATTGCGTTCTATATTAATAAAATTAAAACTCCTCAATTAATGACTGCTACAGTGAGTGAATATTAACGTCGCACTGTTCAGCTACACAAAGGCTTTTAACGGTGGACCTCGTAATTTTGAAACATGGTGAAGGAACGAGGACGACACCTGAGCTGACACCCCCTCTCCTAGCTACTGCACCACAACAACAAAGTTTAAGCTCTCGACAGATTTAACGTACATCTCTCCCCAACACGGCGGGTCATTAGCGGTACTGGGCTCGAACTGGTGACATGCCTACCACGATCTGATACTTTGACCACTAGGCTACCGCAGCCACCTGCTACAGTGAGAAATCAATATCAAAGACGTGAGCTGCTGCATGCATTACATAATCAGTTTCATATCTACCACTTGGGCCATATTTTAAAACAAAAGCATGCTTAAAGGATTTACTTTGAATTAAAAAAAATTAAGACACACATGCTGCAAATTTGTTATCTAAATTTAAATAGTATTTAACAACGCGGATTTCCCTAAAAAGCCTTTTGTTCTAAATAATTCCTACGTATTCTTTAGTTTACAAAAAACATCATCATATATAACATCTTATATATGAAAAAAAACATCTTATGTTTCTGATCAATTAAAGTATACATATATATCATAACTTACTCACAAGGGATGATCTCTTCCAAGTCGCATTGAAGAATTGAGTCAAGTGGCCATGGCCAATAACTCGCAGTTGGCAATGTTTGTTGGCACTAAAAACCGCCGTGTAGAGGGTAAGAGACATGACCTCTGTCTCATGTTTGAAGAGTGAGAGCGTAGCTTCTATAGTGTAACGTTAATAAAAAAGTTGCATCAGAATATTTAATAATACAAAATATCCTATTTTTAACTTTTAACTGTTGCTCATTATCAATTTCAATGAAAAAAATTTTAAAAGAAAACATAAATTGCGATTACAAAGCGAAGATAATGTTACTCAATAATTTTCTTAAATTACCTCAGTTTATGTCAAGTAGCTACTAAATCCATGATTTTTAATCACTTCCAAAAGGAAATACTTCAATTTGAAATTACCATCCTTATTCAGAAGTGTGTGTGGCATTATACTAAGTCTTATACTAATATATAATTTCAATTGATTAAACCACTAGTTTTTAAGAGTAAAGTAGAAAAAATTTACAATAAAATAAAAAAAATTCAAAAGAGAAAAGGTTGCAGAATAAAGCTAAATGATTTGTAGATTAGTTAAAAACATAGTATGCATATCTATGTATGATTTCTAAATAGTTTTTTTTTGGCATATCTAAAAGTAGGGATTGTATATTTAAATAATTTTCATACAAATGTGAATGTGTTGAAATTTATAAAAATAAATTAATTTACACAAATATAACGGTTAATTTCCTTTACGATTAGTAATTGTGCAGTCAAATTTCAAAAGCTGAAATGAGAATTCTGAAAAATCAATGTTTATTTTGCTACCCTTGTGAACAGAATTATAGCGATGATGTAAATCTTAAAAAATAATTAATCCGATCAATTGTTTTTACCCAAAATGTTTTAAAAAAGACACATATTTTTAATGTGTATGCACCATAATTAAACACCATAATAAAATAGTAAAATGGAAGAATTGTATTTTAATTTTAAATTTTTAAATTTTTACACCATTTTTTATTTTAAATTGCGGAACAAAAAAAATAATTAATGCTTAACACTGGCGTAGCTACAGTTTTGAATGCGCCCTGCAAACAGTTCTGAATTCGTATCCAAATTTAATTCATAATTTCACAAAAACAATTCAAAAATGCATTTAAAAGCAAGAATATTTCGTCAAGTAAATTGTGTATCGTCCAAATAAATCTTTGAAATTTTACAATCTAAAAATGCTAAAACAGGAATGCTATTAAAAAATTCGGCCATTTAAAAAAAATTACACTAATTTTAAACGAAGTAAAAAAGGACAAATAAGTAGGAATGTATTTACTTTTTTGTGGAAAACCATTCAGAGAAATACGAGTACCAGTACCTGAAGAAGTAGAATACGAGGAAATTAGAAATGGCTGGAAAAGAAGCTAAAAAGATAAAATATTTAAACTGGAATATGAAAAAAATATAAATAAATAAAATAACTGTAAAAAAATAAAAATTCCAAGCCGAAAAAAAGAAAGTATTATCAGAATGCAAAAAGATTGATGGTAAATGCTATGAAAATTTATTAATCCGATTCCTCGAATGAATTGTTAATATATTCGATTAACTCGAATATGTATTGAAAATAATTCGAATAATTTTCAATATATTCAAAAATTACGAGTTTCGTTAATGAACTTCATCGAACAAGAAACATTTAAATTATTGTGACCACGCAAATTTGCACCTTAAGATCCACAATTAATTTTCTAACCTCTTTGTGTAAACTGTTTTCATTTTGCTTCCAAACTTATCACATTTCTTTACGGCTGAAATAAGCGAAATCTTAATCAAGAATAAGAATTTTTTTAAAAAATATTATTATTGGAAAACAAAGTGAGCAGAAAGGGCGAATTCGGTAATCCTTTTCAACCATAAAAATCAAAAGCTTAGCTTTAAATATTCTTTTAAAAATACAGATAATGTTCGAAATATCCATGTTCTAATAAATGACAGAAGACGCAAGCTGCAACCTAGACAACGCTAAGTAGGGAAATGTTTGAGTCAGTGTAAAAAAATCGAAATTAAAATCGTTTGAAATTAATATTGATAAAGTCATAAATATAAACAAATAAAAAAATTAATAATGAATACTGTCATAATAATTATAAATGGTAAAAAATAATATACATAACAATAAATAATAAAAAGACAAGTAGTAAAAAAAATAAAATCACAAAAAACAACAAATTGGCTACAAAAAAAAAAAAATTTGAATTAAAAATAATTTTTTTTTTAAATATAAAAAAAATAAAGTTTGGAGAAAGAGTAAAATAATATAATGATGGCAACCGCACAAAATCAAAGTAACTACATTAAAATGTTATCGCCCAACTTGGCGAATATCAATATTTCTTTTCGTGCGTATCGTACTCATATCAGATTTTCGATGATAATTCTTTTTTTTAAAAAAAGTACGATAAACATCCATCAGGTCGTTTTAAAGTCAACTTTAATTTATAACGAGATTCCAAAACACAAGTAAACGAGAAATATTCTTAGAAATGGAATTCTACTAGTAATATTTCTTGTTTATAAGAATAATCAGCATTCAGTTATGAAATCTTGAATCAAATTCCTTAAATCAACAAAAATTTTTAAATGATCAAATTTATGATGTATAATATTCCAATTTTATTATCATTAGTAGGATTTTCATTCCTTCAAATGAGTTAAATTATCAAAAAAAAAAAATGAATCAATTCATACTATCAAAATTATTCATCTGTATCGTATTGGCGCCAATGGAAACATATCTTTTTGGAATAATCGTATAGACTTTTGAAAATTTTATTTTAAGACAAATAATATAAAAAATATTAATACTTTTAACACAAGCAACATTCTAACCTTACCAGGAATAATTTAAAAATTACCCACTCTTTTTGTTAGTGTTAGAATCACATTCGAATTTGGCGCGATTCTGAAATGCAGTTATTTTTACACAGCATTTTTGGATTATCGACATATAAACAGTGATTGCTCCTAACTAGTCATTCAATTGTATTAACAAAACGTAGATTATACTCCAATGAGGAGGAAAAAAACGTCTGCTCTGTCGGTATGTTTTTTTTTTCGTCTGCTATTGGACAAAATAACACTTGTGGGGAAGGCAGATTATGTTGTGTAATTATTCTAAGTCTCCAAACCATACACGATTTAGAAAATGCAGATCCTCTTTTTACGTATGACTATTTCGATCCTCGCAGTTTTATGAGATATTACTAGAAATCCTAATTCTTTATTCGGTGTTTGCAGTTATTATTTCACCTTCTAATTAAAGTTAAATGCCATAAAAAGGCAATGAAATCGTTAGTATTAAGATATTTTGAAATGCTATATAGTTGAGAATTAGAAAAATATATGTAAATGTTTTTAAACTTTTTAAATATTACAAATAAATTCGGTAAAATAATACCTTGGTCGTTCTAAAATACGAAATTAATAGTTATTTAAATTAATTCTTGTTTGTAGTATATTTCAATCCGAATAGAACTATTCAATCATTTTACCATTTCAAAAAATTATTAAAGTTTGAAACTTTTTTGACTAAGCAACAATTCTTTGAGAAACAGTATCAACTTTTTCCGATAATATTTTTGTGTAGTGGTCTTCGAACTTTTTCAACTCACGAAACTCGTTGGACAATAAGGTGTTTTGAGGGAACCCCGTTCTCACACGCGTAGCTAGTCCTCAGTGGGTCCTGCATCAAAATTTTTTGGGGGCGCTTTTTGGGTCTCGTTAATATTTTACGATTTTTGTGTACACATGTTGGGGCCCCTGTAGCTTGGGTGCCGCATCTCATTGATACGGTGGTAGCTACGTCCCTACACATTCTATATATACACCCTTAGGAAAATATATCTTAAAATAATATTTAAAGTAGATCAAAATATATATTTTGGGTGCTTTATGTAAAGACAATAAAAATATTGTATTCGTTTGAAAAAATTAATGTAATTTTACTATAATAATACTTAATTTGCGATTTTAATGTCACCTACTCATACAGTATATTTTGTAACTGGGACGCACGCTTGCATTTTTCTAAGCAAAATGTCGAAATCTAGATCTATAGAAATTATCTGTTAATTATTAATCACAATTTCTGCGTTTAATTAGTTTTTATATATTGTTTTTCTCTCGTTAAGGAACATTTTTTCACGTAATAACATTGTTCTGAATGATGTAAAAATATTGATAGCTGTGTGAGAAATCTTGCTTATTTTGGCAGGAATTTGCAACCTAAAATTTAGGAGCAGTTCTTGCTCAAAGATAGATTTCAACGTCGAATATTTTTATTTGTCGATAAATTGTACCCTCCTCTTTATTATAGGGTTTTTTTTTTTTCATAAATGAAAAAACGGAGCATTTTACAATAGAAAGCGGTTTAGTCGTGCAAAACATTATATTAATGAGTATAAAATTATTTCGTTGGAACCGGGATGGTAAATAATAGAATATTTGCTGTCTGGTATGTGGTACATATAAAGAAAAATTATTTCAATACTCTTCTATTATATTATAATAAAAGTTTTAAAATATTTAAAAATAAAGTAACTATGTATAAATAGAATTTTCAGTCTTAAAATGACTGAGATGAGTTTTATATACTTGCGGTTATACAAACTTCATAGAGAACGTGAATCCCTTTTGTATACAAATTTATAATTTTTTTTATATTTCTTATTGCGACTCGTGGAATCCCCGGATATATCTTGTGAACTTTTTAATGATTTTTAAATTAGAATAAATATATCAATAAATCAGTGCTAAAGTCATGGTAACGAACTCGCGGCCGGCGTTGTTTCTTCAAGTATTGATGCAAAGTACTTGAATAGAACGGCAGATGCACTTTTAACTCTCATGCTTGATGGTACATATGTTGTACCAGTAATTTTTATTCGTTTATTGTGTGGTGGTACATAAAACGTACCGCTTGCTTGAATGCCTTTGAAATTGATGCTAGATGATACATTCTCTGAACCATTACAGAGGTCAACTCCAGGCAGTTACTCAAGTTTCCAACAAATGTCAGAAGCTATTTGTGTGCAATGGGTTTGTTTAGTAGTTCATTCTTTGATTAGCTGGGAGTCTGGTGAGTAGTATTTTATGAAAGTGACTGTGTTGTATATTTTTAAAGGTAAATGAAAGTAATTTTTATGATATTTAACACAAATCAGGTAAGTACATGTATTATGCATCTAAATGTGAATATTACAAAAATCAGTACCTCACATGTTCATTGCTAGTACAAATATTTGAGAGTCCTAAAAATGTATCACCGCGTTATTGAAAGCCTTCTTCTTTGCAAATACAAAAGCATTCTGTAGGAAAAATGGTAGGTAAAATGTAGGTAAATAGTGCAACGTTAATATTCGGTCACTCGCTTTTCTAATGCAGCGTTTCTCAAATTTTGGGTGCGTCCCTCCTAGGGGGCGTGAGCATATTTAAAATTTGGAAACAAAAGATTATTTTAAAAAATTATTAATTTACTGAAAGTAAACAAACAAAATGCATTCTGACAAAATAAAAAATAAAACACACATTTACACTGAAACAATACACTTATAAATATATCAGTCTATGCAATGTATTTTATAATTAATTTAACAATACTAACTTAAGAACAAGTTTGATAATTACCATCGACCTTATGAGTTTGTATTAAAACTTATCTTGATAATTTATACAGTTTATAATTAATCCCTTAATAGCCGAATAAAAGTTACATGATTCGTTCCCCAATGCCACCGTTTCCCACGTTGATGCTTATATGTGACGTTTTTTTTTGGAGGGGGTGGATGAGAAAAGGGATAAATAACCAAATCCTTCGCAAACGCTGTCAAAGTCATTTTTTTGCATTCCAGAACCTTCGGAATAATTTTACGGACCGTAGTGCACAGATAAGATCGTACTTTCGAAAGACGTATATATACGTCCAGAAAATTATTGTTTATATACGCCGGTGGCACTTAAGAGGCTAAAGTCG
Organism: Trichonephila clavipes; assembly: GCA_019973935.1. Taxonomy (NCBI): domain Eukaryota; kingdom Metazoa; phylum Arthropoda; class Arachnida; order Araneae; family Nephilidae; genus Trichonephila; species Trichonephila clavipes. The sequence continues at coordinate 832,981 of BMAU01010900.1, forward strand.
TATTTTAGCTTTAGTGGCAATCTATAGTACTTGTGAATTCAATACATTGTTATTGTATAGGGGGGGAAGGGCAATGAAACTTATGATTGAATATTGGGTCATGAATATTGAAAGTTTGAGAAGCACTGGTTTAACAAGGAGTTTTCTTTCGATAATAATTTCGATGAATTCCGTTTTTGACTGCTTTGAAGAGAGTTGTTGTTCTCGAGAGTGCGGACAACCACTTCTAATATGGCCTGGAACGCTGTTAATCTCAGAAAATCTCTTAATTGTTCTATAAATTAATAACCTTTTGATATCTAAATGCTCAAGAATCTTAAAAATTTCCGATGGGCTTTTCTTTTTTTGATGCAGAGAAATAAGTACTACACTCTTTTGTTCGATATTCATTCTCTCTGAAAAAAAACTCCGACTGATTTGTAACTGCATTCATGAAAGAGAGATAACAATTATCAAAAAGTTTTGCAGATGATCACCAACAACGAAATTTAAAATCGTCTGCTGCGTTTGAGTCAGAGTAGACAGCCACACAAGTTTATGTAGCAGAACGTATGGCACAATTAAGTATTTAAAAATGTATATTAAGTATTTACTTCCTTTTTTGTTAAGTATTTCCTTACCGAGCAAATTTTCGCATAATGAGTATAAATGCTTCGCGAATATATAGAGGTTAAACCTCTCTTTTTCTGTTTTTGAGAAGAGTTCAAGAATCAGAGCGATTGCAGGCTATATTGAAGTAAATGAAGGGGGGAGGGCAATCGAAAACGAACTTGAAGTCAAAACGTAAAAGAAAGTGAGTACGCAGAAGAGAGTGATGGCATAGAATTCTAATCTTTGACACTTTCGAACTGAGAATAAACAAGACAGTCAAAAACTAAAATGGAAAAACGAAGAATGAGCAAAATTTAGTAGGAGTACATGACAACCAACAGGGCAATCTGAGGATGTGTTCGAAAAAGTTCCGTGATCATATTGTAGCGGTATCATTTATATAAGACAGTAACAGCCTCCGGTCTGAAATGATCATTTTGATCTAGTGGTATGTGATGCACTTCGGATCCATAGGTACAGGGTTCTGTCCTTCGGATAAGCGCGCCACTTCATTGGTGACCCTGGATGAATTAAGAAAATCATAACCTTCTGAACTTTCGTGGCGCCATCAACCCGCAAAAAGACCAACCACAAAAAACCCTTATCAGACTCACTTGATGCAGCAAACTCGTCGGACTCACTTGACGCAGTAAACTCTTCAGACTCTCTTAAGGCAGCAAAACAATGTCGTCAGACGCATCTGACGCAATTCCTCCAATTAACAACTACAACTCTCACGTTCGCCATAACAACTATATCATTCGCTCGCCTATCCACCGGCTCACTGGTGGGGGAGTGTGTAATGGTATCATCTATATAAGCCAGTAACAGCCTCCGGACTGAAGGTATCATTTTGGTCTAGTGGTATGTTGCGTGCTTATGGACACATAGGTACCGGATTCTGTCCTCCGAATAAGCGCACCACTCTCCATTAAATTACTTCGACTTAAACCCACATTCTTTTGAATCGGTCTTGCATGGTAGTTTAATTCCATGTCAATTATTCTCCTTTTCCACATCTTTTGTGGATCATCTTTTATTTTACTCATTTTCCAGCAGATGGCATCACATTATGGACACTTTCTGTGTCAACGCCTTCTCTTTTCGATCGCTGTTCAGCGACACTCCCGTCATCACAACACGATTCGGCAGTGTTTGTCCTTTCCCTTTATTTAAACATCAAGTACCACGAGCACCACGGCATTAATTGCTTTTATTTTCCATTTCATCTTTTTTATCTTCCAAATTCCGTGTCTACTTTCTGATTTCGTTCAGTTAAGGACGAATTAGTGAAGAGCACAGATTTCTACCACCTCCCTCCGGGATGGTGCCTCGTTAAATATGTTCCATACTTGCCGATTTAATTATTTCTCGCTCTCTCACTGGTAGTATGTCCTCTGCTACTGGTGAGAAGCTTTCTTTTAGAACGGCTCTGAGCTGTTGTTAATAATTTTGATAGTATCTTTTAAATTTTATGGAACTTTCAATTAATTCTTCTCTTTTTTCTTATTAATTATGATGAGAGGGTAATACCGTTTTTGGTAAGGTACCTCGTATTTTGAAGCCGTGGGTTGAATGTCAAAGGAAGGGATCCTATTTACCACTGAAGATCTTGCGGATTTTCTTTGTGTTTCACCAAAGTCACATACACACGCACAGAAGACTTTTATATATAAAGATTATATTTGCGTAAATGCGCATTTTATTCTTTATTATGTCAGAATGCATTTTGTTTTGCTTCCTTTCAGAAAATGAATAATATTTTTAAATAAAGTTTTTTTTGCGACTTTTCGATATGCTCGTGCCCCTCCTTATTAGGTTATCCCGCCCCCCTCCTAAGGGGGCGCACCTCACAGTATGAGAACGGTTGCAGTAGAGCAACAGTCCATGAGGGCCAAGGCCTACTGTACCCATCCCAGTGTACGTGACCATTGGGTGCTGAGGTGCATTAGCAGATGTCGTGAACAGGTGGTCAATCTGAAGCGAAACTCCCAGTGTTTTAGTCCCCAAACAAGTTTGGTACTCATTTATCGTCCCACGGAAGAGATGAAAGGCTGAGTCAACCTTGCCTAGAACGAGGATAGAACCCCGAACCTATGGTGTGGAAGTGCAATACACTACCACTCGGACACTGGGCCTACGAGGACTATAAATGCATATTATAATTCAATTAAGATATCGAGGATTTTAAACCTTTATCTAACGACGGTACTTATAAGTACGACTCACTTTAAAATTACATAGAATAACCACTTTTACAAATACTCTGACTATATTTAGCAAGAATATTTTTTAAAATCCACTCCTCCAATATATATGGCAGCACGGATTCTATGAGGAGCATTTTAACGGGGAAGGCGAATAGTTTCATAGCAGAAATTACATTTTCAGCTGACGGCATTTTCAGCGGATTGCGAACGCAGTCATTTTTTGTTCCAAAAAAGTAGTTAATGTCAAAAGGTAAGTGTCTTTTTTTTGTATGTTAATGAAGATTTTAGAAAACGATTTGACTGTTTATTTTAAGGGAACAGTGTTTATAATTAATATTACAGTTGGATATCTTTAAGGAATTAAATAGCTCTAACGGATAAATTTTCCAAAGTTGAATATTTTTTATGTATATCCCTAAATTTTTTTAATGAAGTGATTAAAAAAAATTTGCATGAAAAAAACTTCAGTAAATTATAATGCGGTAGATAAAGGGATAAAGTATAAAAATTGCGTAAAATCCAGTGCATAGCGCGCACCGGCCTATAACGCGCGCCTATACTTTCAAGCTGCGTTTTTTAATTATTAGGTATATAATGCCGTATAATGCTTTTATAAGTTTCACTTGTATGTAACGGAATAGTTAAACTTGCTTTTTACCCACTTTTTTAAAAGGTCAGATTAATTCGAAATTTTGCACACTTGTCAAGGTTCGATGACAATACAATAATTTCATAGCTTTGCTCCATTGTCCTGATCAGGATAATTAGAAATATGATTTATAAATTTGGCGACTAATTACGTATACCACTTCCAGATTTAACGACTTATTGCACAAATCATTTTAAGGTTTGGTGACTAATTCCATACGCCATTTTCAATTTGACGACTAATTCCAAATTAAGCGATTAAAAGATAAGGTGCAACCCTTAAACCACGAATAGGCTTGAGGTTAATACAAATAAAACAAAAAAAGGGTTCTTTATGTAAGAAAGGGTAGGGTGGGTGCGTTAGCAATTTCTTATCACAGTATAAGTCTAGTGTTTCTGAAAATAGAAACAAGAGAAAAAAAAAGACTCGTGCATGTGAAAAAAAACTTTTTTTTTGTTGTAACTGATAAATATTTTTAATTTCTTTAATCAATATATATATATATATATATATATATATATACGTTTAGAAGTGATGATACGAATTAACATTATAACAATACGTCAAAAAGGTGATAAATTTATGTTCTAGCTGCTAAATATTTTTTTTGTATTTTGATAAAGCAATATGTTTAAAAGTGATGATACGAATTAACATGATAGAAAAAATAAATACTTTTAAAAGGTGATAATACGATTGACATTTAATATTTCTTCTTAACACACTTATATTAGTTTGACCTGTAGCTATAGAGACGGAATCTTTGAAATGTAACGATATGGACTCATCCGTGGCCCCGTAAATGAAGAGAATAAATACCCTTCACACCCATGAATTCATATCCATTGAAGAGCAAGACTAATTCCAGCAGCCACATAATTCCGGCTCCGAATATCAAACTCAAGGATAAATTCAACGGAGAATAAATGATAGTTTTAAATACTATAAAACAGGCTGTTGATCGAACTAAAAAATGAAAAATAAGTTATAGTTTATATAAAAAAAAACTAAAAAAGTCGCCTTTATAGTGAATCGAACTAAAAAGTAAAAAAAAAATAATTCTTAATATAAGAATAAAATGACTAACGAGAAAATTAATGTCATTGTGGTAAAAGCGTGGGGTGTGCTTTGTACTACATTTTTACACTAACTCAGCCTTTCGGAATAGAACTAGTAAGAAAATACAACAATTAATATAGCTATTATAATATACAACAACCCCACGCTTTTACCCCAATGACAGTAATTTTCTCGTTAATCATTTTTTTTATATTAAGAATTATTTTTTACTTTTTAGTTCGATGCACTATCAAAGCGTATTTTTCAGTTTTTTTAAAACTATAATTTATTACGAAGAAACCTGAAGTATATGTGTGCAATGCTCTTGTGTTTTGAAGTTATTTATTCGAGGTATCATCCTAAACTTTAGAAAAAGTAGTGTACTTCTAGAACTAAAACCCCTTCACTTCATAAGGAATGTCATTTCTCTAATATAAACAGTATTTCGATATATGTCGAAGGCTAATTTGTTATATGTTCCTCAATTTTTTATTTACTTTTAAAGCTCTCATATTATACCTGGCGTATAACGTGCACCCGTAAATTTCGACCTTAGGTTTTGTGTTAGAATTGCACGAGGTTAGAATTAGGTTAGAATTGCACTTTATACGCCGGATTTTACGGAATGTATTTTTATTATTCTGTTTGTGAAATTAATATTTTGGTTATGCGTTGATCAGCATTATTTACTTTATAGTTAGTAACTGAAATAATTGCTGTTGTTTTATAGTGTTATATATATAAAATGGTTCTTTTTCTGATTAGTTTTCATGACCAAATAGTTTTGTTGTTAGTTCTTTGATTAGCACAAAAATGTCAATTTTGACGAAATTTTTTATTTTATTTCAAATATTAAAAATTTGAATTTTTTTCTTTCTAAAAATACCTAACGTTTTTTTTGCACCCAAATTATTAACGAAGTTGTAGCAGTATTTGTATGAAGTGAGAAGAACAAAAACGAACTGAAAGTTAGATATCGAAACCAGAAGTGTTTGCTTTTTAATAGTTTTTAATCTTTTTAGTGTTTTATTAAATTTATTTTTAAAAATATTAATTTTGGTAAGATAATTATGCAACATGGTGAAATTTTTTAAAAATAGTTTACAATTTTTTAGTAAAATTTGGTAATATCTTCACACATTTGTTGTCCTTTTTCGATTTGCTGATCTTGCATCTCGAGTTTGTTTCATATATATCTTTTTATTTTGATATATTTGATAAGAAAACTTTCTTTTTAAAGACAAAATATTAATGAATTATGCCTAAAGCAAGATCTGAAAGGTCTAAGAAGTACTAATTTAATAGAATTTACTTGATCATTGGTGCTGTAAGTAAAGAGAATGTTAAAGCAACTAATGCCAATAATACTGATTCTGGTGCCAAAAAAGTTAAAATCTACCCGTAAAGATTTTAAAATTTACTCAGAAAGCATCTCTTAATAACATTTTATGAACTATTTTACATAAAGATGCAATTATTGGGCTTGAAACATTACGCTTAGGTGCATTATTAACGTAAATTCCTTTTAGTTTGGGATATAATGGTTTACTACCATTAATTAAAAATGCAAATACTTCCTTTACTGAAAATCTTGTACATGGATTTGTAAAATTTGACACGTTTTAACTTCTTCAAGACACTCCTTAGAATTTATAAAATTGTCTCGGAAAAAAAGAAAAACTGCACAAAAAACAAAATTACTAATGATGAAAAAAAGCAAAGTGTATTCAAATGGAACGTTTAAAAGCCCTTCTTTATATGATTATTATTATAATTTATGATAATCTTTGTGATAAACATTATTTTAAGAGAAAAGTTTTCGTGAATATACTGAGAGAGAGACAAAATAACACATACAAATATGTTTTATTTTACATATTTTTAAGCTTTAAGATACTAAGGAAAAATATATATGTATATATACCTGCTTTTCTATGTAAAAATTATTATTTTTTAAAGCAATAAAGTTTTTCTAGTGTGATCTTTATGTGTCTCTAATTTGTATTTTAACAAACTATATATTTAGACTTTAAGAAAAGCTTTTTTGACTATAAAATTGATACAAAAAAGTAAAAAAACCAGAATTTAAAAGAAATATATAATACTGATATGTATTTAGAAAAGGTTTATTCTTTTTATATAAAGATGTTTTAGGTTTTTTTACCAGGGTAATTTTGTAAGCTTTTGATTTTAAATTTTTAGATGCGATTTTCTCTGAAACAGATTTTTCCATATTTTATAGCTCGATGAACGTCATATCTCAAAAAACTCATCAGATAATTGTCGGAAGATTTTCATCATTGTTTTCTATTATAGTATGTGTGTTTTGAACTACGGATTAGGGAAAAACAGCACATTTACCATTTTTATGATTGTTCTTATTTGTGATAAATGCAAAATTTTTGAAAAATTTGCTTTTAGTATATTTTTTGAACCTTAATTTTGTAATAAATTGAAATAATTCAAAGATGATTGCATAGGTAACTGTTTTCTGAGTAAAATTCTGGCATTTTTTAAAAATTTTATGCAATAGAATTTATTTTATAGTGTTTGCCAAGATATGAAAAAAATGTCTAATTTTAATATATATCCTAAAAGTATCCATTTCTTTAAAAAATGCATTTGAAGAATTTTTTCTTTGCTACTTTTATACGTTTTCAGTTATAATTAAACAAAAAAGGAGTTTAAAGATAAATTTTCAGCAATATTTTTAAAAAATATTCTCGCAACTGGTCAAATATCTTAAAAGTATAACTTAACAGAGTTATAAGAAATAAACATCCCTTAAAACAAAGCCTTAATACTTTAATAATAAAATCTGAAAAATTGAAACTTAAAATTTAACGGATGTTCAGATGCTCCAAAAGTGCTGAAGAAATTCAGTTAGCAATTTTGTATAAATAAGTTTGCAAAAATAAAACTACAAATGATTTTTTTAATATATTTTTAAAGTTAAACAATTAAAAGACAATAAAAAAATAATTGAACAAAAGTAGACAATTTTTAAAGTGTTTAATATTCCATTGAATTCGTATTTTAAATCTAAAAAATTCACTTAATTGACTTCACTAGAGTCACATTTTTGCTATATAATATGGAAGACGCACATAAGAAACGGTTAAACAAAAGCTTTCTTAACTAGCTCTAATTTAGGCGAAACTAGCAATAAATTAGTTATTGTTAAAAGGATTTTAAAAAATGCCAAGTAAAATAGTGTCTTTGGTATAAATACTACAGTCGAGACACAGTTGTCAGCATTTTAAAAGGAACAGTAAGTCTAAGCAACTGATTTTTTTTTCACTTTACTTAAAAAATGAAAGTTCTTTGTGCTATTTTTATCGTCTGCTTTGTTGTAGCAGTAAGTAAAAAAGGTTTTTGAATTATACCATATATATTCATTGCTTATTTTTAACGAATTTATATTCTACAAGGGTTAACTCTCTGTCAATTAATTTTATGTGTATGACTTGTTCAACGCTTCCTTTTCCATAATTGTATATACGCAGATACGTCTTACCATATTTCAATCTGAGAAATTAAGCACATAAAAGAGTTTGTCACTGATTAAATTTATGAAGAAAGTCAGACGATTTCTTGCTTCAAGTTTCAATAATCACTGAAATTTATTTTCTTCAATTAGTAAATATACTGGTAAATGCAGAAACTCTTTCAATGTAAATCTAAACTAGCTCTACTTTGGTTTCAGTAAATCATAGTTTAAAAAATTCTATATGGATTAAAGGGATTAAAAATTTGCATACTGTTGTTGCTAATGCCATCTGACTCTATGACGGTGTCAGATCGAGGTTTACGAAATGCATCACGGCAAAGGGATACTTGTATGCCTGTCGTTACCCGTAGCTTTGAGCACCATTCAGGTGACAGCATGATTTAGCTCGGCTTACCCCAATTTTGAGGTAGAACAACCTGGAGGTTGTCAGGCACCTCCCATGTCTCTTCTCCTTCCTCCAACCTCACGTGAGGACTTGCGGCTCGACGGCTATTTAGAGTGCCCCCATGTCGTACAGGCATTATACTTTTGCCTTCTCCATGCATCCATACCTTCTCGGGGATTCGAGCCCTGGCCTTACGTCTCAGCAGTCAGCGTCACTAACCACTGTACCGGATGGGCGGCACACGCATGCTACTATTTCTAACAAAGAGCGCTATTGCATTTAAACTTTATCATTGCCTTCATTAAACTCACTTCCGGTTAGAGATTTTTCAATACCTTTATTCTTGGACGTATATAGACATGCAGTGTAAGCTCTTCTGGTGAATACTGAACACATAATAATTCTTTTTTCTATTGTTTTTTTTTCACAAGACATTTGTTAATAATTTAATTAATACAGTTTTTTCAACAAACTGAAATAAACTATTTGCTCATATGCACCAAACAAATAAAATGATGAATTTGAATTTTTGTTAGATATGAAATATTTAATTTTTTAAAGATTATTCCAATTATGTTATTCGCAAGAGTATATGTATTTTTCGGTAACTTCAAGTTCCCATGGCGTTTAGTAACGTTAGTTGAGCTACAATACATTTTTCTGATTATAGATGATTATTTCATCGTTTTACCAAAAAAAAATTAATCGACCACCATATTTTATAAAAAAAATTATATTATTACTTAAGTATGAAAAACGCAATAAAATAAAAATAAATAAAGGCATAGAATAGAAAAGGAAATTTTGTTAATTCTAATAATTTTGTATAAATTACTTTTAAGGGTACCAGGACATGCTCGAAAAAGTAAAATGCCAAAAATAAGACTCTTTGTTTATGGGACATTCATCTTCAAAAAATTCCAATAGAATTTAGATTTTTTTATCTTAATAAAGATATTTATTTTAATCATTCTGTAAAATTACAAAAATATTTTTTTTAAAAATTTAAGTTGGACACTTAACTTTTAAGATCTCATAATACATGTTTATGTTTAGGCACCATTTTTTTAAAGAAAGAATACCTTAAATATGTAAAATATTTTTGCACGTATATAAAACAATACACAAAATAGAGTGAACCTATTTTTTTAGTAAAATATTAAGAGTTTCGTTAAAAAAATTATGAAATTTTATAATAATGAAAATTATTTTAAATTATTATTATCCCCTCCCCTTTTTTCACAAAATAAAACCATTTTTTAAAAAACTATGTACTACTTCGACCAAAAAGAACAGGATCAGTATATACCCAGGTATCCTGTGTAGAAGTATAAAAAATTTAGAAGAAAGAGAAAATAGTGCAGTGTGTAGTTTCTTTAAAAGTGTACCTAAAAGCAAAAAAATTAGGCTTTGGGGAAAAAGTGAAAAAACTAAACATTTGTTTATATTTTTACCCATTACTCTTTTTCTCATTTTAAGGTTATTTATCAACGAACATATAAATGTTATACATTTTTAGATTCAGAAAAATATACACTATTTTTTAATGCAAAAATTGAAAAATTTTTTTTTTGAATGTGTATGCTATCCTGGTTCCCTTAAGCTCTTCCTCTTTTGATTAATATTATACGTAATATTTAAAATAAACTCCTTTGTTTCCGTTTATTAACTTGTAAAATTTATTTTTCTTAGGTTTTCTTAAGGTTTATTTTTATTCATGCTACTTTTATTTTTTCTGCCTTCCAATCCACATTATCACCCGAGGCTTTTGAAACCATTGTGGGGGATTCTGATCCTTTCAATTTAAATACTCAGCATAATTTTTCTCGGTTTTTCCGTGCACTTTCTTTTATTAAAAAGTGAAAAATTTAAAATATTATTGAATGCACACTTTTCGTTTTTTACTGATGATATTGTAAATAAGTAACAAAAATTGTTTGCTTTAGGCTGTGAATGCTGGAGATTGTCCTGATAATCCATGTCCCGATGGTCAATACTGTGTTCGTGTGATGGGAACACGTAACTGCGTCAAAGCTGCAAAGCAAGGTAATTAGAACTTAATTTCTCTTTCTCTTCTCGTTCCTTTTTTTTCATACTTGAGAAGAATTATGACTATTTCTAATTATCGCGCTTCTGAGAAAAATGTGTTGAATAAATATTATCGCGAGGCTTTTTTTTATTACATGTATACGTAGATAATCTAGAAAGAGAGGGTAAGTTCTGTTCAGCGACACAAAAAAAAGCAAACAATCCTTTTGAACTAACTTGGAACTAATAATAGTCAGACTACTTTCCGATGTGAGTACCACCGCTGCGTAAGCATTTATAGTAGCGGGACAAGTGTTTGAATGCCCTAGTCAAAGAGCGAGGTCACTTGCGATTGCAACCATTGGGAAACAACCTCGTCATCGGCCCAGAACCTCCTGCCAGCAAGTTCAATAACAGAGTAAAATCACTTGGTGTGAGATCTGGACTGTAGGAGGAGAGTCAAAATCTTCCCGTCGTGACTACGTAAGGCATTGTTACATGTCAAATGGGGTGTGAGGTGGTGCATTGTCATGAATAAGCAAAATTTCTTTCCGAAATATGCCAGGACATTTATTCTATAAGTATCTTGTAATAACTTGCGTCACTGATGATTTGTCCATGGGCCATGAAATCCACCAGGAAAACGCGGTGTCAATCCCAAAACATTTCACACATCAAGTTGCGACACTTGAACAATGTCTTGGCTGTCATCTGTTTTGGCAATGAAGTAAGCCTCCATTCCATTAATTACAATTTGGATTCCAGGGTCACGGGATATACCCAGGTTTCAACAACAATGAAGATCCGGCTTAAGAAGACATCGCCGCCTTCATTGTACCATGTCAGGAAGTCTAGAACACTGTCATTCTGTCTGCTGCTCTGTTATATTGTGAGGTACGCACAAAGAGAGAGAGAGCACATAGTTTTCAGAATTTCAATTTTTCGGAAACAATTTCAGGAAGAAATAACATGGAAATCAAATAAAATCGTCGTTATGGAAAAATGACTGTTATCCATGATCTTTGTAATAACTGCTGCAATCAAATAATCACCGATCAGAGATGTGTGATTATTGAATTCGTTATTATGCAAATTTTCGTATCTTTCATTGATTTGCCACACATTCACCTTCTGACCACAGAATCCCTCATCGCATTGGCCATAGAATCACTTCATCTGTACTACATCTGTTATTACCATAAGCTTTGGTATCTTTCGCTTTGAGACACCGGATGGCTGGTCAAATCTTACATGCGGCTGAAGGCTCGATTGTCTTAAACATTTCAATTTCTGACCAAACTGGCGTTGCATAAGTCAGTGATCTAAAAAGACCCTTCCCTGCTTGCCTATGACTCAGCAGAAAGCACACGCATGCATGACGTCCTGAACGTAGCTGTTCCACTGCGAAAAGTGGAAACGGAATTTACTTTCTGGATTGCCGTAGCACAGCGGTTTCCTTTTATGTTTCAACCTGACATCACGAATCCCCAAGATTTTGAACACCTTTCCCTTACCTAATATTCTTGATCGAAATACATGTTCTTACAATGAGAGGGGGGGTGCCATATAGTGGTCTAGTCTAGGATGCCACATCCTTCAATTTTTTCACAAGGCCTTTTAGAGTCTGTAAAAAGAAAAATCTTAACGTTACATGAAAGACTGCATGGATCCCCTAAAAAGGCACTGGGGATTCCCAGGAGTCCGTGGGATATAGTTCAAGAACCGCTTCTCTAGTACATATAATGATTTGCCTAAGTCCTTTGGTTCTTGTGCTAGGAACTGTCAATATTCCTTGGAACTATTCCAAATTTTAAACCATATTCAGCTCTGGCTATATTGTGGTAACAATTCGCAAAGGGTCAATTCCAGTTTTAATATGATCACGCTACTCTCACATACTGCTTAATACCCAGACCTAAATTCATGGAACACTTGTGGAATGAATTAGAAAGTCGACTGCAAGCTAGCCCAAAGCAGTGTCAGAACTGACCAGTGTTCTTCTGCAAGAGAAAGATTGAGGTGCAATTCTTACGGGAAACTTCCACAAATTATAGGAAAGCCTTCCCCACAGAGTGGCAGCTATTTTGGAATAACAGATTTGGCCATACTTCATAAAACCGTCCACTACAGGGAAAAAATTATTACATATATCCAAATACTTTTGATCATTATATTTTTCGTCTATTCGTGAACTTTCTCCTACTAATCTTCTTGGGAAATTTACTTCTTTTAAATACTGTTCCATTGAAAACTTTCTCCCGAAAAAGATACGGTTTATGTAAATCCATGTTTATATTTAAGCATTAACTTTTAGGTTCGATAGAAAAGAGAGAGGTTAAGAGTTAGATGATAGAAGTTAGTAATTAACTTAAAGTAGTAGAAAGTTAGTCGAGAGTGACTTGTTGATTAATTGCTTAAGGTATCCGACTAGGTTCGGAACCATGATTTTAAAAAAGCGTATAAATGGATAATTTTCATGATATTTAGTGTCACTTAGATTAGAATACATGTATAAAATTGTTTTAAGGACATTTTGACAAAAAAGTTATTTAAATACAATATTTCGGCAAAAAATTAACTTAGAATAACTTTTTTTCAAAATGTTCTCCTTTTGTGAAAAATGCTTCTATTATAATAATATAATATTTATATAAAAATAATAATATTTTGCCTGTATATGGCACAGACCTCTGTACAGAGACTCAACTATGATTTTTGAAAAATTCGCATTATTTTCAGAGTTACAATCAATTGAAATAATTTTCAGCGTTTTTTTTTTCTTAAAATTTCTCCCCTCTTTGTCGTAAAACATGGATAAACCCACTTCTAAGTTATATATTTCAAAACTTTTAGTTGAGCCTCTGAAAATAGGTCTGAGCTATATACAGGCAAAATATTATTATAATAGAAGCAATTTCACAAAAGGAGAATATTTTGAAAATACGTCATTCTATGTTCATTTTTTGTCAAAATATTGTACTTAAATAATTTTTTATTGTAATATTATTCTTAAAACAATTTTATATACATTTTCTAATATAAGTGACACTAAATATAATAAATATTAAACGTCATTTAAACGCTTTTTCAAAACCCCGGTTCCAAACGTAGTCGGATACCTTAATATATTTAAAATTGATAGTTGACGATTTGGTCAATTAGACATTTGAATTGGAGTGGGATCAACTAGAGATCGAATAGCTTATAACGGGATTTTGGTTGTTTGGAACATGTATTGTGCCAAGACGTTCCAAGAGTAAGTGATTCAATTCATAATAAAATATTAATCATCTCGTCTACCTCACTTCTGCTCCAATACTTAATAATAGGTGCATTTCCTAGCCTTGTTGAGACTTGTTATAAGATTAATGTTGATACTTGTTATAACATTAATGTTGAGACTTGTTAAAAGATTAACAAATTTTATTTGTCTTGAGTATGGCTGATCTTTATTCAGACTCTCGAACACTGGGAGATGTACAATGTTATGAATATATGTACATACATAAGTAGGCATATCTACCCAGCAGGAGCGTAGCAACGGCCATATCAGCCGTATCAATGATACAGGGCCCTGTATCTCCAGGGGCCCCAATTGTAAATTTTGACTCTTTCAAATACGTTTTATTAGAGAGAAAAGGGCTCCAGAGGAATTTTGATACAGGGCCCCCTCAGGACTATCTACGCCAATGCTACCCAGAATCACTTGTCATCCGTAATATATCTGCTGACTGTGTGAAAACCTTACCTCCTGAACGGTTATCTCACATACAATATCGATATGCTCTTATCTTTGTTGTTTTTAGTCTTATATTGTTATTATATGAAAAGTACTGAAAATTCCCCTCCTAATATCTATATATGTTTTCTAACAGGTCGTGCTTGCAGTGACCAACCGGGAAACAACGGTGTGTATGACATGGTTCCCCCCTGTGCCTCAGGAATGACATGTGATACTTCAAAAACCATCGTAAGTAACCACAGTGTAGGATGATGATAATCAGTTTGGATTAAAGTACGGGGTGAGCATAAAAGATGGACCTGATTTTAAAGAATCCTATTATCGAAACTGCTGCATGTATTACAATAAGTGATATATGAATATAAAGAGAAATACACCAAGTTTTTTTCACGCCAATGATTAAACTGGTGGCAGTACATTCAAGGTCACTATGATTAAAAATTCAAACATGGCGATAGTGACGGAGAAAAGTGTTTGCTTATTAGAGTACCCGCGAGTTTTTGCAGTTATTTCGAGGCAATGTGCACTTAAAAATTGCTACGGAAAAGAGGCACCAACCAACCAGAGCATTCTGCGATGGTATGATCAATTTAAGAAAACTGGTTGTTTGTGATAAAAAAAGAGCCTCGGAAGAAGCAGTGAAGAGGGTGAGGTATAGTTTTGTCCGAAGTACACGGAAGTTTACGAGAGTGTCCACCTGTGATCTTGGAATGCCCCAGAAAACAGCATGGAACATTTTACGAAAAAATTAAATTTCAAGCCGTATCATTTGTAATTGACACGTCAAACAAAAGAGGATTCACGCATTACGAACCATTGATAGAGTGAGGCTGCAAAATGTATGGAACGAACTGGATAACAGGCTGGATGTAAGCCGTGTAAAAAAAGGGTCACACATCAAATATTTGTAACAGAAAAAAACTTGGTTCATTTCTCTTTACATTCATGCATCACTTATTGCAATACTTGCAGTAGTTTCGATAATATTATTTTTTAAAGTCGGATACATCTTTTGTGCTCAGCCTGTATTTAGGAGATTATTTTTGCAATATTCCGATCGATAACAGAGCATCAACGGTAATTGAAATGATAAATGATGTTTAGAGAAATGTGTAACAATATCAATAATAAGAAGAAACTCTTTTTCGTTATTTCGCTGCCAATTGTCAACAAATATAAAATACATTAAGATGACTTTCAAAAAATAAAACATAAAAAATAATGAAAAGTTCAAATGTATACACAATTTAGTAAAAATGTAATGTTATCCTGCCTGCATATTATTGAAAAAAAAATACTTTAAAAAAAGCAAAATCCATTGCATGAGACATCAGATAACTAATACATACTTTCCTTGCGTTGTTATTCGAATCTACAGCTACTTACGATAGTGCTTATTTGTATCTATTGCTGTCAAAACTCATTTGGAATCAATTAATGATATAACAAGTAAGGGAATCTTACGACTTCGAAGTATAAGAAAGGTAGGCCTTTAAAGAAAGTTTTTGCTCTCATGCTTTTTTTTATTTTCGACAAGAATGTACATGGCAAAACATTATAGGAGCTCAATTTGAATCAAAATTGAATTTAAGTGGGTGACTATAAATGTTTTATAAATCTATGTCTCTGAAAAAGTGCTTTATCTTGAAATATTTTAACGGCAGCTTCGTAAGACTGCATGAATTTAACATAGATATTCGTCAATACTTACTTCTTATTTCTAGTGCAAAACAAGAATGATATATTCCGATATATCGTAAAATGAGATAAATTTCACTATGCTTCGATAATTTATCAAGGAATTCAGGATATACTTTCAGGTATAAAAGAACTCTAAGTATTATATTGTTATGAACTTTGTGTAAATAATTTGTATCTGGATGTATAATGCATTTATACTACTCCATGTTACATTTATTTCATGTTAAAATTGTAATATTCGCAACGTTATAATCGCAATTACGTTATAACGGCGATTGAATGGGAACCTGGCGAAATCTTGGCGCTAGAGCCATGTTGGCATCGTTTTTAGTGACAAGTTGGCGACTTGGCGACCATGTTGATGACCATTTTTTGCGAGGTTCGGGACCCTCTGTATTCTTCTGGAAATTTGTGAAGAAATCCACTAATTTCAAGGTCAAAAATGCAAACGGATACTTCTCAAAAAAAAAAGATGCACCCACTGAAAATGAGTTAGTATGGTTTTGACCCGCGATCATTGAGTATTGTTTTGACTAGCGATTAGTATTCTTGCTTTGACCATTAAGAGTCGACTAGTGTTTAGTTTGGCTGTTGAATAGGACGATCAGTGCTTGTGAATAATCTTTTACATACGTGTATTTTAGACACTAATAATTGTGTCTGTTTATTGTTGAAAGTATGAAGACCTTCTGAGATTTATTCTGCGAATACTGCTGCGAAATTCTGTATTTCAAGGATTGGATTTTCGACAATAAAATGTCAGTGCTCTTAAAAAATTTGTTCTTTGCGACTGACTTGCACCCCGATCAACATAACGATATTATATTCTGGATTCACTATCCTATAGAGAATCACTTATTTTATCATACTACTCATTTTTATCATCTTTTCTGGTACAAAATGTGTTTCGCATTTTTAGTCCTATACTGCAATGCAAAATAAGATCTCCCTTTAGATGTTAAAAGGAAAAATTAATTATTTATGAAGATTTTGAAATTTTAAAAGCGTTGTATTTTTGAAAAAACGTATGAATTTACTATGTTGCAAATTTCCATGAAAATTGAGGTATTTATCTGTCTGGAAATATGTTCCGCGTTAAATTAAGGCTCTGGTGCATTTGACAAAGATAGCCTTAACCTTTCCACGAGCCACTTATTTCTCATTTGAATTTCTCTTCGTATTTTAGGTTTTACAATAGTATTTGAGGAAATGTATTTTATTTTGCTGAGTTTTATGTTAACATTTAAATTTTAGGGGTGGGAAGAATACTTTCCTAGGAACCATTCACCGTCATAAAAAATCCAATTTAATGGTGATTATTGACCA
Source organism: Trichonephila clavipes (assembly GCA_019973935.1). NCBI lineage: Eukaryota > Metazoa > Arthropoda > Arachnida > Araneae > Nephilidae > Trichonephila > Trichonephila clavipes. Next base: position 850,183 of record BMAU01010900.1, read on the forward strand.
TGAAAAGATGCGAAGCATATATCAGTGCACAAGGGGACATCACATTCTGTACACATGTTAGGGGGTCCTCTTTTCTTGTTCCTTTCTGCGATATTTCCTACATCGTCTGTAATTGGAAACCATCTTTGGCATATCATTTCCCACACTGGCTAAGCGCACATTGTCCGGAACTACGCTTGTAAACTAGCAGGATGTCCTTTCCTTTTTCTTGAGGAATATCCGTCTATTAGCTTACGAGCTAATGCTAAACAGAATGTTAGCTGGTCTACACTTCTGTTTCTTTTGTTCATTTTCCACATTTATTTATGATGGCAAGGTCAATAAGAAAATAAAAGATACGATGCCATCATTTTATAGATCTTCTTGTTTGGTATCTTTGTTTACTTCGATGGAAAAGATCAGCCCCTCGTTATATACAGTGACAGATTTGGGACAAGGTACTTCTTCTTTAGTACCATCTTTTTTTTGTCCGATTTACATGGCATAATCACTGTGAAGTAGTACAAAACTAAAGCGAGAATCTGTTTTCCCATCGTCTTAATAGCAAGGCTAATGTATTATAATGGGTTTTGCACTTCTTATAAGTGTTTTTGGTAAGATCATGTGGATGGGGAGTAATTTTCCCAAGATCCACGAAAAGGTTAAGGAATGAGATTTTTAAAGACATTTTTTTGTTTCTCTTAATTCCCATTTATTTCTTTATAAATATTAACTTTAATTCTGTTTCCGTAATTTATTATGTACTTTTCCTGGATTGAATCGAATTAATTTCCTTTTTTTCCTTCCTTTTATATAAATGGTTTTTAGGCATATGTGTGAATAAAAAAGAGATCTCTTTCATCTTTCTTTGTGTATATGTGCGTATGTATATACCGGTTGATTCAAAATAAGTGAGACCAATTTTAAAAGTATATAACTATTAATGATGAATATCTATCGCTTTACTACTGGTTTCATTTGAAAAAAGAAACATTTAAATTACCAATCTAACTATTTGTATTAGTGGGAGTAAATTACAGTACTGAAATTAGATCCTCAAACCCGGAACGAAATTTTGCTGCTTTTGAAGGATGATTGCTCAAATTCTGTAAATAAAAAAATATTTTAAAATCAAAAAATACATTTTTCTATTGTATTACTATCTAAACTTCAAAAAGAAATAAAATTTGGCTCGCAATCAAAAGATCTGGGGAAAAGAATGTGAGTGAAAGGAAGTCCTTAATGAAAGAGAAAAAAAGGAGTTGAAATGAGTTATCTCTGTAGAAAATTCTTTGCCTAAAAAACCTATGACAAAGAAATTGTACATATAACAATCGACAATTTATCGTCAGATAAAGAAAATTGGCTATAAAAAATTTTATTTTCCAGTCTATCATCAAATGTCTGTTAAAACCGTAGAAAAATGAAGAAAACGTTCTTGGCTACTGTATTTAATGTTAAGCAAAAGTAGATACAAAGCATGGATAACTTCCGATAAAGCACTGTTTCATCTGTCATTCACAAACGGCAAAACAAAGATTCAATGTATTTCAAGCAAAAAACGTCGCAAAGACGCAGCTGTTTTGAAAAATGCGTTGGCCGTCAGATGTTATGGTATGGATGGAAATGTCCTCTCAAGGCTTAACAAAATCATTTTTTGTAGAACCAAACTTTAGAATTGATCATAAATACTATCAAAATAAAGTTTTGAAACACTTGATAAAAAAAAAGTAAATGTTTTTACACGCAAGAAACTTTTTTTTCACCAAGATTCTGCACTAAGTCATAATGTAAAATCAACTATAAAATGGCTGAAAGATTAAAAAATAAATTTTCTGCCTCCTGAAATGACTATCACTATCCTCTGTATGTGTTCCTTGCGATTATTTTTTATGGGGATCCTTAAGAAATAATTAAATAGACGTAAAGTAAAAGCATTTCAATGGCTTCAAAAAAGCAATTTAAGAAGGAGTTGGAAAAATATCCCCTTTTATATACTTTCCCCTATATATACTTTTTATCTCGACCAAAACGCTTATGAAAAATGTACTGTGCTGGAGGAAACCACATTGAAAATTCCATGCAATTAACTTTGTTCAATAAATATTTGTGATCCTCTGAAATTTTTTACACTATTTATGATTCAACTGGTATATGAATAAAAATATACATTTCTCAAGTATGTGTGTTCATGATTTTCTTTTCTTTTCTAGCCCACATGCAAGTGAAATGTTCGAAAAAACCTACCAAATGTTTTCCGTTGCATCAAGAACAAGATGACATAAACAAGAAATTTCAAAGATGCAACATTTTGTTGAGTTATCGTAGATAAACATTTGAAGATAATAAAAATAATTGCCCGCTATTATCTGTGTATTTTCTTTCGAATTATTATCATCAAGGGTTGTCTTTAAACAGTTGAACATTTTGTACAGTTTCGCTTATTCAGAACTATTTAAATACAGAAAAATTTATTTATTTACATATTGAAGAGAATTTCGAAACAAATTATTCGAAATTTTTTGGAGGAATTTTAATACGGTGAATATCAAAATAATGATACATAGATATGGTTCACTTTAATTGACTACTTAATTTTGTGCATTTGTTTCATACTTATTTATCAATGCAGGGCATTTAAGTCGACAATGAATTATAATAGATTGAAATGATAGTGAATTATAATGAACATAATGAATATAGAATGAGAAACTGATAACTTTCAAGAGAAAAATCTTACGAAAAACTTTTGGCGCACATAGAGGAAACGGAATCAGGAAAATACGATACAACCATGGACTTCAATCAAAATACAGTGATACTCATAAGCGCGTAAGTCGGGGTATGATTTCGCATTTAAATTCATATACATCATTTTTAATTGGGGCCAAAGACGAAAGTAAAATAATATTGAGAAAAAAAATACTTCATAAGATCTTAGATAACACAAATACAAAATCGCAAATCGAAACTATTTTGATGGGGAAGGTTTCATAAAATCAACCAAAGCAGTCAGCCAAATCAATGATTTTTTCCCCGCAAAATTTCCATATAGAATACAAACAGTTTTTTTATTACTTAATTTGTTAAAAAGATTCTCTCATCGCGTTGGATTCAATATTTTCTAAGATTTGTAACCATTTTTCAATTAAACTGAGGCCTTATATCAAATTCCCAATACTCGAGAGGTCAAACGGGGAGTGGTAGTTAGGAGAGAGAGGTGCCAGCTCAGGTAACGTCCTCGCAACTTGACCATGGTTCAAAATTGCGAGGTTCGTCATCAAAAGCCATCGAGTAGCTGAACAGTGCGACGTTAATTTTCACTCACTCTTTGAGCTCATCAATTGTCCTCTCCTGATTGTGGTAATCCAGCAGTTCTCGAACGTCATCACAAACTCCTTACTAATTTGTTTGCCTAGCAAAATTAACAACTTCTCTTCCATCCCATTATCAATTTCACCAATTTTTTCCCCTCAAACAAAGGAGAGAATCGACGAGATTTGAAAAAGCGTAACTCCGGATTCGAGTAAGTTGGGGTGGCGTAGTGTTCGAGGTATTACTGTACAACAACGTTTCTCAAACTGTGGGGTGCGCCTTCCTAGGGGGCGTGATAAATCCACGAGAGGGGCGCAAGCATATTGAACAGTCGGAAACAAGAGATTATTTTAAAAAATTATGAATTTACTGAAAGTGAGCAAACGAAATGCATTCTGACATAATAAGAAATAAATACACATTTACTCTGATATAATACACTTATAAATGTATCAGTACAGCACACTATATTTTACAATTAATTTAGGAATACTAAGTTAAGTATTAGTTTAATAATTACCATTGACTCCGTGGGCTTGTCATAAATAAAATTATATACAAAAATTAACCCTTCTCTTGATAATTTGAACGGTTTGTAATTAATCCCATTACTGCTGATTAAAAGATACGTTATTGACTCCCCAACGCTACCGTTTTCCATGCAGGCGTGTGTATGTGATGTATTGGAGAAGAGAGGAAAAAAGGAATAAATAAGCAAATTCTCTGAAATAAGTAAATCCTTTGCAAACACTGTCAAGGCCTTCTTGTTGCATTCCAAAGACTTCGGAATAATTTTATGAATGACAGTGCACGCGGAAAAGATCGTACTTCAGAAAGACGTATATATACGTCCGGGAAAATTACCGTTTTTGGCTGAGTGGGGCGTATATATACGCTTGAGACGCCTAAAAAGTTAAAGTAGTACTGTAGGTCTAGCGTCAAAGTATTAGTTGCGTCAAAGTAGCGTCAAAGTATTATTGAGTTCAATACATTGTAATTGTATGGAAGGGGGGCGCGAGGAAAATTGTGGTTGAATATTGGGTCTCAAATACTGAAAGTTTAAGAAGCACTGCTGTACAATGAACCCAACATAGTCAAAGTGATCACCCAAATAAGGTGGATGAGACTAGGGTGGGCTCTAGTAGTTTTGCCGCCTTGGAAGAATGGGAAAGATGCCGCCCCTCTCTCTAAGGAAAAAGTTATCACTAAAAAAGATGAATTGTTCCCATAGATACACACCTATAAAACTAGAATAATTTTTGCGTAGAAAAAGGCAGCATAACAACTATATATATAAATATTTTCAGTCTTAAAAGGTTCAAAATAATTCGAAATTAAGAATAAAATTATCTGTTATTATTTGAAACGAGTAAAACGTAAGAAAATGAATCGCCCATTTCAGCAGGTCAATTTCTTTGAAAAAGAGTCTACTGATGGTGGGGATCACAAGCTTTTATTTTAAGGGGACTTGGCACCCTTTGAGCAAACTTCTTTATTTACGTATTTAAAAATTATATTTTAGCATTTTATTCAATGTTTCTATTCAAGAAAATGTTACCAGATGAAAATTTTTATATATTATTCACACAATTTTAAAAATTTTAATTTTTTGAAGAAAAATTGGGAAAATTTTAAAATCCTACTCCTTTTGTAAAAATTAATTTTTTGACCATTGGGAAATTTTTTATAATACTCTTATGGATGATCTAAACAACTTTAGGGATCGCTTTTAGAATAACTCTTCATTCGTTTTCGAGACTTGGCAAAAAAAATAAAATGTTGATATACAGGCTGAAAAAAATCAATTTTAATTTTTTGAAGAAAATTGAAAATTTTAAAATTTTACTCCTTTTGGAAAATTTTATAATAAAATTTTACCTTTAGAAAAATATTAAAAATTTAAAAGCCAACATGTCTTACATTTTATTTTTTAAAAAAAAGTATTCAGTTTATACCAAAACGGATCCCTAATTTTATTACATGCTTTATTTTCAACACGCAAGAAAAAAATTGAAGTGATTGGTAAATAATTGTCGAAGGAGTAGCATTTTGAATGCACTAAGGTTTCGAAAAACACAAACTGAGAAAAACAGGTTTAAAGTTTATAATTCTGAAAAAATAATTATTATAAGCTTAATTAAACTTAAAATACCACTTTAAGATATTAGTTATACGTTTTTCTTTAAAATAATTGCATTTTCATATTTTTTCAACCACACATTTTTATAAATGATCAACTTTTTAGAGAGTACTAATTGCCCATGAAAATTCAAGAAAAATGTTAAAAAAATTTTTTTCTGTCACGACAGAAATTTTAGCTGTTTTTCTTCTTATAATGTTAAAGTATTACATTTGTATGAAAAATATATCAGGAAGAAGAGCTGAAAATATATATAAAATTATTAATATAAAATGCCTTAATTTAAAAAATTTTACATGCACACATTTCACAAGGAAGAAAAATTACATTATTGTATTGCCTCGAAATATTCTGCTTTTAATACTACACATTCTTTTTTATAGTTATTATTTCTATTTCTAAAATAGATTTTTTTTTTTTTTTTATCATAAAGCATTTTTAGCTTTTTTTTCTAAAAAGGGGGTGTGGCTGAATTGCCTAATTTGTTTTCAAATGAAGTTTTAGTCAACTTCTAACTTTCCGACATGCACAAGTGATATATCAATCGAAAGATAATAATGCAAAGAATAAGATTAAATGAAAATAAAAAAAAAACACGATAGGTTTGTGATTTTTAGGGTACCAAGTCTTCTTAACTTATAGTAACTACACTCAAGACTAATATAAAACATCTCACATGTGGCTCTCTTTCTACCAAAAATTCTAATTACCCTTGCACCTTTTTGGATAGCTGACACCGGACATCGTATGGGTGAAAGGAATGTCCGTTGTGACTTCACTCCTGGCTGGGAAGAAAGTTACTAGTGAAAGGTGTGTAAACATATCAAATTTCATGATTTAATATATACTCCCGCCTCAAAACCCTTCAAAAACGAGAACAAAATAAGGAAATAAGATACGTTAAATGATATACCAAATTCCGTCCCAATAATATTTCAGAAAATAGAAAAAATTTTTGAAACAAAAAAAAAATATTTCTCAATTTCGATCGAAATGCCGCCCTTAAAATTTGCCGCCCCGGACAAGGGTCCGGTTTGTCCAGCCCTAGAGCCACCCCTGCTGGGACATGTATTTCGTTATAGCGATGAAAATCATGTTAAGAAAATAATTTTCCAAACTCCAGAGGAAAAGAGGAAGACCGAGGACAAAGTGGATGGATAAAGTAGAAAAGTGGTTGAAGGATTTGGGAGTTAAGCGATGGAAGAATATTGTAACATCGAATAGATCAAGATGGTGTAAGCCAGTGTTTCTCAAACTGTGGGGTGCTCCCCCTAGGGGGATATAATCACTCCACGCGGGGAGCGAGCATATTAAAAAGTCGAAAAAGTTTTTTTTTAAAAAAAATATTAATTTGTTCTAAGTAATCAAAAAAAGTACATTTGACATAATAAAAAATAAAATTAACATTTACTCTGAAATAATACACTTGAAAATGTATCAGTACTGCACAATGTATTTATTTTATAATTAATTTAACAATACTAAGTGGAGATCAAGTTTAATAAATACCAGAGACCCCATTTGCTTGTCATATAAAAAATTTGAACAAAAATAACACCTTGGTAATTAGTACGGTTTAGAAATAGTCCCTTAACTGCTGATTAAAAGTTACGTTATTCGCTCCCAATGCCTCCGTTTTCCACGTAAGCGTGCGTATGTGATGTACTGGGGGGGGAGAAAAGAAATAAATTAAGAAATCCTCGAATATAAGTAAATCCTTCACTAACTGTGTGACAAACCTATACGGAACTTTATCACTAACCTTCTGAGACGTCTTTTTTAAGGAAATTTAATTCCCTACCTATTTCCAATCAGCTCCAAAAAGAGGACGGGATTCCTTGTTATGCAGATTAGATACAGTATTTAAGTCAAACGGAATAGTAAAGTTAGAGCAGTAGGAGAGAGAAAGATTGAAGCAGAAAGTGATAATAGTGAAGTTAAATTTATAATTGAAGATTTCTTGTTGGATAATTTAATCTCAAGAAGACTTGAGATTCTCAGTGTGGTAAATATTAATTTATATTTGAAGTCTCACTAAAGATTTATATTAGGAGCGAGATTAAAGTTAAATGTTCAATAAGAACATTATAGAATATAATTTTGGGATCTCTTATCGTGGTAATCTCTGCGTGATCGATATTCTAATTGTTAATTAATTGGATCATTAAATATTTAAGTTAATTTAAAGGAAATACCCTTGTTTAAACCTCATATAGCTATTTCTTTATATATTTGTTATTAAAAGTCTGATTCTATTTGGGAAAGATTACCAAATAAAGAAAGTTATTTAAAAAATGGCTACTGGTTCTTATCTGACTCCTACTTATTCTTGTTCTCAAAGTGAGGTCCAAGGGGACCTTCACAACTGCCAAGATCCTCTTATTGTATTCCAAAGCCTATGGAATAATGTCCACGTATATATGCGTCCCTTTTAACACACCGGTAGATCGAGATACATACATAAGCTGTTGAGCGCTTAAGAGGTTAAAGTCGTATTGTGACTTTAGTGTCTAAGTACAGTATCAGTAAATTCAATGCATTGTTATTTGTATGGGGGCGATGAGAATTATGATTGAGTCGCAAATATTGAAAGTTTGAGAAGCACTGGTGTAAGCTGACTAAGACAGCCTTGACCGGAAACCGCCAGTAGTGCTTGGAAAGAAGAAGAAATCGAGAATGAGATGTCTCTTTGTGAAATGATCCTTTAAAACAGGGGTGGGCAGACTTTTCTAGGGTACGGACTACTTCTAATATTTTCAAGGTGTCGCGGTTCCCCCAGTGTTAGTGGCATACACACAAAGGCGGGGGAAAAGTCCACGGTACGGACCTTCCCTCATAGCCCTTGATTTTTTCCCGGATTCCTAATAATCACATGCATATAGTACATCATAAAATGTAATAAAGTATTTATTATTAGTAATTTTGTTTATTAATTAATGTTAATTATTTATTCAGTAATTTATTTTCTGCTGTTTTTTTGTTTCCAACCATCAACAGAATCAAAAAAAATATGTTTGACTGCGTATTGGGGTTTGATACGAGAAGGGTAGACCCTCGTCCCCCACCTCCCTTGAAAAATTCTTGTTCCAATGTCACCGAGAGGGGGGGGGTGAGGTAATGAAAAGTTTATTATTATAACTTAATAATAAATACAAAATATGTACCTACCTGCAGAACTAAAGTAAAAAAACAACACCTTTAAAACCGTGTGCGAAGCAAAAAGCAAGATACAAATTTAATAATAATAGCCACAAATTTAATTATACCAAATGTGTAAGGCATTAGCCCGTGGGTGATGCCTTACTTCTAAGTTATCATCGTGACCTAGGGGTGTGGAGTGAATGAAGAACCAGGCGTTGCCATAATCTTAATACCTCTTTATTAAGATCTTAACTTAAACACTATACAATGACAATACTTATATTTAAACTTAGCGGATCTGAGGTGAAGAAACACACAATACGTATTACCAAATAAGTGCGATCCTGACCACTATAATTAACTTTACCGCTTACTCCTAACCTCTGTTTATACACATTTTCTAGTATTAATTTGGACGTCCTACCTGTATATCCTAAGTAAGCGGTAACACTCTCGAATTCTCAATGTCGTTTCTTTATCTCGCGTGGAATAGTATCCACCTTGACTTCAACGCACTCTCACGGATAGCTGAACACTGAAGTGTCGGCTTACTTCAGCTTACACGCTTAAACTCAGACTAGCATAATCACTTCCCAAAGGGCCACCTCGCTAACGTTTAACTTCTGCTATTTAAAAGGTTCCTAATTTGCATTATCACGCTTCGCTTCTGAATTTGGTTGGAAAGAATTTGCTTTTTTCGGCCCCAAAGAACCCAAGAGGATAATGAATAGAAAGCGCAATGAGCCCGTCACAAATGATGCATTTATTATGAAACAGTTCAAAATGCATTAAAAAACAAAACATTTTTATCTAAAGTTGGTTTTCGGTGATACAGTCAGTAGAAGACTTAGTCTGCTTACAGTCAGCCAATCTTGAATTTTCCGTATATAGTTACTAACTGCTAAAATCTTCAGGCGGTCACCCCAAAATGTCTTGGCAGTCCACCGGTCGATCGCGATCGACGTAATGTCCACCCCGGCTTTAAAACTTCTTTAATGGCAGAGAAAGAGCTCAGTGAATGTATGAATTGCTCTAGAGTGGGATTTCTTCCTCATAAATAGATTTCAGAATGCTAACTAAGAAATCAAATCCCTTTTCATTTCATTCTTATTTAAGAAATCAGCCTATTCATTTTTTAAAATTCCTTTAGGATGTTCTTGTATTCCAACAAAAGAAAAGATGTAAAGATAATATCTCAATAAAATAATACACAAGTTTAAACGGTTATAAAAACGAATATCCATCTGTCCAAAAGTGTGTTTGAAATCGTAAAATATTTAATAAAAGCATGTTTTCTTTTCTAACTAAAATGTTAAAATTCTATATTTACAATTTAAGGACACAAGATATTGCACATATTACGAACAAGGATTTACTGTTAAAATCATTAAGAATAAACATATATAGGGCAGATAACAATGTGTTTAAATTGTGTAGGGGTGGGAGTCAGAATGCGATATCTAAGGTATCCGAACACGTTTAGAGTACTTTTTGACAAAATAACATATTTAAACATATAAAGGCTTTTTTTAGGATTCAATACCAATAAATACTAATATTTAATCAACAATATTTAAAATAAATTGCCGGAATTTCATAAAAATCACAATGATATGTGAAATTTTAGCAATATTTTTGTAAAACTTCAAAGCAATTCGAGAAAAAAGTAATAAAGTTATATTAGTAAAAGAATCACCAAAACAATCTAGAGGCCTTTATCTAGAGAATGTTCTAAAATTTTAATGTTTTATTAAAATTTGAAACTTTTAGAGGTGATTGAGTAAACGTTGTAAGAAAAATAACGCCTTTATGAGACTATTATTTAAATAACATGCCCTAACTCAAATAATATTCATATAAGAAATATTTTAGTACATTCTCTAGAAAATAGCATAAATATCAGGTGCAAAAAGTATTATAGAAATACGTTCGTAATACTTTATGTGATCAGACTCGCCATGATAGATTTCGAGCAATTTAAATGCCCACTTCTGGTAGATCAAAGACCCACTTCCGGTTTTTCTAACTTAATAAAATTGATTGTAACTTGACTTCTAAGAAGCATGAATCAAAGCAAAGTATGTTTTGTAAAGCCAAAATATAGATGTATTAAATAAAATAGAAAACAAAAATATCGGTCTTTTCCGAATTTGGTCATTTTCAACGTGTTCGGACACCTTAAATTGGATTATTTTGTTGTCTAAAAATAATTATGAACTTTTTTGAGCTATTCTTTTTGAGTGTGGCAACAGTAGCCTAGTGATAATGTCACGAATTCGTGGCTGGCGCGTCACGAGTAAAGATAATCTGTGTAGATGGGTCTCACGCACGTTAAATCTGTAAAGGCTCTAAGTTCTCTCTTTGAGATGTTGTAGTAATTAGGAGAGGGGGATGTTAGCTCTCAGGTGTTGTTCTCGTCATTTGGCAGATGCTCAAAATTACGAGGTCTGTCACCAATAACCCTCATATGATTTTATTGTGTGAGCAACCTCGTCGTTAGCCGTGGGTTTAAACACCTTATAGGTAACAGTACGTTTTGGCTCGGTTCCCCTCCAAAATTCAAAAGCCTCCCACCTCTCTTCCCCTTCCACCGACCTCAAAAGAAGATCCGACGCTTATTTACAATACCCCCTTGCTGCAAAGGCACTATACATTTCCAAGCATCCATGCATTTTACGGGATTCAAACCCAGAACCTAAGGCACAGCAATCTGCGTCGCTAATCAATATACCGGATGGGTGACTGTTTTATTGTTAGATTTACTAAAATGATTTTAGCCATAGCGAATAAATTTTTCATTTTATTTTGTTGAGCAACATATTCACGAATATTAAAAGTGGAATTTTTAAATATGTGTATTAAGAGGGGATCGATAATTTTCTTTCTATAAATTAGTGAGATAATTGTTAGAAAATGAAAATTTTAAATGATAGAATTTCTTGATTAATTCAAATTATTCAATCTTCTCACAAAAGAAAACTCTATTGGCTAATGAACTAAATTATGCTTAAAATTACCCAATATTAAATTATTCCCTACGGCTTTCTAACAATGAAGTAAAAATTATGGGATTCAGCGTTCAGAAAACTTTATTTAACTTCTATGTTGTTAACTTTTTCACACATAATTTATTTTATACTCTATATTAGTCCAATTTATTTCAAACTAAATAATTTGGATTATATAATTACAAGATCATGTCATTTAGAATTTTAATTCATTTCTGAATAGTATTAAATTATCTGAGATTGTATCCTTCAATACTGTGAAGATATGTAGTTTAAAAACTTCATAAATATAATAAATTTGATACTTCAAACAAAATAAATATAAAATATTGTAGATCCGGATTCGAGGATTTTATGCAAAACAATCACAAAGAAAATAAACAGTTCTCTAAGAGCGATGCGAGTTTATTATCAAAAATCCAATCCTTTAAATACAGGATTCAACAGCAATATTCACAGAGTAAATCCCCGAAGGTCACAATCATCAGTGTTAAAAAATACACGTAAGTAAAAGATTATTCCCAAGCACAGCCGAGCTAATGACTAGTCAAAATAATGGTCTCTACTCGCTGGTTTAATCAAGACTGACTGCGGCTGGCACTCTTATTTATAAGCGCGGCAGAAACTTCCTGAAATATAACCGTTCCTGTCATCGAGCGTGATGTTAATGGATAGATCCACTACTTTCTAGAAGAATCTAGAGGGTTCCGAACTCGCCAACGTGGTCGCCAAAGTCGCCAAATTGGCCGCCAAAAATGATGCCAACTTGGCTCTACCGCCAAGATTTCGCGAAGTTCTCATTGAATCGTCATTATGAAGTAAGGGGCGGCATTGCTTGTGAATAGTACAATTTTAACATAAAATAAATACAACATAGAGTAATATAAATGCACTAGCAGTTACCCACCCGCTTCACTGGGTATTTCGCAATGTTGTATAAATGTATACTGTTTACATATATATGAATTATTGATATCTAGCATTAAGAATTCGATTGTATTGAAAAATATATTTATAGTTGTAACTCTCACCTCTTGATGTAAAAAGGACATAAATTATAATATATAATTTTTATTTATATCTAAAATAGAAGTAGAAAGATTTTAAGCGCTCACTTAACCTAATAATCAAGTGGATTTCCACCAAAGCAACTTTCAGTGGATCTCTACTCCATAAAATAAAAATGCGTGCTAAGTTTCAAATCTAAATCTAATAGAGCAAAAACGGAATTTTTATCATCAATACCTCGCTGAGAGCATTCTTAGCGGATTCCAATTCAACAAAAGAAGCATGCAAACCAAATTTTATTATTATAGCCTTAGCAGTTCGAAAACGGGAATTTTGTCTATCAATACGCCCCAATAACTCTCCCCGCTTCCCTGGAGATTGATTTCCATAAAATCTATTCTTAGTGGAACTCTATTCAACTAAAGAAACGTGCTCAACAAATCTCAAGTAAATGGGTTAAATTCAAAAACAGGAATTTTTCTATAATACGCCTTAATCCCTCGCAACCCCACTCCTTTGGGGGTCTGTTTTCGCAAAACTCTTTGTAAAAGGAACTCTATTGCATGAACGGAACATACCTTTTAATTTTCAAGCAGGTAGTTGAAAAGTGGAAATATTTATCTATTATATATACGCCTCTTAGCTCTCTCAGTGATCCTTGGGAATCAATTTTCCCCAAAACTATTTTGTAGCGGATCTCTACACTATGAAAGGAATCCGTTTATATATATGTATATATACCGAATTTTAAGGATGTACGTCTAATAGTTTAAAAATGGAATTAATTATCTATAACGCCCTTTAAGTCCCCGCAACGCTACTTAGGAAGCGATTTTCACAAAACTCATCTTACAGCAGATCTCTACTTAATGAATGGAATCAGCTTACTCAATTTAAAGATTTTACGTCTAATAGTTTAAAAAAGGAGTTAATTGCCTATAGTGCCTCTTAATTCTCCACAACGCCACTTGGTTGTCGAGTTTCCCAAAACCCATTTTGTAGCGGATCTCTACTCTATGAAAGGAATCCGCTTATCAAATTTCAAGACTGCGTGTCTAATAGTTTAAAAATGGGAATAATTATCTATAACGCCCTTTAAGTGCCTTCAACGCCCTTTAAGTGCCTTCAACGCCCCTTGGGGTTCGATCTTTGCAAAATCCGTTCTTAGCTGATGTCTACTCCATGAAGGGAGCCTACCTACCAAATTTCAAATCTGTAGGTTTAATAGTTCCCGAGATATCGTGATTAGTCAGCGAGTGAGCGAGTGAGTGAGTCGCTTTTCTCCTTTATAGATATAGATGAAGCACCCAAATACAAATTATTTTCATTATTTACACAAAATTCGTAACTATATATTGTATTTTTAAAAGTGGATTTATGACTAAGTGTAATGCAGTTATTGTCAAAGTTATTTATTAATAACTTTTAATATAAGAATAAAATAATTTACGAAAAAATTAATGTCATTGGGGACGAAAGCGTGGGATGCTCTATAATAAATGTTATAATTTCTTACCAGTTCTACTCCGAAAGGCTGAACTAGTGTACAAATTTAGTACAAAGCACACACCCCACGCTTTTACCACACACAATGACATTAATTTTCTCGTAAATCATTTTATTCTTATATTAAGAATCGTTTTTTTTTTTTCTTTTTAGTTCGATTGAAACCATAAAAGCGTGCTTTTTAGTTTTTTAAACTATCATTTGTTCATAAACTTTTCTTTTTTAATTTTTGGCCCGTGACCGAATAAGTTTGCCCATCCCTGAGTTCGAACAAGTTTTTTTTTTTACTTAAACGAGTCTTTTTTTTTTTTTTATTTCCATTTTCTGAAAGACTGGATAATTGTTTATATTATGAAAAGAAATTGCTGACGCAAAAAAATGTTTTCGCTTTTAGGGTTACTCTTAATCTTTTAGTCGCCAAATCTATTTACCGGATCTGGAATTAGTCGTCAAATATGGAAATGGTATATAGAATTAGTCGCCCAAATCTGGCAATGGTATATGGAATTAGACGCCAAATCTGGAAATGGTATAATGAATTAGTAGCTAAATATGGAAATCGTTATTCCTGATTATCCTGGTGAGGACAATGAAGCAAATTATGAAATTATTGTATTGTCATCGGTCCTTGACAAGTGTCAAAAATTTCAAATTTATCTGGCCTTTTAAAGTGGGGAAAAAACCGAGTTCAAAGATTCCGTTACATACAGGTGAATCTTATAAAAAAAAAGCGTGTGTTATTTAATTCCACTTAAAATTCCCGATACACATTGTTTAGAATTAAAGAAGTAAATATTGCAGAGAGAGACAAAATTTTATAAGACCTTTTAAATTATTAGCGCAGTGTCCTTTTTTTATTTTTATCATAAGCGATGTAATGGCTCTTGTAATTTTAATCAGGAGTTTTAATAAAATATTTTATATGTAAGCCTTATTTTATACAATCGTCACTAATATTATTTTTATGAATTATTTACAAAAATAATTAAATGTACTGTCAATTTAATAATTCCAATTGTGTTGTTTAGGGAAAAGCCGGCAAGCAGAAAAACGATCTGAAAATACTTAAAAATTTTTAAACTATAAGCACTTTTTTTTTGACATTTTTTGAATTATTGTATAGAAAACAAGTTAACTTTTTCATACTGCTTTTTTAATTTTCTACCCGTTTGAAAACATATTCATTGTTAAAAAATTATAGTGAATCTGAATAAATCTTGAATTTGAATGATTAAAATCATTTACAAAAAAGCAAAGAAATCTCTAAATTAAAAAAACATTGTTAATTAACAAACTAATAATTGACATAATAAACTTTTGAAGCTTGGAAAATAATCGATAAGTTCCAGAAAATGCTGATTTTGGCTACTATTTTAATGCCCCCAATTTAAGAAAATTTTGTGAATGGAAATAAAATCTTATAAAAATATTTTTGATATTCTTATAAGTATAAGCTATTGTATCACTATATTCATTTCTGCAAGGAAATATAATTTGAAATTCTTATTTCTATATAATGTATTATTCCCATATACATTAGATAACGATTTTTACATTTGTTTAAGAATTATTGGTTGGTATCATGTTATTTTTGCTTTAAATATATTCTTAATTCGTTTTTTTTTTCTAAAGTTACTTTGAAAGAGCCATAGTTTTTTGTATTTTTTCCATGAAAACTTATATTTACCAAACTGCATAAAAAAACTAATTATCTGTAAAATTTTAAATTTATATTACAGAAAAACTCTCTCTATAAAAACGCGTATATTAATTCATGGAATCTACTTTGGCTTATTATCTAAATACTGGCATTAATATTTAAGTCAAAATTCTTTAAGTCCAAAATATTACCTTTTATTTTAATTCTTCTTGATTATTTATTATTATTTTTCTTTCTATATCAATCTCTCAAATTTTTCGAGTTTTAATGAATTAGTTCCTTAAGATAACAAAAATTAAGTAGTATAATAATGAAATAATATCAATCATTTGTGCACACACAAGGGGAGCTCACGGGTCCAGAACCCCCTTCTCCCCCCATAGCCCTGGATTCTTTTCTCAATTGATTATAATGTATATGTTATACGTGTGTGGGGGTGGTATCTATATAAGCCAGTAACAGCCTCCGGAATGAAGTGATCATTTTGATCCAGCGGTAAGTAACGTGCTTTCGGAACCGAAGGTCACGAGTTTTCTCCTCCTCACGTATATGTACTTAATGTACATATTACGCAAATTTTAATTAAGTATTTGCTATTAATAATTTATTTTATCGATTAATGCCAATTATTTATTCAATAATTTATTTCTTTCGGTTCTTTGTTCTCGATAACCAACAAAATCAAAAGAATATGTCTGGCGGCTATTGGGGTTGGTACGAAAATGAGGAACTTTCGACCCCCTTCTTCCCTCTTGAAAAATTTCTGTGTGTGCCACTGATATCAATAACCATAATTAACTATAATTCAAAAGAATTCCTCAATTATTAATCAGAATAATTTTCGTTTCTTAGATTAGCAATATCAAAATTTTTTTAAAAACAAATGACCCGTAAAATAAAAAGATGAAAAATTGAATTATAACTTTTAAAAATCTGAAGATTGATCAAGTGAAATTAAAAAATTCATAAGCTTTAATACATTTTTCAAGGATAAATAAATGAATGAGAGTATAAAAATGTAACATAACCACATAAGTATTAAGAATTCATTGATTAATATATAAATTAAAAAGATCATTCCTAAAATATAACAGTTGTCCATTTTAAGAGAACGAGGTTATTTGTATTATTTTTTAATATGTATTTTAAATCATTTTCACTTTCTAACTCATTAGAGAAGTTAAATGAATATCTATGATTCAAAAAAGAAGCATACACACAATAATTTATTTATTTTGTGCTCTTTAAATTAGGTTTTCCAAACAATAATTTCATTACAATTTTTATCCTTTGAAATTAAATGATTTGTGAGGGGTTTTTTTTTGCACTATTTCTCAAATAGTCAAGGAAATATCGATGAAAATAAGATTCAGAATTTGTAATTATTCCAAAAAGTGTAGAATTTTAAATAGTACTTAAGGCCAAACTATTTTTAATTAATTTTATTTGAAATTCTCCTAGTTTTTTTCCAGAAATAATAATAACGCTGTTTGATTTCGCCACTACAAAAAAAAGCAACAAAGAAATGCCATTAAAAATCATTCATTCAAAAAGTCTTAAAATATAGGCATTTATGATTTTAGGTTGAAAGTGTTTTTTCTAAGCCAAAAAACCCTAACATAAAAAAATTCGTTATTCTTTTGAAAAAGCCGCTAAAACCTCCATAAATTATTATGAACCATAAAAACAATTCACTTTTTAATACTCCTGCTTTTTAAAGTCTTGAGAAAAACGAAACCTTAAAAATAGAGAAGCTTACCAATATGTGGCATTGTTAACGTCAAACTTTAAAAAATAACAGTTTGCCTAATCGACTTTGGAGAAGGCTCAACAAAGGTGAACTTAAATCTGTTCTATTTTAGAACGCAATTAAGCCGTAAAAGATTCATTTGTTATTGCTTGGAATATCAAACGGAAAACAATTGTTTAGGTATATATATACCCGTATATATCCATGGAGCAAACACAAGTGGAAAATCACTTATATCCTAAAGAATACGAAATTCTGAACGTCCTGTCTTACTGTGAAGATGAAAGTTGCTTATGTTTTTTTGATCCTGTGCCTAGTTGCAACGGTAAGTAAGAAATTCTTTGAAACTTGTTTATGTAAATTTAGTATCTGATACTTGGTATATCAAAGTCTGAATTCTTGCAGTAAATCAAGAAATATAAAACATTCACTCAGTTTCTTTTTCGAATATTAGGCGAAAAATATCGCGTTTTCTGTCAAATTCCAAACCACCTTTCAATCTTCCGATTAAACTAGTTCTAAAGACTCAAGTTTTTTAACGTCTTGCTCTAGCTCATGGATTTCTATGAGCTCATTAATAGTGAACTCCTAATTATTGTGGGAATCCAGCAGTTCTGGAACATCATCACTATCCACTTCTAAATTTATATACCTGGCGAGATCGACAGCTTCTTCAATCGCTAAAACTCACTAAACAGGAAGCTAGGAGTGAGTAATCGGGTTGTGTGGCAGTCAAACAAAAGACGAATCGACGAGATTTGAAAATCGCGTTACTCCAAGTTCACATAAGTCGAGGTATTGTTATATTTTCAACACTAATTGTTCAGAGGGAATGAAAAATTGCAGTTTCCAAAAAATATTTCAGAGGATAATATGATGGAGGAAAAGGCAATTAAAATTCTACATAAAAACTAACCAGATTGGCCAGAAAGGAGGGACGGCTCCTAAAACTTTGTATAAATGGGAAATAAATCTGCGAGTTTCTCATTAGAAAATGTCATTTTAATGTTGTTTGTTTGTGATAAGATCGTATAATATAAATATAAAGTCATCAGTATAAAGTCATTAATGATGTGCCCTTTGAATTACTGTCTTTTGCTAACCCACTCGACTACGCAATACTCGACAACAGATTGGACCTTGTTCTGAATGTGAGAAAACGTGATCTAAGTCCAACTGCTCTTCACGCTATAGCTTTGGAAACTATCAATACCCGCTTCCCACCGGAGGAGTGGCTTCACATTTACACAGATGGCTCACTCTTGAACTTTGCCCAAGGCGCTGGCATTGGTGTTTTTAGTCACCTCTTCTCCTTCTATTTACACGCCGGCCCTTTGACAACTCACTTTGATGGTGAGGTTGAAGCTATACATATAGCCCTTCAGCAACTTGCTGTTCGTCTTCCCCCCATTGAAAGAGCTGTAATTCTTTCATATTCTATACTTCTGCCCTTCAGGCTTTGTCCAACTATAATGAGAATAATTGTTTACGTGTGCAGAACTGTAGAGAACTCCTGGGAAAGATAAAAGGAAAGATCGTCTTTCAATGGGTACCATCCCACTGTGTTCATACGGAATCTCAACAGCCTTCCGTGAATAACGCCCTAGAGGAAAAACATGCTGTCAGGTCTTATCACAGTGTGGTACAGCAGCATCATGGAACTTTAGTCAGGAAATTAATTTATTTGCAGCACGATAAGTATCCACACAGACAGTATGATGACGTCTAGAGCAGCATGGATTATTTGCACGATGACCATTATTCTGATTTCCCTTGCCACTGCAACTTAGAAGCGTATTACTACAGTGGTGTTCCCAACGACAAAATTGGACACAGCTCCACAACACCTTTTGAGATCAATCCTGGTTCTGCGTGGAGTATCATGAAAACGTAAGACCACGTACTACCTGTCGTGTTCTGACGAACATTGACACGGAGGGTGTTCTGTTGTTGCCTTGCTCTAGCATGCTCTCCAAATCTCTCATTCATTGAAACATATGGTCATGCAGATTTTGAAAGAACAATGTGACACCGATATCTAGGGACTACAATTCATGAGAAGGGTGGCATAGATTTAAGGCCTCACAAGACTCTTAAATTGCAAATTTTTCAATTTTTTAAAAAAAAATATATGTGCAAAACAAAAATTTTAGCTTCCGTGCAGGATTTCTCAAAAACTATTTATGGTATCAATTCGAAATTTTAAACACTTTTTCAAAATAAGGTTCTTCATAATATATATACATACATCAATTTTCAAAACAATATTTAATGGAGTTTTTATATGAATTTTAATTAATTTTTCCGTAAAATTTTAAAATTTTTATTATAATTGTATTTAAAAGAATATATTTTTTCTCTAAATTTCTTAAAAGTTTGCATAACTTTAACACTAAACATTTTTATACCAAGTAAAGTTAATTTTGTAAACTTTGATCAATTTTGTACTTCAGATTCCTGCGCGGTGTAAAATACTCATTTTCACATTTTTGAAAAATTGTCCAATTTTTATTTATTTATAACTTTTTAAATTTCTTTTCAAATTCTCTGAAATTTTGAGAAATATTGTGCATATATATGATTATCATGAGGTAAAAATTTCAATAATTGTTTCGTTTTATTGCTAAGTTACATTGGTTTGAAGAAGGATGTTCTTTTCGAGTGCACGGATATCTATTAAGAGTCCTGTGAGCCCTTAATGCATCACGGAATGACTTGCCAGTAGGGATTGCAATATCGGACCAAAAGTTCAATACTGGTACTCGGTATTTTTTGGATCTTAAGGTATCCGACTACGTTTGGAACCGTGATTTTAAAAAAGCGCATAAATGGATAATTTTCATGATATTTAGTGTCACTTAGATTAGAATACATGTATAAAATAGATTTAAGGAAACATTTTGTCAAAAAAAATTATTTGAATACAATGTTTTGGCAAAAAATTAACTTAGAATAATCTTTTTCCAAAATGTTCTCCTTTTATAAAAAATGCTTCTAAAATAATAATATTTTGCTTATATAAAGTAAAAATTTCTCCAGAGAGTCTGAACTACAATTTTTGAAAAATTCACATTATTTTCAGAGTTACAAACCATTGAAATAATTATCGGCGTTTTTTTCTTAAAATTTCTCCCCTCTGTTGTCGTAAAACATGGATAAAACCACTTCTAAGTTATATATTTCAAAAATTTTAGTTGGACCTCTGTACAGAGGTCTGATCTATATACAGGCAAAATATTATTATAATAGAAGCATTTTTCACAAAAGGAGGACCATTTTGAATAAAGATTATTCTAAGTTAATTTTTTACCAAAATATTGTAGTTAAATAATTTTTTTTTGTCAAAATGTCCTTAAAACAATTTTATACATGTATTCTTATCTAAGTGACATTAAATATCATGAAAATTATCCATTTATGCGCTTTGCAAAATCACGGTTCCGAACGTAGTCGGATACCTTAATATCGGGATACCGGTTTTAATATTGGTAGTAGAAATTTTAGAAAAAGAAAGAAAACACAGGTGTTTATTTTATTTGCCTGTTTTATTAGAGTGTAAATATGTCACAAAAATAATTTGTAACTTATAAATTATAACAGTATATATAAAGAATCACAAAAAAAGTGTAAATATCACAATTCAGTCTGTGGTACTATTACAAATTTTTGAAATGTGATCTTAAAAAACATAATGCATTAATTGTACTGTCATTAAACCTGGAACATGATTTTGTGCAAAAATTACCAGCTGTCGAAAACGCTCTTTCGGCATCTACGTTAGTTGGTGGTTCTGTTAACAATGCGCGATATGCTTTTTCCAAGTATTTACCTCTAAATCCCTCATCTTCAAGTAAATCAATTTCTCGTCAGATGTTTTTGGATATAGTTGATTTCTGTATTGTATTTTAGTTTGTTGAAAATTTTTTAGCTGTCGCTAATTCTAATTTTTGTTCAAGAGACAATTATCATATTTGGATAACTGATCACACATCTCACTTCTGTGCGATGCAACTTTATATTCGCAGTATAATTAATTTCGCCCGTTAAGGAAGCATAAAAACAAAAACGTACACTATTTTGCTACTTTGGCGATCCCTGAACATATAATGGAGACAATTTTAAAACTTTCTAATAAATATGTAAAGCATTCACCCGTGGGTGATGCCTTACTTCTAAGTTATCATTGTGACCTAGGGGTGTGGGAGTGAATGAAGAACTAGGCGTTGCCATAATCTTAATATCTCTTTATTAAGATCTTAACTTAAACACTATACAATGACAATATTTATATTTAAACTTAGAGGATCTGAGGTGAGAAACACACAATACGTATTACCAAATAAACGCGAACTAATCACTATATTTAACTTTACCACCTATTCCTAATCTCAGAAAATACGCAGTTCCTAGTATTAACTTTAATGATCCTACCTCTATATCCTAGGTAGCAACAACACTTTCGAATCTTCAATGTTATTTCCTTATCTCGCGTGGAATGGTATCCACCTTGTTTGAACGCACTTTCACGGATAGCTGACACTAAAATATCGGTTTACTTCAGCTTAAATGCTTAAACTCCGACTAGCATAATCACTTCCCAAAAGACCACACCTCGCTTACGTTAAACTTCTATTTAAAAGGTTCCTAATTTGAATAATCACACTTCGCTTCTGGATTTGGTTGGAAAGAATTTGCCTTTTTCGGCCCCAAAAAAACCCAAGAGGAAAATTAAGAGAAAGCGCGATGAGCCCGTCACCAATACCAAAAAAATGGTACTTAAATTTGTGAATACCGGTATTACAAAATTGTTCAAATGGCTAAAAATACCGGTATTCGGTATCCCAGTATTGGAATCCCTGCTTGCCAGTATTCGAATCCAGTTCGATTCTATGCCTAACTATTAGAAGCGGCAGCTGCCTGTATAAATTCCGGACCCTATGTACTCCCAGTTTACTAATCTAATCATGTTTTCTTCATGCTATTCTCTGTAAGTACAATAGGTGCATTTATGTTATTTGCTTTCCTACGGGGTGTTGTAATTTTAATTACCAGCAGTATACACATCCAGGCCCAATTTTAAAAAATTATCGGGACCGAATATTTTATTCGTTAATGAGGAGTTATTCATAATATCTGGGTCTAAAAAAATGTAAATTTTTTGCATTTACTTTTCGGAAATTCTTTAATAAGCAACTACACAAAAATTATCTATAATTAGAGATTGCACTCTTTTTATTTAGCAACTAAAAATGTTATTGGCGAGTATTTCGAATTATTATGTACAAGTTAATTGGAAATTTTGAAATACTAACTAATAGATGTTTGACAATCTTACATCGTATCTTTTCCTAAAATAGCCTAGTTAGCTGTTAAATGCAGAACAGTCTCATATTGTGCTTTTCAGCAAGTTAAAGAGCTTTTTCTTTAGTCAGAGGTCCGTTAATGGCTATTTTCTTAGCACGAACGATGCTGAACATTCCAATAAGTTAAATCCAAAACAACATTTAAAAAATTAAGTTAATTCCTACTTAGGTCAACAAAGAAACAAATTATTTTAGTTACTTTTTGTTAAATAGTTACAATTAATACGAACATGTATATACCTAAAAATCCAGCGTATAACGCGCACACACCTATACTTTCAAGCTGCAACATTTAATTTTTAGGTATATCCGCACACCCCCTTTTTATGAAGAAACCTGAAATGTACGTGCACAATGATCTAATGTTTTGAAGTCCTTTTTATTCGAGGTATTTTTTATTCCAAGCTTTAGAAAAAAAGGATATACTTCCAGAACTGCAACCTGTAAGTTCATAAGAGGAATGTCATTTCCTTTAAAAATAAGCAGTATTTCGATATTATGTAGAAGTCTAATATTTTTCTATGCTCATCTTTTATTTTTATACCCGGCGTATAACGCACACCCGTAAATTTCTTTAACAATTTCCCTTGCAATTTTTCCTTTTCCTTTCTATATAGGGCGTTGTGTGGGCTATTTTTTTTTGTGTTATACTATTTATTCGAAAATAGTATTGGGAAAAATGAATCTCATTCTCAGAAATTAGGCCATCCCAGGTGGGAATCGAACCCACGACCTTTGAATTAGAACTATCCATTGCGCTACAGGTACACTCCGAAAGGTTTTCCTTTCTATATATGTTGTTGGACTACTATTTTTTATTACTATTTATTCATTTTTTAATTTAATCAATGAATTTTTTTTAAAAAAGGTATTAACATCATGTGTTATCCACTACAAGTTTTTAAAAAATGTATTTGAACTTGAATGGATGGATAGAAAGTATTAACGATTGACAATTTGAACAAAGTATATATACACTCTGTCGCAAAAAAATATATGCACCCAGAAGAAATTGAGCTACATTCACGAAATTTGGTATGCATGTAGTGTATATGAAAATAAACAAATGATTAAAAATTCAGAACAAAATATCATTTTATTAAGCGGTTACAGCTTGCAAAAGGTTAAAAATCAGTAAGTAGTAAAGCCACCTCTGGCAGCTATACAAGCCGAAATTCGGCGTGGCATCGATTCAATTAGATCACTTATGACCCCCTGTGGAAGATCCTGCCATAGTCTTTGCATCTGCGCAGTTAATTCTCCTGTATCTCGGGACGGCTGCAGTTGCCTTCCCAAAGCATTCCAGACATGCTCTATTGGCGAAAGATCTGGTGACCTGGCAGGCCATGGTAGGACGTCATATCCTTGAAGACATTGTTGGGAGAGTCGCGCAGTATGTGGACGAGCATTATCCTGTTGATAAATGGCACCTGGGCGACTTGATAGCATGGGTAGCACAATCGGCGTTAAAATATCGTCCACGTATCTGCGAGCTGTCAAAGTGCCTTGAAGGACCACTAAAGATGATCGTGTGTCCCAAAGAAATTGCTCCCCCACACTGTCACACCTTGTGAAATTGCTGTATGCCGCTCGACAATAAATGCCGGATCGGATCGCTGGCCGGTGCGCCTCCAGACACGTGTGCGGTGGTCATCAGCACTGAGACTGAATCGGGATTCATCACTGAAGATGACACGTCTCCAGTCTGTCACACTCCAAGTTGCCCGAGGTCGGCAAAAATCCAGTCGACACTGCCTATAATGTGGGGTCAGTGGTAAGCGTCTTAGCGGACGTCGGCTCCTCAGCCAACTTCGGTCAGTCGTCTCCCTTATGGTTTCTCTTGATGGCACTGGATGTCTGGAAGGAGGTAAGTGGCGTTGAATCGATGCTAGCAACGTTGTTGGTGCCGAAGTGGCCACTCTTCTGATTGCATGATCCTCGCGATCATTTGTGTTCCTGGGACGTCCTGACCCTCCGCGACGGTACACTCTACCTTCTGTGATCCACTGTTGCCAACACCGAGCAACTACCATATCGCTCCGACCGAGGTGGCGGCCGATACGTCTATTCGACCAACCTGCTTCTCTGAGGCCTATTATACGGCCCCTATCAAAGTCCGTCAGCTGCTCGTACTGCCGCCGGTTACGTCTTAGAGGCATCCTAAGTCTCAATATCGTCTATCAAAGTCATCAGATTCGTTTGGATAGCCGTATGGCGCTCGTACTCACGCTTTTAAACTCTCCCAGTTGCGCAACTAATATGCGCATAGCACATTTAGCCTTGTCTCATTGGCTTCGAAATTTTAATCATTTGCATATCTCTTACCAGACTACATTCTTGCCGAGTTTCGTGATTGTAGCTTGATTTCTTCTGGGTGCATATATTTTTTTGCGACAGAGTGTATAAACAAATATATACAGGGTGTTTCAGCTAAGATGTTACAAACTTCTAAGAGAGGTAGGGGACAATAAGACGACTCGAAGTATATAGGCAATGCTGGGTCGGAAATGCTTTCCTAAGGCTCCACGCGCCGACAAAATTTAGGGGGCAAAACTTCAACTGGTCTTAAAAACGGGAAAAATTGTCGAAACGCTTTGGGTTTTGGTCAAAATTATTGTTATTATTTATTATTTCATAAAAAAAAATCTGAGCAATATTGCTGCTAAAACATCGCTAGAGGGCGCTTTAGACTTTGGAACGCTAGGGAAAAAAAAATTTCAATATTTTTTAAAGTTTTTTGATGGTTTTTATAAGTTGAAACTTTAACTTGAATTTTGATACCAGATTTGGTATTCTCCGGAGAAAATTGATGTAAAAAAAAATCGAACATTGTTCAGGGCACTTAAAGCACAAACGGTGCTTTAAAAACGAGCAAAATGTTGGATTTCGGTGCGGTTTGCGCAAAAAGCATTCCGTTACTGACTAATTTGTTCAAAATAAATTTTGACTTGGTAGCCATTAATCAAAGCCAGAGGGCGCTTTCAGACATTGCAACTTGAAACTCATTTGGATAATTTTTGTGGTTGGGTGTAAGCCAAATAATTACTAGCAATTTTCCTCTAAATGAGATTCGAGTTGGTCTGTGGTGCAAAAAAGTAATTTTATAGCAAAATATTTTAGTAAAAGAGGGTAAAAAACACAAGTACCAAATCACAAGAAGTAAAACACAAGGAAAGACTCAAAATAGGAGGAAAAAAGCTGTTTACTAACTGCTATGCATAATCATAAAAGAAAAAGTAAAAAAAAGAAGGAAAACTGCTGTCAAAGGAGGTGTTCGAACTGACGCCCCGCCGCATGTGATGCAGGCTTCACATCTTCTTCATGGAGCGCCGAACATTCGATAACATTTCTGGAGTGTTTCGTATTTCCCCGGCTGCGGCACTGATGCGTGCTAGCAAGTTCCTCGATGCTGTTTACGGGTGTTTCGTACACCAAGGATTTCATTTTGCCCCAGAAGAAATAATCCAGACAGGAAAGGTCTGGCGATCGGGAGGCAATGCACTGACCTCCACGGCCAATCCATCGTTCACCACATGTTGCATCCAAGTGATTCCGAACAGAAATACTGAAATGTGCGGGGGCTCCATCTTGCTGGAACCACATGGAAGTACGAGTCGCAGCGGTAACGTGTGCGCTGTCCAATAACTCTGGCAAAACTTGTTCCAAGAATATCAGGTAGCGTGGACCAGTCAGACGATCAGGCAGAATGTAGGGTCCTATTAGATAATCCCCTAGAATGCCAGCCCATACGTTAACCAGGAAACGATCCTGTGCAGCCCGAGTACGTGTTACATGGGTTTGATGCTGCCCACGAGGTGGCTGTTATGGGTGTTGAAAATACCCCTCTCGAAAAGACGCCTCATCTGTGAACAACACGGAGGCTGCAAAAAGGGATTTGCAATTCGTTGCTGCAAAGTACCACTATGAAAAGGCCTGACGAGGTGCAAAGTCACATTCTTTTTGGTGACTGGACGCGCTGGTAGTGAAATGATGCAGGGCACTATCATCGAGAATCCTCCAAACGCTACTGTATGAAATCCCGATTTCATTAGCGATACCTCGTGTACTTAAACTGGGGAGTGGTCTCTACCATATCTAGTACAATTTCCTCGTTCAATTCGGTACGTGCCGTCCGATCTCGATTACGTGCTGCCTTCTGGAATGAACCGGTCTCACATAATTGCTGGTGTAGGTGAGCAAACATGGTATGAGCAGGAGTCCGCCTGACAGGAGGCCTATCGGCGTACAACCTCTGAGCGGCTCGACCATTGCAATCTGGCCCCGTACGCCAGAATCATATCTGCTTTCTCTGCGTTCGTGTGTACTCTGCCATCGTACAGCCAGTCTGTGTGCGATGGAATAAAGCTTCCTTCCAGCGGACTCCTTCTTATCGTTCTGTTCCTCTGGCGGCTAATTCAATCGACGTTGAAATTTGCATATTCTGCCTTTAACACTCTCTCGCTAAAATTTTCACCGAAAACCCTGCTCGCTTTATTCACCGCCACGACACTTGCAATTCCTGGGCTACGTATCAGGCTTTCGATGGTCTTACTGCTTCAGGAAGGCATTTCCGGACCCATCTTCTTATGTTACTGTTCCGAGTCGTCTAGTACTCCACCTCGTTGGGTGGAAGAGTTACACCTAGATAGACTCGGAATCACATAGGAAAGGTCAGCTCTGAAATGCCTTTTACTTTTGTCTGAAGCACCTCTGGTTTTTAAATTTGCAACAATGTCAAAATTTGTTTTGAACAAATTAGTCACTTTCAATGGAATGCCAGCAAAACCGCACCGAAATTCAACATTTTGCTTCGTTTTTAGCACCGTTTGTGCTTTAAGTGCCCTGAACAATGTTCGATTTTTTACATCAATTTCTCAGAGGATACCAAATCTGGTATCAAAATTAAGTTAAAGTTTCAACTTATGAAAGCCATCAAAAAACTTAAAAAAATATTGAAATTTTTTTTTTCCTAGCGTTCCAAAGTCTAAAGCGCCCTCTAGCGATGTTTTAGCAGCAATATTGCTGTGAATTTTTTTATAAATAATAACAATAATTTTGACCAAACCCCAAAGCGTTTCGACAATTTTTCCCGTTTTTTAAGACCAGTTGAAATTTTGCACCCTAAATTTTGTCGGCGCGTGGAGCCTTATAGGAAAGTCTACTGACCTAGCATTGCCTATATACTGAGTCGTCTTGTTGTCCTCTACCTCTCCTAGAAGTTTGTAACATCTTAGCTGAAACACTCTGTATATAGGGAGAAAGTAAACTAATAGTATGAATGAAAAAAGAAATGGCTTTTTTCACTGACTTTTTTACTTTCGACGATTTTTAGCCACGTCCTGCAGATGCTTTTTCAATTTCTGATCGATGTTTAATAATTGTAGCAGATGTCGACACGAAAAAAAGAAATCCAAATTTTTCTTATCCAAATTAATAATAATAAAAAAATGTAACTGGTAAAATAGTTTGCTAATTCTGGTAAATAAAGTTTTTTTTGCCTTCATTTTAATCGGGGGATGAAAGAATTTCGTTAAATAGGGGTTCGGTAATTTGAGGGTTCAACTGTATAAAGATCGATAGATATGTTTATGTATGTATATCATATATATGCATAAATATCATTATATGAGCAAAAAAAATTAAATTTGGAAAATATAAAAATTTGTTTTATTTTTTTCATTTTAAATTCTTTTATTTTTTCTGCTTGATTATGTACGTTTCATAAATATATTTAAAAAACGATGAAAATAAAAAAATAAATTATTATTTTCAAATTTCGTTTTTTATTTATTTATTTATTTATTTTTTTTTGTTTTGTTTATTAAATGGTCCATTTTCCTCATTAAACAACTTTCGAAGATTTAAATTTCCAGAAAAAATTGTTCTATGGGCATTACTTATTTTCATTTCAAGAATTTCTTTAAGTTATTTTTGTGAATGCTTGTTACATTTTATGAATAAATATAAAAATACATGAGATTAACATAACTGTTAAAAAAAAAAGAATATAGTGCTTAAGTAATTTTTTATACTAGTGAAATTTTACAGGATTTAGTTCATTGCCATAAAAGCCAGTAGTGACGAATCAAAAATGTTCATTTGAAAGAAATTCAGTCATGAGAGAGATTTCTGTTTAGAAATTGCTTTTTAAGAACTTTTATTAAATGCATTTATTAGAAAATATTGCTTAAACTATACAATGGTGATAAATAATATTTTAAAAAATATCTGTTATATATATGTCTGTTAAAAATATGTGTGTTAAAATATCTGTTATACTGTCTCTTTCGCGTACCTAAAAAAATACAAAAGTTACGTAAGCGAAGGATGAATTTTAGATGAAAGATTACTAGAATTGATTGATTGATTGAATATTAACGTTGCACTGTTCAGCTACACGAGGGCTTTTGGCGACGGACGACGCAATTTTGAGCCATGGTCAGCACGGGGACGACACCTGAGCTGGCACCCCCTCTTCTAACTACCACAACACACCAACGGAGGACGTTTCCTTACTCGGACAGATTTAACGTGCATCGCTGCCCTACACGGCGGGTCTAGTGGTACTGGGCTCGAACTCGTGACAAGGCAAGCCACGATCTGGATACTCTACCACCGGCTACCACGCACAAGATGATCCTAGAAAGGAAAATTATTTTGAATAAGAAATATATTAAAAGAGAGAGAACAAAATACACAATACACATTTTTCAAATACTTTATAACTTGTATTTGCTTTTTATGAAAATAAAATAATTATCTTATTGATTTTGGGGTTTCATGTTAAAACATTTGTAATTAATTCATATTTTTAAGAACGGATTTCTCTTTCTTTTTTTTTAAAAAAATTGTTTGGAACACTAATAAGCACTCGACATTTTATTTATTCCTTTAGGCTGTGAATGCAGCAAGTTGTCATGAGACCTTGCACTGACGGAAAGTACTGTGTTACAGTTTTAGGAGCCAGATTCTTGCTTCGCACCCTGCAAAAAAGGTAATTTCTCTTTTTTTTTTCTCTTTCTCCCCTCTTGCTTGATTAGCAAAATTAATACAACGCTCGCGCATCTGAGCAGCAAAGTTCGTATCAAAATTTTTATGGTCTACAACACATGCTTATTGATAAATTAATTAAGTTCAAAATGTGTAAGAGGAAATGTATTTTTTTAAACACTT
>BMAU01010904.1:0-37209 GCA_019973935.1 Trichonephila clavipes
CTTGGAGGAATTTGCAATCGTTAATAAAATGCATTTTAAAGCGCTCAATTGAGCTGAAATGTAATGTACATGATTATTTTGAATGACAATACAATAATTTAATTATAATTAGTAAAAATTAATTTTGATTAAAACTAATTATTTAAAAAATTACAAATACAGCTACGATGGCGACTTGTGTCAACATTTGAAAAGGTTTTTTTCTAACGTGTTAAAGCATTCAGTTGAAAGGAAATATTATATACACGATTGTTTTGGATGACAATACGATACTTTAATGATAATTAATAAAAATTAATCACCACTTAATGTTGTGACTCTGTCATATGTATATACATATTTATATTAATTGCAACTATTTAATAAAAAATAACTAAAATAAATTTTTTCTTGGTTGATCTAAGTAGGAATTGATTTAA
The DNA here is from genome assembly GCA_019973935.1 of Trichonephila clavipes. Taxonomy (NCBI): domain Eukaryota; kingdom Metazoa; phylum Arthropoda; class Arachnida; order Araneae; family Nephilidae; genus Trichonephila; species Trichonephila clavipes. Next base: position 420 of record BMAU01010904.1, read on the forward strand.
ATTTTTTTTATATTACTTGTGTTTATAACAATAGTTTTGTTACAACAATGCAGGTGAATGTTGAGTTGTATTTTTTTTAATGTTTTTAAAATTAATCTCGTTTTAACTAATTGCGATATCGGATCGAATTGTGAATCTAAACCATTCTCGAATTTACTTGAACCCACACAAAAAATTTCATCGAAATCGGTCCAGCCGTTTAGGAGGAGTTTAGTGACAAACACACGCATAGAACATTTTTATATATAAAGATATATGCAAATGTTTATCAAGAAAATCTGTATGATTATTTGGCTATTTATATTTTTGAATATTATAGACACTGTATATATATATATATATATACAGTGGCGCATACAAGGGAAGGGTCCACAGATCCAGACGCCCCCCATTACCCTTGATTTTTTTTTATTGATTATAATCAGATGTATATATTACGTCATATTTAATTAAGTATGTGTTAAATAAAATTTATTTTATTAATTGATACTATTTTTTTATTCAACTACTTTAATCAATTGTTACTCTTTTGTCTTTTTTCAATTCCTACTATTAACTCACACTCTCTCTCTATATATATTTATTTATTTTTCTTGGTGGAATTTTCAATCGGTAATAAAATACATTTTAAAGCGCTCAATTGAGCTGAAATTTTATATATATGATTATTTTGGACGACAATATAATAAATTAATTATATTTAAAAAAAAACTGATTAAAACTAGTTATGTAAAGAATTACAAATACAGCCACGTTGGCATCATTTTTGGCGACTTGTGTCAAAACTTGAAAATGTTTCTTTCTCACGTTTTAAAGCATTCAGTTAAACTGAAATTTTATATACACGATTGTTTTAGATGACAATACGATACTTTAATGTAATTAATAAAAATTAATTACCACTTAATGTTTTTGATCCTGTCACATGAATATACATATTTATATTAATTGTAACTATTTAATTAAAAGTAGCTAAAATAAAAATTTTCTTTGTTGATCTAAGTAGGAATTTACTTAAAAAAATTTGTTTATATTACTTGTTTTCACTGTTTTAATTCCCCTACAATCGATAGAATCAAAAGAATATGTTAGGTGGTGTATTGGGGTATGAAAGGAAATGTTGCACTTTGGACCCTGCCCCTCCCCAGAGAAATTCTGGTGTGCACCACTGTATGTATATATATGTGTGTGTGTGTATAGTATACATTAAGACTAAATAAATATATTATTATATTTAAGTACCACAGTCATATCCCTCGCCGCCCTTTTCACTAATTCACTGTAAATATACAATTGTATACAATAGCATAAAACAATTAAAATTGTGTTAATTTGAAAGTTTATAAATAACTTTTTAATTTCTTAAAAAATTATAATCAAAATATGGGTGTGAACTATTCTTTATGAAAATTCCATCAATTAATAAAGGAATAGCTTTTCTTTTCTTTCTAATTGGTATTATACATATTTGGAAGCAGCATTTTTTCTTAATTATTTCTCATTCTGAATTACGTGTTAAGCTGTTCTTGCATGTGTAAATTTGTGCCTTTTTAAGGGCGTTTTTAAGCTAACAAAAGAAACAAGGCTAAACTTTTCTTGGCTTCATTTACGTTTAGGATAGTTTTATATCAAACATTTATTAGAGAATTCAATTGCTACATATCAGTTTCTTTCCAATTTATTTTAGTGAATAAATTTCCAATAAATTTAAAATTTAATAGTTTTCCTTTCAAATGATCGAGTATATACGAAATCATTTCTCCAACACTACCTTTGATAAACCCCGGTGAATACTTTTGTCCAAAATGTTTAAGAAAAAGGCACATTTTTTTATTATTACAAGCTTTTTATTAACTTGCAATGTAAAATGTTCCGGTGGAATCTTGCAACGCAATTTTGAAGCTGATGCCTTCAACCGACTGAGCTGAAATTTTGTATACACGTTTAGTTTGGATGACAATGCATGTTTTGCCCATTTAAATTCCGATATTTCTATTAAAAAGTAATTTGTTCGGGTGGAAACTTGCAACTCAATTTTGAAGCTGATGCCTTCAACCGACTGAGCTGAAATTTTGCATACAAGTTTAGTTTGGATGACAATGCATGTTTTGCCATTTATATTCCGATATTGCTATTAGTTAAAAAGTAATTAATTAAATTAATTTGTTCGGGTGGAATTTTGCAACTCTATTTTGAAGCTGATGCCTTCAACCGACTGAGCTGAAATTTTGTATACACGTTTAGTTTGGATGACAATACATGTTTTGCCCATTTATATTCCGATATTGCTATTAGTTACAAAGTAATTAATTAAAGTAATTTGTTCGGGTAGAATCTTGCAACTCAATTTTGAAGTTGATGCCTTCAACTGACTGAGCTGAAATTTTGTATACACGTTTAGTTTGGATGACAATGCATGTTTTGACTATTTATATTCCTATATCGCTATTATTTTAAAAGATATTGATTATAAAAAATTTTTACCCATGTTAGAAGCTTACTTTACCTCTTTCTACGAGCCCTCGTGGTGTAGTGGTTAGAGAAGCTGATTTCAAATGAATTGTTATGGGTTCGAATCCCGGGAGCTCGTAGTTTTTAAATTTACTTTAAATCACTTTAACTTTCCTTCAAAAGTTATTTCTGTTAATAAAATTTAAATTTCCATGTCCTTTTTTGTTTTTCATTACAAGCCTTTATTTAACTTGCAATGTAAAAAGTTTGGGTGGAATCTTGAAACTCAGTCTTGAAGCTGATGTCTTCAACCGATTGAGCTGAAATTTTGTATTCACGTTTAGTTTGGATGACAATGCATGTTTTGATTATTTACACATTCCAATATTGCAACTAGTTAAAAACCTTTTACCCCTGTTAGCTTTTTATTCCGCTGATCAGCTTGTCGGATTGAGCTTAAAGAAGTTCCTATTTTTCGATCTTTTTTACAAAGCCATCTGATTCTTTCTGTCAAACTGAGACACAAAATAATTACAAAATCGGAAAGATCATTTATTTTACCACAATACGGTATAAATCTTTTTAAAAATAATGATAATTTCTATTTTTTACGATTTTTTCTAAAATGAGATAAAATTGATGCATTTTCATGAAAATGATTTCTAAATCGTTCCGTATGAATTTCTTTTTTTTTTTTTTTTCGTGTTAATGAATCGATATTCGGCACTCAGAAAGTCCTGGCGTTTCTCTTTTAGAATCAGTCATTTAAAAAATAAAATGACGAAAACTTTTTTTACGATTTTTCAAAATATACTCAAATTTTTAATAAAACATTTTAAAAATTCGTTATTTTTAAAGATAATCGCACGAAGCTTTTTTTTTTCGTTCGTAGAAGAGTATTATCCAAATTCTGCACAAGGATTGAAAAAATTGGCTTATAATTACGGAGTTAAAAATTTTTCTTGTGTTTTTCGTTTTTAATATAGTATTATAGTAAAAGCAAAAAGCAAAAATAATAATAATAGTAATAATTTTAATATTTTGATTAATTTCGCTTTGTCTATTTTTGTTTGGGTTTTACAGTGTTTACCCCCCCCATTATCCTCTTGTTTCGGCCCGAATTTAATATCTATCATATGTACGTGGCCAGGCGGGAAAAAGATTAAGTACCCCTGAGCTAGCCTGCTCAATATTAACAGGCAAACGACCTTACAACAATGATGCGTTGAACGAGACGAGCAGACTGAGAAACTTGTCCAGCGATAGCTAAAATGTAAAAAATAATTTAAAAGTAAAAAAAAACTTCCTGAAAAACAAGCTTTTATTTAAATGCTCTAAAAAGAATAAAATAAACTTTTCTTTTAAAACTTTTTTTGCTATCACCTTATAACGTCATTACACAATTTATGATACAAAAGCTTGTCGCGAGATTTACCTGTGTAAATAAACAAGCAAAATAAATAACTTGATCTGATTGATTTTAATTTTTAAAATTTTGAAACTAAGTAAGTACGAGTATTGAAATCTCTCGACAAGCTTTTATATCATAAATTGTGTAATGTCGTTATAAGGTGATAGCAAAAAAAGTTTTAAAAGAAAAGTTTATTTTATTATTTTCAGAGCATTTAAATAAAAGCTTGTTTTTTAAAAAGTTTTTTTTGCTTTCACTTTTTGCATAATATTTTAACAGAATACGAAAATGGGAGGACTTTATTTTAACTTTCAATTTTAAAGTTTTCACAATTTTTTATTTTATAATTGTGGAACACATAAACCCCTAAATGTTTGCTTTCTATAAGTATAATCTATGAATGCTCTCATATTTACAAAAAAAATTTCATGCGCATACTTCTGTTTCAAACAGTTGAGACTTTTTTGTGAATGTGCATATATATGTGCACATACAATTTGAAGCATGGGGTAATACTTAGTCTTGCATTGGTATGGAGACAGATATAATATCGGCTTTTTTGGATTATTTTTCCATTTTCATTTCTTGTCAAGCAACAGATTGCACATTGCCTTGTCAATACCTGTTCTTTATAGAATATTTTCAAAAATCTAAATTCCTGCCTTCAATGAAAAATTCTCAACTTTGCCACAAAGAAAATCCCGGATGAGAAGTATTTCAGTACTTCGGATGACTGCATCCTTAAGAACACTGGCACTAATAATATCACAATATGAATTAAAAATATATGCAAATCAAAGACAGAAAGAAGAAATATCAGTACCCGTACAGTGTACGGGCAAACCGGTTGTGGACAGCTTTCGGTAGCCCGTAGGGTGTACGGTCAAAACAGTTAAAGGTTTAATAAGCAATTACGAGACCACTTGAGAAAATTAGCTAATTAATATCAAATCAGAATTATTATAAAGCACATGTTTGGAATTTCGCAAAGCACCCTCTGAGGAGCTGCATAGTTTTTGATTGAGTTATCCACGATTTATTTAAAAAGTTTTTTGAGTCCGAAGTCAGAACAATTTTATTTTATAAGTATGTTGATAAATCTGAAAGATAAATAATGAAGCATTCAGAAACTACTATTCCTACTGCCATAATTAGAAAAGATATTCAAATGAAATAAAAGGATTTGAGGAGAAAGACATTGACTGCAAAATACGATGTAAACATGACTTAAGAAAGACAAATCTACATTTGATTTCAACAACACCAACCTATATCTCTGACCTGGTATAATTGATGGCTTCTAATCGGCAAATTATATGGTTCTTGAAAAACAAGGGGCTTTTACACCATGCTCAGGCTAGCTTTAGTGAATACCATTATGCCGTTTAGTAAATACGTAAAAGAAGCCAAGAAAGAATTAGCCTTGTTTCTTTTGTTAGCTTAAAAACGCCCTTAAATAAGGCACAAATTTACAAATGCATGAGCAGTTTAACACGTAATTCAGGATGAGAAATTATTAAGAGAAAAGAGTGTTTCCAAATATGTAAAATACCCATTAGAAATAAAAGAAAAGCTATTCCTTTATCAATTGATTGAATTTTCAAAAAGGATAGTTCACACCCATAGTTTAAATATACTTTTTTAAGAAACTAAAAAGTTATTTATAAACTTTGAACTTAACACAATTTTAATTGCTTTATGCTATTGTAAAAAAATTGTATAGTTATGTATAATTGTTTTTCTGAAAAGGGCGGCGAGTGATACGACTAGTACTAAAAATAATATTTAAAGCACAGACGGTAACGCACACGCACGCAAGCACACACACAGAGAGAAAAGCTACCTCACTTACTAAACGTGAGATCTCTGGAACTATTAGTCTTGCACTTTTGAAGTAGGCAAGCGTATTCCTTTTGTTGAGTAAAGGTCCGCTAAAGACGGCTTTTGCGGACATTGATAAGGCATTGCGGAGGCGCATAGACAAAAAGTTCTGTTTTTCAGCTATTGCATACTAAAATTGAAGCTCGGTAAGCATATTTCTTCTGTTGAAGAGAGAGTGGGTTTTGAGGAAATTGATTGATAAAGGGGCTCGAAGGGGTTTAAAGGGGCGCTATAACTAAAAAAATCCCGTTTCTGAGCAATTACCTCAATAGAATTGGAATTAGGTAAGAGCATGTGTTTCTTTTGCTGGGTAGGGATTCACTAAAAATGGTGTTCAAAGAATGGACTACGAAAGGGGGTGGGGTGGCTAAAGGGCCGTAAATGGTAAATGTAATTCTGCTTTAGAAATATTCGAGTTATATCCTATTGAAATCAATATATGCGTGAGGTATAAGAATATTTTTCAAAACAATCGTAAGCTTAATATATTATAGGACTTACATAATAATAACCTAAAAAGAATGTATAATATCATAAAATACCCAGCAAAGGTAATGCTGGTATATATACATTATGAAACGTTTGTATGTATGTTTGTATATATGTTGCTACGTAGATTAAAATTCCAGGATTTTTTGTAATCAGTCTCAAAGAGCAAGACAGTTCTTAAGGAGCGCGAGCGAGATGGAAATTTACTGACGAAAAACAATCTTTAGAAATGCAGGATACAAAAGTACAATTTTCAAAATAAATCTAAAAAGGGCTATACTCCTTCTACAGTGCACAGACACATCTATTAGTGTCTAAAATACAAGTATATGAAAGATGATCGACAAGCCCTCCAAAGGAAGGCGAGTGATACGACTTGTACTTAAATATAATATGTAAAACACGCACACCACACACACATGTATATATATATATATATATATATATATATATATATATATATATATATATATATATATATATATATATATATATAAAGTGGTGCACCAAAATTTCTCAAGGGAGGGGCAGGGTTCAAAGTGCAACATTTCGTTTGATACCCCAATACACCACCAGATATATTCTTTTGATTCTATCAATTGTCAAGAAATAAAAGCAGTAAAAAAAAGACAAAAGAGTAACAATTGAATTAAAGTAATTGAAGAGAAAATAGTAACAATTAATAAAATAAATTAAATATGACGTACTATATACATCTGATTATAATTAATAAAAACAATTCAAGGGTGAAGGTGACGTCTGGATCTATAGATCCTCCCTTGTGTGCCCCACTGCGTATATATATATTTGCATATATTTATTAAGACAATCTGGATAAAATAAATCAGCTACTTAAATGTTTGAATATTCTAACATTTAGGAAAATTTTAACTGTACTATAATTACATCATACACGCGCGATAATTACTACAATTTAAGATTTAACGCATTTTTGTAAAATAGTAGCTCACAACCAATCTGTGGTTTAATGTAGCTATATACCATTCTTCAAATCATCATTCTTCCTTTCAAATGTAATAATGCTGTAAAATAACGTAATATTTAAATAAAAAAATTTATATTTATTTATATATATATATATATATATATATATATATATTTCCTCATCTTTATTCCGAATACCCTATCTCGAAACGGGTCTCATTTCACCTCGCATTACAAGATTTGAATGTACATTTTGACAGATTTTTGTTCATAGTTAAAAGGATTAGACCCTGGAATTTCGACATCTTTATTCGTGATTAACCCTGTAACCTGGTTTTTCCGTACACTGTACGGACTACCGAAATTTGACAAGAACTGGTTTGCCCGTGCGATATATAGCACTGACATTTTCTTCTTTTTATGTTTGATGTGCTCATATTTTTTCTTCTTGCAGTGAAATTATTATTGCTAATATTTTTCAAAAGATGCAGTTTGTCTGTAGTAATGAAATGCTTCTGATCCGTAATTTTCTTCGTGAAAAAAAGGGAATTTTTCTTTAAAGACAGGTTATATTAGATTGTTTCAATGTAAGACTTTGTATTTCACCATGCTTTGAATTGTATATGTGCATATATGTGCAAACACACAAATCCCTCAACTGCTTGAAAAACAGGCGTAGGCATGAAAAGTTTTCGCAAGTATGATATAAAGTCTTTTAAGATATATGAAACAGTCTTCATAGCATGCAAAATGTAACTATAAGAAGCAATTGTGTTCCACAGTTATTAAATAAAAAAATAGTGCTAACACTTTAAAATTGAAAATTATAATAAAATGCTCACATTTTCTCATTCTATGAAGAATTAGAATTAGTTATATGCAATAAAAAATGCGCCTTTTTTAAAGCATTTTGGGCAAACAATTGACCGGTTATTGCGTTAACAAAGAATATTTTTAAGATCGCGTAAGAGAATGTCTTTAATAGCTCACATTTTGATTGAAACTTTTCTTTGCAAGAATCACGTAATTTCTAAAAATGACATATTTCCCGTCACCATTTCCCCTCATTTCCCATTGCACATGTGATAATGTTTTTTTATCATATTTTCCCAATTCATGGATAAACAGTACCCTTTAAAAAAATTTTTTTACCGACAGTAATATTAATAATAACTAATAATAACATGTTTTGTTTTCAAATTACATAAGTAAATTCATTATAAGTATAAAAACTCAGTTTTTTTGACAAGCCATTATTTTATAATTTTAAGAAATTAAAAAATTTGGATATTTTTAAAATCACATTACAAAATATTCAATTAAAATTTTTTTTAGTTATTTTAAGTGATTTATATTTCTTACTTTATTGGGAGAAAAGCTAGTAGGGTTTATAAAATTTGCTTCCTTGCTCAATTTTAATAATTTATTTTATAGTTATACTTGGAAAAAACAAAAAATATAAAAATATTAACTTAAACATTTTTTTTAAAAAAATAAGCAGAGCTCTCAGACTTTAATTCCTACTTAAATTTACAGATTATATACATGAAATTATCTACCAAAAGACTATCAAGACTATTTTGCACAGAAAAAAAGCCTTACGAATAGAAAAATCCTCTTTAGAATTAAAAATCTGAAAAAAATGCATTTAATGTTTGTAAAGGCATACAACAAAAATTAATATAATGTCTGTACATTTCTAGTTTTTTAATCTCGTACTTTACAACTTTTTCTATACTTTAAAACCCTACTTTATTTAAATATGACTGAAAATACTAATACAAGTGGACTAATGGAAACGAAATATATAATTGACTTAAACGTCTTTAATCCTGATGTTGACATGTTATCACTAGATTTCTGTTTATTATTGAGCATTTTTATCGTCAATAAGGAAATTGAATGATGTTATTACTACATTCATTGATCAACAGCGTAAATATGTTAATGTGAAGCATCAAAAAGAAGTCATGAAATAGTTAGAAAACGTCTAACTTTAATAATTTGATCTCACAACATTTATTGAATTTAATGGAAAAATCAAACACAATTAACTTAATTTTTTTAAATTTTGTGAAAGGTGTTATTATAAATTTCGACTGGAAAAAGAATTTTAAACCTTTTCAAAGTATTTTATTCTATTTTTAACTTAAGACCTAAATAATCATAAAAGTTTACATGCATAATAGCTAATCTAAATAAAGTTCCTTAAGCGAGTTTCTGATCATGAATAATTTTCAAGCTATATTTAATAGTCTTCACAAACCTGTAAAGTAAAAATCATCTTCTAATGTCAAGACATTAGAGAAACTTAATATTTTTTTCATGTTAAATAATCACTCATTATTTTTCTTAAAGATTGGGTAATTTTTAATATTTTATGCGTCTTCGAGGATTACATATATGTCAGGAAGAAAATGCGTTTACTTGCCAACAGTAATTTTTTTCTTTTACGGACTCATGAATATAGTTTTTTCAGGTAAATTTCATAAATGAATTTAATTTTTTACAATAATTTTTACTGTAAGTTTCTTCAAATGTAGTGACAGGGCCTGCTCTAGCAAATTTTGCCTCCGGCCAAAAAATAAGAAATACCATCCCTAATTTTAGTGAAAAAAAATTATTAAAAAAAGATACAAATTGTGTTTATCGATACACACCTATAAAACTTGAATGGTTATTGCGAACAAAAAAAGCAGCATAACAGTATATATATAAACTAAATTTTTCAAAATTAAAGTATATAATGAAGTCCGACTTAAACGTTTTTTTTTCCTTGACAAATCTGTATATTCACAGCACACACAAAAGATAGAATGGATTTACATCAATTTTAATCTAAAAATATGTTCTACTTGTATACAATTCCCCCGGAAAAAATACTTTCTCCTTAATCTTATTAATATGTAACACTAGAAATTGATAAATAATAATAAACACTAAAATTAACTTTAATAAAAATACGCAAGAAAAAAATAAGACTAATATTAAAAATAATAACAAAAAATACATTATATTTTTCAGTCCAATAAAATACTCTCTGTTAGCTTCCTCAAAAAATGTCATTTCGAATTATTTTAATAACTGTTAAATATTAGCACATACATTCTAATTTGAAACTATTTATATTGATAACAAAAAATATTACTAAATTTAAAACTTTGTTGATTAAAAAATAAGAAAACATTTAAATAACTCACCTATAACATTCTTAATTCATAAACTTTAATTACTCAGAAATAACTTTTAAGAAAAGTGCCTTTTTGATACTTCAATCAGCAATAACACAATTATTTATAAGAATATAGTGATAATTTAATATTATTAAACGTATATCTTAATGTATAAAAAAAGAGAGAAAAAATTTTAAAACATCTTTTAAATTGACGTAACATGATGATTCAGAAAAATGACCCATGATTGATGGTTCAGAAAAGAAAAATCAAAATTTACAATGAAGAACAGACAAATGAACCACATTTTTTTTAATATTGAATAACAGTAATAAAGGCTGCGCAATGTATCGCGTTTCGGAAGTGGAAGCTCTCTTACGAAAAACAATTTTGCTTCAATAATATTATTTCGGTTTAATGCAAAGATAAAATTTTTCAATCCATATACTCTTAACTATAACTGTGGATGCATGTATACAAAATAATTTCATTGGCATTAAAATAATCTAGTTTTTTCTTTTTACTCAGTAATTCTTTCAGTTAAAATTGTTAGTACAAATTATATTTGCAGTGAAAGTCATTTCTATTCAATTTGAAATAAAATAATTACATTCCAGGTTTCCAAACTATGAAAAATAATATTTTAAAAAATATTTTCTTATAATTTTTTCATAACATAAAATAGCATTTTTCAAATTTCGTCCAAATGCTCCACTAAAGTTTACCACCCCGGGACAGGTTTGCGGTTTGTCCGGAACTACAGCCGCCCCTGGAAGTGATTATTAAGTATAGGAATTTTTATTCTCTCTCTCCACTCTTTATACAATAGTTAATCAGGTACATTAAATAATATATAAGAGTAAATGAATAGAATAATTTTTTCTTCATCGTATTTAGTCAGCAAACTGAAATAATAAAAATCTGTAGATAATGACCAGAAAAATAGCCCCGTCTTGTAGCTGCTAGAAGACTACAACGCATGCGTCGCAAAAGCCCTGACTCGCACAAGTTGCTCTTTCCACCATTTCCACTGGTTCGCGGAAGAGAAAGTAGACAGCGTTTCTCGCTTTCCTTCAAAATAAATGTAAGTACGAATATTTGTCCGGTTTCATCTCCATTAAATTTAACTGTGGTGTAATAAAAAAATATTTTCTTTGGAAATACATTAAACGAAATTGCGTTTTTGTCTATAGGACGCAATGAAAAGTTTTTTTTTTAACAAAGGGCTTTAATTAATTAATTTACACTTTTTTAATTGACCGTCTACTAAAATAAAGGGTATGATGATCCATAAAAGTATTTTCGTAAAATTTTTAATATTTTGAGATTTTTAATCATATAAGTATTCTTTTAGATATCTGATAATATTTAAAACTTCTCATAAATTTTTGTATTGTTAGTATTTTTATGGTTTTAACCATTGAACCCCTACTTAAAATATAAAAATGGCTGTCAACATAAGAATCAAAGCTTTTTTCAAGGCTTGAGATATTCGTCCGAGTAATTATTAATTTTTTTCTATTTTTACTTAATTAGAATTTTTTCATAACAATATTTTTATTCACAATTATGTATTTTCGCGTCAGCATAGTCATAAAAATGAATGTGCTTAAGGTTTGTTACGATACCACATTATGTATTTTTTATTTGTTGCAGCACTCTCTCCTGCTCCGATTAAGCTTTGAGTGATTTGGAATGGATCCTCACAACAATAACCCAAACGAACCTCGTTGTACGGACCAGGAACAAATCTTTTCCAATCTCGAAAACGCTTGTTTAAACATAATAGACGCGTGTGATACTATAGAAATGCTATGTAAAAGTGAGGAAAGTTCCAGCCCAACTTCGAAAGGGTGGGAAGGGGAGACATCAACTTCGGATGGGATGGCCTCAGCTTCGGATGTAAAACAGGCAGATGTAAAGCCAAAGGTATTGTAGCTTTATTTTAAATAATTGGTAAAAAGGTTAATTAATTTTACATTTGTAACAAAAATGATTTAAAGTTTAAATTTTCATTTGGATGTTGCTGATTTTATATTTAACCACATTTGTTGCTTAATTATTCTAAATTTATATAAATCTTAATTTCCTCTTTATTTTTTTCATAAAAGATTTCGGAAATCAAACATAAATTCTGCCTTTTTAAAAGTGTTAAAAGTATTTTTGGGGTGCCGGTTATTTTTAACTGTAATTTCATACAACTCCAATGTGAGCATTCTTAAGAAAACAAGATTTTTCAGGTTTTTCCTAAAACCACATTTTTCTGAATAGTTAAGACATCCTCATTTTCTTTATCTTTTTTTCAGTTTTAGAGTACATTCTTTTGCATTATTATTCATTTAAATTTCTAAAAACTGGTAAAAATAAATTTTTAAGGCTATTTATATCTCTACATTTTCTATTTTAAATTGTTTCTTATAATTATCATGACCAGCTTTTGATGTGTGAATATATTTTATTTCATACATTATCACTCAATATCATTTTAATATTCCATTTTTACTCTTAAAAGAATAAATTTCTGTTCTTTCACTATTTTTCATCTTTATATATTTTTTTTTTGATTTGCTCTTCTAACTTAAGTTGCCTGACTAGTGCAAAAACGTCAATTTTGATGAAAAGGACGAACTTTTTTACTTTATATTTTATATAGTTGAATTTTCTGCTTTCTAAAAATACCTTGCTTTTATTTGTACTTCAATTATTTACGAAGCTATAACAGAGTTTTTATGTCAAGAGAGAGCAGCAAAAACGAACCGGAAGTTAGGTATCGAAACCGAAAGTGTTTGTATTTTAATACTTTTTTTTTTTTACACTTTTTTGGTGTTTATCGAATTTATTTAAAAAATATTAACTTAGGTAAGGTAATGACGGGACATGATGATATTTTTTTAAAAAAATAATGTATCAGTTTTAAGTAAAAATTGGTAAATAAATTCGTAAAATATTTGTCATTTTCCGATTTTCTTAAGCTCTTGCTTCTCGCTATTTTGTTTCATATCTAACTTTATTTTATATATTTGGTAGAAAACTATGTTCTTAAAGACAAAATATTAATTAATTATGCCTAAAGCAAGGTATGTGATGTCTAAGGAATTTTCTTCATCATTGGTGCATAGTTCCCTTCCTAAGATCTTGTACATGGATTTGTAAAATTTTATCTGGAAACCTTTTGAACTTCTGTTGGTCACTCCTTAGAATATAGGAAATTTTTTCGCGGAAAAAAAGATGCATAGAAAACAAAATTACTAAGGATGAAAAAAAGTCAAAGTGCATTCATATGGAGGTTTTAAAAGCTGTTCTTTATATGCTTTTCATTATAATTTTTTATAACCTATGTGATAAGCAATATTTTTTAAAAGAAATTTTTGGGAATATTTACTGACAAAATAACACACATTAATATGTTTCATATTATATATTTCTTAAGCTCTAAGATACTTAATGGGAATATATACCTGTTTTTCCATATAAAAATATCATTTTTTAACGTAATAAAGTTTTTCTAGCGTAAATTTTTGTATCTCTAATTTGTATTTCAAAAACACTATACATTTAGATGTTAAGAAAAGCGTTTTTGACTCTATAAAATTGGTAACAAAATTGAAAAATGAATTTGAGACAAATATATAACACTGATATGGGATTATAAAAGGTTTATTCTTTTGATATATCGAGGTTTTAGGTTGTTTTAGCAGTATAATTTTTTAAGATTTAGATTTTAAATCTTTAAATGCGTTTTTCTCCGAAACAGATTTTTCCATATTTTATCACATGGCAAACATGATATCTCAAAAAGTCCTTGAGATAATTGCTTGAAATTTAGCATCATTGTTTATTATTATAGTATATATGTTGTGCACTAGTAAATAAGAAAAAACAATATATTTACCTTTTTTATGATTGTTTTTCTTTGTAATAAATGCAAAATTTTTGAAAAATTTTCCTTTTGCGCACTTTTTAACCCCTTATTTTGTGATAAATTGAAATTATTCAAAGATGATAGAGCAAAACATAGGTAAACGCTTTCTGAATAAAATTCAAAGACCTTTCTTTATCAAATGCATTAGAATTTATTTTACAGTGTTTGCCGTAATGTGCAAAAAAATGCCTAAATTTGACCTAAAATTGTCAATTTTCTTACAAAAATATATTGAAAATTTTTTTTCTTAGTCAATTTTATAAGTTTTCAGTTCTATAGTGAAATTTCTATACTGTATCGGCATATCAAATTTAATCACTCTGTTTTGAATCTTATAAATTAAATTATTGCATAAACTTACTTTTAGACTGAGCGTTTCGACAGATAATCAGGAATGGGTACTTTATGTCACGTAAAAAGACAAATAACATTAGACTTTTAAAATTCACTACCTCCTTAATAGGCTCTATACAATTTCTATTGACACGACGCAACTTAAGTAAGCAAAAGGTGCAACTTTTTAAAAAAATATATTTTGCATTATAGCACGTCTAATTTTTTTATGTATTTATACACTTAATATCAGCTTTTTATGAATCAGTGCGTAATCATTTATAATTTTTTGGAAGTATAAAGTTATTTCTTACAAAAAAAATATTTTTTTTTCAGGATCCTCAACCTGAACCTGAGATGCCGACTGGGGATGCTGTGGGGGAGGTAAGGGATGTTTAAGTATAAGATAACCATATGCAAATCCATTGCGTAACGATAAAAAGTGAAGTTTTATATTCATTAGAACCTAATAGAAGCAAATTACTGATTAACAAGAAGCCACAGTTAAACGAGGAAAATCGTAATGAACGGTATTTTTTCATATTAATTGGAAATTTCAATGATAAATTTTTTTGGTATATAGGAAATTTATATATTACACACACACACACTATATATATATATAGAAACGCAATGAAAACCACAGTAAAAGTTCTTAAATCGAAACATTTTCTATATCCTAAATCAAGTACCAAATCTACAGTTGAACATAAATTTTTTGACAAATTTTGTCTTTATAACATGCATTCACTACCCTCTGCGAAATATTAAGCTATAATTTTGATATAATTAGGAATTGGGAACTTAACTTCTTGGTCTTAAAGTTATGAAACAGATAGTGAGATTGATGTAACGCAACTTTTCTTTATTATAGGTACATATCGAAGACTTACTTTCAAGTGTTTAGCTGATAAATAATTAGGTAAATTAATTTTTACAAAAGTTAAGGAATAGGCATTTTTAGCAAGGGATTTTTCAAATAAGTCAAAACATTAAAAAAAAATAAAGATACTGAGTTCCTGTTTATGGATTGTTGGTTCCCCAAAAAGTTGAGATAAAAAAAGATAAATTAATCATAGCCGATATTTTGACAGGACATAAAAATATTGTGTTTTCATTTGTGCGTTAATTTCACGAATTTCATCAAAAGTTATAGGACATTTTTGTTCAGAATTTCTTCGTAATTTAGTCTGTAAATGGTAAGAAATTTTCGCAACAAATTGTTCTTGTCAAAGATTTGTGTGTGACCACAGTTATACCTTTATTTAAAAGACTGATGTACTATTGAAACAAGTGTGTAACTTGTATACTACTTGAAATTAATATATAATTGAAAAATAATCCTAAATGAAATACTGGTTTGTATGTGAATTTAGCATGTTTATATTTATATCTATTCTTATATTAAATCTGAATAAAATTTAATAAAATGGCTAGTAATTATGTGGGAATTTTAAATAACTAAATAATATCTCCTTATAACAAATTTTTCTATAAACGGGTTACTTAACACTCCATACTTTGATATAAAATAAATGCTTTTGCAAAACAAATGTTCTTTTTCTTAACGAGATTGTAATTGTTAATATGAAGAATAAGTTAAGAAGTATTAAAAATTTTAGTTCCTATTCCAGAGACAATTTTACTATTCAGAGCTCAGGTAAGTAATTCAAAGTTCCAAACTGAAAAATAGTTATTAATGAACTGTAATAACAATACTAAGAATTGGCATTCTTAAGCGGAAACATGGTACGGTTTATAAAAGGATATATTTGATTGAAGGGTTTCTACAATCTTTTTTCTTTTTAACTATGTATATGTATTACGTAAAACTGTTTTTTTTTTTGCTTAAAATATTTAAAAAATCTAATTATTTAATTTTTTAAGAAAAATTAAAATAATTTTGCAGAGAATTTTAAGTAAAACTCTTCCTACAGTAATTGAAGCACACACATCAAATTTGATTCACAAGTACTTTATAATACGTATAACAAAAATTTGGTATGGGTTTCTGATAACATGACTGATATTCATAAATTACTGTCGAACCTGTTTTTGTGCGGTCTTTTTATATGCGATTTCCTTTTTTATGCGATATTTTTTTATGCGGTGTATTAATTTCAATAACTTTGGCGCCACTGTATGTTTTCTATCTATTTACTAGTGGCGTAACGGAGAATGTTAGGACCCCCTACCCCTGAAAGTAGGCCTTTTATATTTTATAAATTGGGTAAATACGTATTTAGCGTAAGTCAGGCCTTCGGCTCCTAGAGTCCTGACCCCCTCCCCCGTGATGTGGGGGTGTACGTTACGCCACTGAAATGTAGACACTTGTTCATTTGTTATAAACAGTCTTCTGACAATGCCAATTCAGTTACTTTCTGTCAACGCTCCAGCAGCCCGCACTTGATTGAAGACGAAACTTTCAATGACAGTGACATTATCAATAATTTCATAAATTATGAAGACCGACAAAAAGCCAGATTCTTTGAAAGCGGATAAAAATATGCAGGGATACAGCTTCGAACAAATTGGAAAAGTATTTTCTTAAAATAAATACGATTTAAGAAAGGAGTATAAAATTCCAAAGAGGGCTTCAATCATGTATAGCCGGTTATCTTGACATTTACAAGCCACCCGTCCTTCGTCACAAAAACTTATCTCTTTTTTATGTTGCCAAAAAATAAATCAATTAATATATCACCTTTAAGTGACTGAAAAGATTTTGAACTTATTCATTCAAGGACTTTGGATTACGATGAGTAACGATGAATTATGTATGTGCATTTTAAAGACATCTCCGTATATACAATGAGAAACTATATGTTTTAAAAATGTTTTCATGTGTAATATTTAATTATTTATTTTGTTATGGAAGTAGTCTTACATAAATAAATTTCGTAAATAATTGGCATATTTTACAAATGCGACTTTTTTTATGCGGTCCCTATCCACCACATAAAAAAAAGTTTTTTTGCAGTATTTCCAAGAATTAGTTTTTTATATGTACGAATTTATAAAAATTTTGAATATTTTTTTTGTGCAATTTTTTTATGCGTCCTTATCTACCGCACAAAAACAGATTAAACTGTACCTTTTTTACGAATGCTTATTGAAAATCCTTTGAAAAATGTATAAATTCTAAATTCCACTATTTTTTAAAAAAATAAGTATTTTTTTGATTCAAATATTCATATCAACTTTTGTAACATGTAGTGTTAGCAAATGGTAGAAAAATTATCAAAGCATTTGTCACGATAGAAAAAGGCCTTTGCATTTTCAATGAAGCTGAACTATTCTCATGTTTATAAATTAAGGATACTTTAGAGTCACGTGGATATCGAACACTAACGTATTTAAATGTATCACCCATGAAAGGACTACACGAATCTTCAAAAATCAAACTGCTGGAAGCCAGTGGATGACACCGATATTACATCAAAAGGACGAGAGTGTAAGAAGGGGACATATAAGGAAAGACAAAGAAGTAAAGTTGTTTGCTAGTTCTTTTTAAGCCTTTCAGTGCAATAACCGCATACTTATGACACAAAGGACGCATTTCGATGATTGTCTGGAATGTGGGTTTAACCTGCTGGAAGTATCCGAGGAACTTGGAATCACCCAGAGTGTCCTCTACAGGCTTTGACAACGATTCCAAGGTGATGGTAATGTTAGTAGAAGTTATACAGCACAGGTCGCCTCCGAGTTACAACGCCGAATGAGGAGCGGTATTTGGCAATTACTAAAAAAAGAAACAGACGGAGCTCAACTTTAGACCATTCTTTTCATCCTCTAGTACGACAGTTTCAAGGTAGACCGTGCACAAACGTTTGGGCTGATAGGTCAATAAGCTTGTAGACCAGTCAGATGTGTTCCACTTACTGCAACTCACTGTCATCTGCGGTTAGCCTGAAGTAGAGCGCCTGCATTGTGGACACCACAGCAGTGAGCTTGTGTGATGTTTTCCGACCCGTCCAGGTTTAGTTTTCCGTCTGATTCTCACCAGACTTTCATATTAAGAGCGCTAGATACCCTTTACCACAAAGAAAACATCATTGAACGACACCGTTTCGGTGGTCCAGGACTGCTCGTTTGGGGGATTATTAGGGGTTCGAGAAATGCCCTTCATCTACAGATTGGAAGCATGACAGGGTAAATCTATCGGGTCGTCATTCTGGAACAACATGAACGTTTCTTTCGGGGCACCATGGGCACAAAATTTGTATTTACGGATGACAACACACTTTCTCGCCATGGAAACATCGTAAACGAGTGCCTTCAATTGGAGGATATCACCCGCATTGACTGGCCAGCTTTCTCACCGGACTTGAATCTAGTAGAGCATGTTTGGGACATACTTGACCGACGAGTTGTAGCCGGTCAACCACCTCCTACATGTCTACCGGAGAGGATTGCTTGAAGAGGGGTGTAATATTCCTCAAGATCAGATCGACCATTTGATACTCAGAATGCTTAAACTTTGTAAGAACTGTGTTGCATTGTCTGGGAGACAAACTATGTGTTAACCATTATATAAAGCATAAAATATTGGTTTTTAAAATATTGGAATGCTTTTTTTTTATAATTTGCTTCAGGGAGCAATAATCACAATTTTTATTAATGATATCAAACAGATAGCATCTTTTTCGAGCTGTACCTTTTGTTTATTAAAAAAGGCTTTACAAATAAGACACATTTGTTTTGTTTCTGACTCTGTCTTTGCCTGAACTTACATTATCCTTATTTTGTTGGACACGAGAGTAGTTATTTTATCTTTCTGAGATAAATTAGTTTAAAATTTATGTTTACCATTGGATTGTGAACAAAAATGAGCATCTAAATTATGCTAATTCTGTAGTTCCTTAGGTTAGAACATTCAAATTTTATGAGATTGTAGAAAATTGTATAAAAAATAATTTAGACTATAGAAAAAACTTTATTTGAGAATGGGAGCGAGATTATTGCCAATTGAATCGTACTGTATTCTCTTAAATAATTACTTGAAATGAACGACGAAGTGTATTGCTTAATTGGATAGGATGCTGAATTCTGATAGTTAATTCAGAAAAATAAATAAATAACTCAAAGAGAAAAAATAAGACTTAAGCTTTTGGAATTATGCTAGGTAAGAGAATATTTGAATGCATGTCAATACACACCACCCTTATTTTCTCTCATTCTTTCAACATATCTTTTTTTCAGAGTCTTAAATTATTCAATAGCATACCTCAAAATATTAATTTGATTTCAATTACTATGTAAACTATGTTTAATTAAAATTCAGAGATATAAATTAATTTAAGATTGTACAATGAAGATTACATTGATACGAACGATTTAAATTTCTTTTTATGAATAAACTTAACATGTATAAGATCAGTCATTAACCTCTTATCTGTTCTGGCTTTTATATACGTCTCTCTCAACTGGTACGTTATTTGTGGTGGACGGATATATACGTCCTTTCGATATACGATATTATCAGTATAACTACTTCCAAGGCGTTAAAATGTAATAAAATGACATTGACAATGCTTGGGAAGGATTTACTTCTCTCAGAGAAAAATTTGCTTTTTTTACTTCTTCTTTCCGCCTCAATACACGCATCTGAAAGAAGGTGGCACTGAGGAGCAAATCGCGTAAAATTTAATCAGCATTTAAAGGGTTAAATTTGATTCTTTGTTTATTTTTAATAAGATGTTTTCGTGGTATACTTAACCATTTACCTGAAATAACTGTTTGTTTTCCTAAAATATTAATACGTTTTAATTTAATTTATATTAAGTTACTTTGTACTAACAATTGAACGGAATGAATATACATATTTATAAAAAATATTTGCATTTTATCTGAAATTTCCTTTTTGAGTTTTTCTTTTATTATGAGATTTACAAGACCAATTTTTCTCTTAGCAAATTTTTAATTAAAAATATATAGTTTTGTTCAAAACTTTCAAAAGAAATTTGTTTTAAAAAGTTAATCATCCCCCAAAAAAAAAAAAAAAAAGATAATAATTTAAATGTAGACAACAGTGAAGACAATATATATTCACATAAGTGAAAGCACTAATTCCTTATCAACAATTTTTGTCTTTTCAACAAAATTCTTTTGATACGCGTAAGTCTGTCGAGCTCAAAGTCTTCCTGCTAGCGTGGTGTGCTAGTTTAGAGAGGGTGGTGTCAGATCAGATGTCGGTCTCGTTACTTGAGCGACGTTGAAAACTACGAGGACCGTCGCCAATACTCCTCGTGTTGCTGTATAGTGCAACATTATTACAACTCGTACTCTCATGCATTCAGCGAAATTTTTTAATATTACTCTGGTTGCTACGAAATAATTCAACTGTCAAATGTATGTCAATAACAGGATATTTTACTTTATAGTAATATTTAAAAATTTCTATGAAAAATATTAACATGAAAGCTTAACATCATTAATAATTGTTTCATAAATTGTTTTACTTAAAAATCTATAATTTCAGCTCTTAGATGACTTAAAGTTTAAACTGGAAGTGATGCACGGTATTTGCGCCCCTGAAGTGGTAATGGAGGAAGACCTTCAATCTGAAGACAAAAAATGAAATAAACTGTCAAAATGCTTTGAAAAAGTAAATGAACTATTGCTCTTGAAACATTTTATCATTCCATTTACTTCATGCTGGCTAAAAATGTATTAATCACAGTCTAGATTAAATTGTTATATTTATTTGATATAAATTACACTACTTATTATTTTAAAGCATTTTTAGATTATAAGCATTTATGATAAATAATGTTAATATTGTAGGTCAAAATTTCATATCGTAAAATTTTCATTTATTTTAAAAAATTAAAGAAATTTGATTAAAAATAAAAATATGCAAGGAAAGCATTTGGCTTTTTCAATTTGTTGTATTCTAATGTCTGTGTATTATTTTTTAATAAAGAGCTAGAACATCTTCTCTGTTGTTTGGTGTGTTATTATTACTTCTTTTTACACTTCTTGCATTGTACAGTAGCATTAATAACACAACCATCTTTTTTTTTCTTCACGAAATCCTGCTTTCTCTTTCATCGTCATCATTTACCTCCATTCCGTTTCGCGTCATTTCTTTTGCTAGGTCGAGTTACAAGTGGTTCAGAATAGTACTAATTTAGAAAAATCACAATGTACGTATACATGCTTTTAAGAGGGTTAGTCGGAAAGTAAGTTTCTCCTGTCGACTGTGGTCAGATTTGTGTAGGAAAGTCAAAACACAGAATGAAACTTTAAAGATTAGACATACTTTATTTTTCCCCATAAGTGCAAACTACATTGAGACATTTGTCATACCAATTTATAGGCAGCAATTTTGGTTTTAAAAAGGTGTATCTGTTATTTATCCCGAATTTTGGAAAGTCTTGAGAAATTTTTTAATTGCTTTTACTAGTAAAAAGTAGTTTCAGCGTGGTTTCCAATCTCAAGAGAAGGAAAGGGGGAAAAAATAGACAATACAACTAACCAAAAAGATTTCGGGTTAAACCTGACAAAAGTGATGCCTAATGTTGAAAATTTGTAATTGAAGCACCAGATTCATTCCTCCCATTAAAAGCATTTATTTGTTTCTTAGTTATTTTATGTGTAACAGCTATTTCATGTATTATATAAATTTTAATTTTAATAAACTTTGTTTCTTAAGTTTAAAACATTGTACTTCATTATACTAGAAAATTAGAAAATTTTAAAGTGAATAGCTCTCTCTCTATATATAACAAGTTTTAAATATACATTTAAGTGGATTAACTTTCAAAAATTCAATATTAGGTAAGTGGGGGGTAGGGATTCCAATGCAGGTATTTTGAGCTATTTATACAATTTTGTAATACCGGTATTCACAAGCTTAAATACCTGTTTTTCTGTATTTACAAGAAATTTTATTTAATTGTTTTCATTATATGCTCAGAGATCTCCAACCTAGCAAAATAGTATACATTTTTTATGTTTATGTCTCTTTAACGGGCGAAATTAATTAGGCTGTGAATATAAAGTTGCATCGTACAATCAAGAGAAGTAATAAAGCATGTGAATTATTCAAGGTGGAGGGCTAAAACTATTCTATTACAGCTCAGAGCGATACTGAGGAGAATTCGTAGTCTGATATTCGTATCTATGAAAACAAGGCTGTAATTGCGAAGCAAGTGCGTAATATTTTGATTTTTTTTAATTGGGGAGTTTGTTATTCACATTGTATTTGCATATCATACTTTTAAATACATATCAACGTGATTTTATAAATGATAATGAAAAAGAAGTAAAAGACTAACCCATTTCAATTTTGATCAAGTTTATAGCAAATTTTCTTAAATTTTTTTGCCCACAAATCTTATCCACATTCAGAAGAATTCGGTACAGTTATCGAAGATGATTATGACGCTTATGTCGATAAAGAAAAGAAATTATCTCTTGAACAAAAATTAGAATTAGTGAAAATAAAAAGAAATCAGTAAACCAAAATACAATACAGAAATGAGTTACATCCAAAACAATCCGACGTGAAATCTATTTATTTGAAAATGAGGGATTTAGAGGTGAATACTTGAAACAATTATATCGCATTGCTAACAGTACGACAAACAAGCGTAGATACCGTAGGAGCGTTTGCAACAGCTGGTAATTTTTGCATAAAATTGAGTTCGAGGCTTAATGACGTTGCAATTGAAGAATTATGTTTTTAAAAGATCATATTTTAAAAATTTGTAATAGTACCACAGACTGAATAGTGATATTTACACTTTTTTTTGTGATTTAAAGAAATAAGATGTTCCTTTACTTTTTTGTGATTTTTTATATACTGTTATAATTTATAAGTTAAAAATTATTTTTTGTGATATTTACACTCTAATAAAAATGACAAATAAAACAAATAAACACATGTATTTTCTTTCTTTTCCTTAAACTTCAACTAATTAAAACCGGTATTCCGTTATTAAGATCTAAATCATACCGAATACTGGTATCAAACTTTTGGTCCGGTATTGCAATCCCTAGTAGGGGGTCTACCCCAAACTGAAAAACATGGCAAGGGGTCTATGAGACAAAAACGTTTTTGAGTCTGTATTAGACCATGAATGGTATACATTAGATGGATGTCTTTCCCCATGTTCATATCAGCAGGGGAACATCTACCTACCGAACGAAGAGGATTATCGCGAAATGGCTAAATTTTTTAAAATTGTAGAATAAGGCTGACTTTTTGCCTTCAGAATCAACTGATTAATATAATCTGAATATGAAACATAAATTATTTTTACTGTTACTGTCTCCAAAATTTTTTTTGAAAAAGGGGTACTGTGTAGCCTATATAGCCTTAAATCACTTCTTAGACGAAATTTTCAAGAAGTATTTTGAACAAAAAATTATTAAAAGAAAATTAGGTTTTTTTTTTCATCAAAAGATTAGTTATAATTTCTATTCTCAAGAAAGAAAGAATAATTAAAACTGTGTAGATTTCTGTACTTATAGAGAACACCTTGTACATACACTGGTGTGCAAAACTTAAGCAACAATGTAAAAATTAAGCAGAGAGATAACCATGAAATTGCAGAGTGGCTGCGGTAGCCGAGTGGTATAGGTATCGGACTGTGGCATGCTTTGTCACAGGATCGAGCCCAGTACCACTAAAGACCCGCCGTGTAGGGCAGCGATGCACGTTAAATCTGTCGAGAGCTGAAACGTCCTCCCGTTGGTGTGGTGTGGTAGTTAGGAGAGGGGGTGCCAGCTCAGGTGTCGTCCACGTCACTTGACCATGGTTCAAAATTACGTGGTCCGTCGCCAAAAGCCCTCGTGTAGCTGAACAGTGCGACGTTAATATTCAATCAATCAATCAATCATGAAATTGCAGAAAAGGAGGTCTGGAGATCAGTACAGTGAACACGTAAGTCAGTAGAAACGTCACGCGTATGTAAATATCAGGAACGAAACGTCAAAAGTGACATGAGCGTACGCAAAATGCGTGATGTCGGCGCGTGCTGCTCAACAGTAAAATAAGATGAAGGACGCAGATGCAATTCAACATATTCGCTGCAAGTGCCAGTGAGTCAGTTCATGAAATATGGCTAGAAGAAATCACCTGGACGACTTCACACGTGGAAGAATGATCGGAAAGCTGGAGGAGGGGCGTACCGTCACCAGTGTAGCTGCAGAGTTCGAAATCAACAAAAGTGTCGTTTCGCGCGCTTGGAAAGCGTTCCAAATCACAGGTACAGCTGTTAGAATGGTTGGTGGTGGCCGACCGAGGACGACAACTGCAGGGTATGACCGATATATCATCCTACAGGCGAAAAGAGGCCGACGGCAGTCAGCAAGCGTCATTGCTCAGCAACTCTTTACAGCAACGGGGCGACAAATGTCGCGGTTTACTGTGGCCAGACGCCTTCACAAAAGGGGCCTATTCGCCCGCCGTATTAACGTCACTCCCTCCCGTTGAAAGTGGACCACCGACGCTACCATTTACAGTGGTGCAGAGAGCACAAAAACTGGACAACTGATCAATGGAGTCGTGTCCTCTTTATGGATCAGAGTCGGTTCAGTACCAGAAGCGATTCTCAACGCGTTTTGATTTGGAGAGAGATCGGGAAACGCGCGCGGTTTTATACCAGGAACATCAAGGAAAGACACCATTACGCTGGTCCTGGAGTTCTTGTCTGGGGAGGCATTATGCTGAACGGGCGAACTGAGCTCCAAATTTTTGATAGAGGGTCTGTAACCGGGGATCGCTATTGTGAGGAGGTACTTCTTCCCCATGTGCGTCTGTTCCGAGGTGTCATTGTCACAGACTTCATTTTTATGGATGACAATGCACGGCCACATCGGACTCTTGCTGTTAAGGAGCTGCTGGAAAGTGAAGATATCACTCGAATGGATTGACCAGCGTACTCCCCAGATTTAAATCCCATCGAACATGTGTGGGATGCTTTGGGGAGACGTATTGCAGCACGCTTACATCATCCGGAGAACACCCAACAACTCAAACAGATGCTGATTGAAGAATGGGCACTCCTTCCGCAAGAAATGTTGCACCAGCTGGTTCTGAGTATGCGGAGACGGTGCAAAACAACCATTGCAGTGAGGGGAGGGCATATACCATATTAAGGAACATCTGCTTGTTGTTCTTCCTGTTGGATAGACCATCATGAGTCACGATACTATGCGTTCAATAAAGCTTGTTTTTGTTTGATTCCATACCGTATGTATTGTATTCCTTTTTCAGCGCCGATGCTTTCGTCATCCTTTACGTACATAATACTCTCCCTCATTTCTGAATTTCATGTCTCTCAGATGATTTTTCATGAAGTTATGGCAATAAACCCACCTGTTGCTTAAGTTTTGCACACCAGTGTATTTTTCCTTTAATTCAGAAAGGAAATAACCTCAATTAAGATAGCAGAATTAATGACTTCCTCGAAGCAGATTGTTTTGAAATAAAGATGCTATCAAAAGATTTAATAAGTAATTTGTAAGAAGTTTTAAGTAGCTTAATATATGCGGCTACACAAATATTTTTCTACATTAATTCCTTAATATCGGAATAAAATAATCTTACGTGTAAGCAATAGTTCGTAATTTTGGTCTACGGTCAGATGACGATCGATAATACACATGGAATAGATTGGTTTCCAAAACTCTACACGCATTACATAAGGACTTAAAGGAGAAATTCAAATAAGAAAATAGAATCTAATTTGTTATTAAGTAATGTTAAAGTATTTTTTTTAGAAAAAAGATGAAAATTCTAAATATTTTTTTTTATTTATTAAAGTGATAAGTAGACTTTATTATTATTGTTTGTTTATTTTATATTCATACTTATATGTCACGTAATATTCCGTACTTTGATATATTATAATATAGCAAGAATGGTGTGCATTTTTAATTCAAAATTCTAAATCTCTGTTAAATCCAAATACTGCTGTCATTAATAACTAAAAATATAATTTTACAGATTTCAGTAAAACAGATGACCTAATTCTCTGCCACATAAAAACTAGTTTTTAAAGATTTCTACATATTAAAAAGCTAATTAACTAGAAATACCAAATCTTTAATTTTGAGATCGAAATATTTTATTTATATTATATTGTAACAATTACTCACGTTAACAAGCTAGGTTTTTTTCTGTAATAATTGGTATTTTTATTGTTTATAAAAATTATCAATCTTAATTTTATTGACCCCAAAGAAATAAGCAGCTCTCGAAGAAATTTCTGCTGTACTGCAATCGAATAAAATCTTACAATATCCATCGTATTACAATTATAAAAGAAAATGAATAGTTAAAAACCTAAGAATGAATTACAAAAATTAAAATAAATCATTTCGAAGCGTGTCCGGAAATTAAGTACCGTTTCGTTCTACCGTGGCGCAACAGTGATAGTACCGCAATTTAACGCTGGAACACGTATCTTCGGTTGATCATCAGTCCAGGGACGCCATTTGAGCCGGATTGTGTTGGTTTTACTCATGGAAATGAGCGTTCAAAATCGCCGATCGCGCTGACTGTGAAGGACGTTCTGTAATCCATTTTTTGAACTCAAGAAATGTTCTACCAGTTTAAATTCAAGGATAACTTGCAAAGATTTTAAGTGAAAATTTAATGAGTGATGGATTGGTGACACAGAGTGGATTCGACAATTCAATGATGGGTACCCCCATGTTCATAACGAAACGTGGAGTGCACAGCCTTCTGTTGTTAAGGATGGCTTGGAAGAAACAATCAATGAGAAAATTCGTGAAAATAGACGGTTTATAATAAGATTGTTTCGTGATAAGTTTCCACAAACCGCTTTTCAGCTGTGACTCTCTTCACTAGCGACATCTTTCTTTGAAGAGGATATACATAAGTTGATTTCCTGATGTGAGATAAATGGCTGAACACTGGTGGCAAAATGTAGAAAAATAGTTTTCAGCATTCTCTTTCATCTAAAAATAAATTTTGTTTTGAAAAAAAAATTTTTTTTTAATGCGAATTTGTCTAAACGGTAGTTTCTGGACACGGCTCGTAATTAACAAAGCTATGATGGATGTCCTTTGGTTTATTCTGAAATAGTCATATAATATTGCATAACATAACAAATAACAATTTTTATGCTAAGAAATGTTATGTAAAGTTTCTTTTTAACCATCCATTAAAAATGTATGAGGGCAGTATAATATGTTGCTCACTCTCTCAAATTACACTGCTCGTAGTGAAGAGGGTATAAATTATAATTCACTTGAGGTTATAGCATAAATAAAAAAATTAATTGAGAATTATATATATATATATATATATATATATATATATATATATATAAATTAATTTTTCGTAGTAATGCCCCACATCTTCTCCATATGATTCTTGGTCTACGTTCAAATCTCTATGTTGACAAAGCATATATATATCTGGCGAGTTACAGGTAGTGTTGGCCGATGTTTATATATGTTTGTTGCTAGATTTTTTAATGAACGAAAAACTTCTGCTGAATTCATTTTACTTTTCTTCATTGTCACATAAAATATCAATGGCGTTACAATATCACAATAAACACACTAATACCAAAAAACAAAGGATAAAGGGGCTGCAATTATATACACATATTTAAGACGAATACGCGGAGACAAAGAGGGTGAACAGAAAGAACTTTTGCTTTTTATCCCGGCTGTGAAGGCCGCGTGACTCCTTTATAACAGAATTCAGGATCGGTCAGAAACGAGCGGGAGTGATTTTCTGATAGATAGATGTACAGGGTGTATCTAAACTCTGCGGCAAAAGTTTAAGGGGTGATAGTACACATCAAAACAATCAATAGTAATTAGGAGACTTAGGGTCCCAAACGTCTTCCGAAGGAGATAGGCGCCATTAAAGTTTAGGGTCCGAAATTTCAAATGATTATATAAAACGGGAAAATGGGTCGATTCTTTAGCGGTGTTCGCTAAAATTATTCTTTTTGTCAGTATTTTCTTGAAAAATAAATTTTAAAGATAAAGCTAAAAAAATATCGATAGAGGGCGCTTTAGACTTTGGAGTACCGAGCAACTATTTTTTACTGTTATTTTTCGTATCACATTAAATGCTTTCAAAAGCTTAGACTTAAACTTAAATTTTGAGCTCAAAATTTGAATCGTTGGGGATGATTAAGTAGCGCAAATTGAACTGTGTTCAGGATGTGCAATTGGCACTCACCTCCTTCCCTGGACATAGTTCAGTTACTCACGATTTTCGATGCTCGGTCGCAGACTAGGCAGCAGATACTACCCATTAAACGTAAAATAAACGAGAGAGGGATGACAAAATTAAAGAAAAAAGAGCCTAACGGTAGTCGCGTATGATGTGTAACATCTGGCATGTTATTATGGTAAATACGCAACAGTAAATTAAATCTGAAAAAATTAATCGATTATGTGTGTGTGATTGGAAATAATTTTCTATCAAATAGTTATATCTTTAATGAAAATTTTATTTATTTAACACATGGACTAACGCAATTTTTTTATCAAAAAATATTTTTTCTTGTTCAATTTGAGGAACAGTGGATTCAATGGACTTGAAAAATGGACAAACAAGGATTTCGGTGTCAAAATACATTTCTCCGAATCAAACGGTTCAAAAAATTAAAGATTTCTGCATTTTGTATTTTTATCATGTACCGAAGATGGTTCTGCTCCTTTAAAAACAAACTATCACTCGCTTCCCATGTTTTTCCGTGTGATTGAATCGAGTGTGATTGAATTGAGTGAGATTGAGTTGAGTCTTGAATCGAGTATGTGATTGGAAATAATTTTCTATCAAATAATTATATCTTTAAGGAAAATTTTATTTAGGAGTTTTTTTAGTGGAGAAAACTTTTTTTAATCACAATTAGAAATATTACATTGACAGCGACAGGAATTAACCTCAAAGTATGAAAAGATACGCACTAAAATATTTATTCGAATAATTTCATAATACTTACTCGCATTTTCTTAAGAATGTTGAACTTTGTCAGATGCTTAACAGTAAATATGATTATTAATATAGTTTACACAGATAAATATAACCTTAAATTTCATACACAAATAGCCCAGAGACTTTGATAATGAAGCGTAAGGATCTAAGTTTATCCTGAATATGACTTGCTGTTATTTGCGAAGTGGAGTAAGTAAACGAAATCTAGTTTTAGAATTCGAACCTTTTGAAAAATGCTAACTTTAACAATATAAAAAAACAACTACTAGAGTTGGATTTTGCATATATTCTGCTCTGGATTTACCCATCTCTGCCAATCACAAAATCATGAAAATTTAATTAGCTTGTTAAAAGTTTAAAAATTAGAAATATTAGAGAAAATCAAAATTACCCGTGTAATTAGTTTCTTTTAATCGAGAAAACTTTTTTTAATCACAATTTAAAATATTATATTGACAGCGACAGGAATTAACCTCAAAGTATGAAAAAGATACGCACTAAAATATTTAATTTGAATAATTCCTTATTACACTTACTCGTATTTTCTTAAGAATGTTGAACTTTGTCAGATACGCTTAACAGTAAATATAATTATTAATATAGCTTACACATATATAAATTAACCTATGATTTCTTACAGAACTAGTCCAGAGACTTTATCGTAGGTTTATCCTGAATAAGAGTTTTAATCTTTTGAAAACTAACTTTAACGATATAAAAAAACGACTAGACTTGGACCCCTATGCGAGGGTAGCGTCTACGTGCACTCATTGGTCAAATCAAATAGCACTCGATTACGTCACTTCCTGTTACAAACTTCCGCCCCTTTTGACGAAATCACTCCGACAAAATTCAGCAATCGAAACGAAAGATCTAACACATCAAAAGTTATTCATAACAGACATGAGCAATTTCTCCCCACAAAATACCCGATTATGCAAATCACCCGATTTGCATACAAAGTGTAGTACACAAGGATTTAACTGTATGGTGCTAATTGTATATAAGTTCTACTGCAAAGTGTTCCAGCCAACATAAAGGCTCGTATGTGGTTCCAACATGACGGAGCGCCTGCACATTTCAGCGCAGATGTGTGAAGTGCATTCGATACAGCATATCCAAGGCGATGAATTGGGCAGGGTGGTCCGGTAAATTGGCCGGAACACTCACCTGACCACTCCTGCCTAGACTTCTTCGTCTGGGGCCATATGAAGAGTCTTGTTTACAAAAGCCCCGTCGACTCCAACGAGGTTGCGATGATTGCCGTCGTAGCAGGCGAAATCCGGGAGGCCCTGGGTATTTGCAAAAATGTTCGACATTCTCTCCGCCGGCGGTGTGTGGCCTGCATCTTTGCTGGTGGGCACTTTTTCCAGCAGAAAATCATGCGTGTACAATTTTCTACGTGTCATCATTCATTCATACGCACTACGCGCGTACATCAAATTGTTTCTTTTTATTTTGAGCAGAGAAGTTGCTCATGTCTATAATGAATATTTTTTTTAATTTTCTCATCCCTCTCTCGTTTACTTTACGTGTAGAAGGTAGTAGTTGCTGCCTGGTCTACGACACCAAGATCGGAGATAACTGAACTCTGCTCAGAGGGAAGGGAGTTTCGAATTTCCCCTCTTGAACACAGCTCCGTTTGCGCTACTTTACCACCCCCAACGATTCAAATTTTGAGCTCAAAATTTAAGTTTAAGTCTAAGCTTTTGACAGCATTTAATGTGATACAAAAAATAACAGTAAAAAATAGTTGCTCGGTACTCCAAAGTCTAAAGCGCCCTCTATCGATATTTTTTAGCTTTATCTTTAAAATTTATTTTTCAAGAAAATACTGACAAAAAGAATAATTTTAGTGAATACCGCTAAAGAATCGACCCATTTTTCCGTTTTTTATAATCATTTGAAATTTCGGACCATAAACTTTAATGGCACCTATCTCCTCCGGAAAACGTTTGGGACCCTAAGTTTCTTATTTACTATTGTTTGTCTTGATGTGCACTATCATCCCTTAAAATTTTGCCGCAGAGTTTAGATACACCCTTTATATCCTGGCGTTCAAAATTAAGAGAATTTTTAGATTTTGTCTGTTATCTCTAGAAGTACTGGACAAATTTTAATTAAATTTGGTATGTATATAGAGGGCTGATGTAATGCAAAAAAATAAGCATTCAACTGTTAAAATACACATACGTGATTGTAAGCAACGGTCATCCAAGTTATGAAAAAGCAGTTACAGAATATAACCAAAAAAAATTCATTAATATGAGGGGTTTGGGCCCTTCTTTCAGATGAAGAGGATTCGCACCGCGATTTTATACCTAAAATAAGAGAATATATGAGTTACTGCGGGAATGAATCCAACTTTTTCAGCAATTCTGCTTTTAGGCCTCGGATGGTTCTCAGAGGGGGTTTGTGTTTTGCAACCCCAGCCATGCTCTATATAGGTGACTTCTTTAGATCTAACTGGCAAGTCCATTCGGCGAAAAGTCTCACTTTCCAGAAAATTGTCGGATATTCGCCGAATGGATCTGCCATTTAGATCTTCAGACCTCATCCATATAGAGCAGGGGTGCCAAACACGCGGCCCGTCAGTGCGTAAGTTACAGCCTAGCAATTCTTTTTAAAAAAATTTAAATACCAGGTTTTTAAAGTTTTTTCCTTTTGAAATTTATTTGAGGTGAGTTTTATTTATAAATGTACAATATATTTGCCTGTTACTTATTCTTGTTTTAAAATAAATCATTTTTGATAGTAAAAATAGCCTTCAGATTAAAAATATTTTTTTATTATTTTATTAAACATTTTCATTTAACTATACATTCATTATACTACTCATTTCCTTTAACTATATATTCACTATACTACTCATTTCATTTAACTATACATTCCTTATAATATTCATTTCATTTTTTAACTATATAATTATTATATTAATCATTCCATTTCTCTATAATAAATTATTTTTTATTAAATTCTGAAATGCACTGTGCAAATTCTGCACTATAGATGGTACCCTGATTCTTCACGGGTGTAACTTTTATTTCTCTTCCTCTTTCTGTGTTTGGAATGTCCAATCAGCAGGAAGCAGCCAAGAAGGGGAGTGATTTTTAAAGTATAAAAAATATTCAAGGGGTGGTTGAGATAGGGCAGTACTCCCTTAATACTTAATCATTTGCGAGATCAATTCAAAAGGAGCACAAACAAAGCAAATTAAAAATGTAAGTTTAAGTCAAAATATTGCAGATAGCAGAGTTGATGAAATAGCCAATAATTTGAGAAATCAGCATATAATTCAATAATATGAACACTTCAAGCCTACTTTATTGCAAGACTAGCTGCATGGCCTGGTGTTGCCCCTACTTTTATAAATTTTTCCTTCCCTTCACAAAACCAGCGCTTCCATTATTCTTTTTCGAAATAACTTTCGACTTTTTTGTTTTTTCCCCTCCGCTTAGCCCGGCGTTGCACGGGCATTAACAGACTTTATAACTTAATTTCCATGTTAATTTCCTCCTTCCTTCATGACACCTGCACTTTTGTGCGGGTGTGTAGGCATACGATGTGAGTGAATGCTATAATGATGTCATTAAAATTCCCTTTTTCGAAATTTTTTCATTGTCAGACAGGTTTCTTTCCCTTTCATTTACCCCCTGTGTTGTACGAATATTTTTGAATGCATACCATATTGTCATGGAAATTCCCCTTCTCTAGCTGTCAGCACTTCCTGTCTGTTGTGTGTGTATGATTTCTTTTTTAACGTCATTACAATTCCCTTTTTCGAAATTTCTTTCACATCTTTCCATTGTCAGAAACGTTTCTTTTATCTCTCTATAACTCGGCGTTACAGTGGCTTTGTTTGAGTGTAGAACTATTTTCCCTCTCCTACACCCCATTATATAAAAATGAGTAAATAAAATATCTTACAGATAGCTATTAAAATGATTTTTTTTTCTGATCGTTTGAATGTTTGAGTAAACATGTGTTAGTGTAAAAAAACATACACAATATATATATATATATATATATATATATATATATATATATATATATATATATATATATATATGGGAAAAAACCTATTATTATATTCACTAAAAAACCCATCAAAAACAAAAGAATACTGCCTGATAAAAATAATTTAGTATTTTATCATAATTTTATATTTTTTCATTGCACTGAGTTCAGTAAATCATTCAAACATGTTCCTGACGAAAAAAAGTACATTATACAACACTAACATATTCATTACTTTAACTATAATTATTTTCTTGGAGCATAAAATAATGAAAGGGGTTTGGTACTTTCATTTACTCAATCAATCGTTACATAACAATAACTTCCTTCTTAGGTTTTAAAATAAAAAAAATCATTTTAAAATTGTTCATTGAGCAATTAGCTGTTACATACCATTTGCTTAAAAAAAATGACTGTAAAAGAAAAAAATTTCGTTTATTGATAAAGACTTATTAAATATTTTTTAAAAAATTGAAAAATAATTAAATCAATATGTATAATATATATATTATTTTTATTATATTAATTATAAAATATTTTTTCTATAAATAACTATAATAATATATTTTATATATTATATACCAGCTGAAATGCCTGTTCTTTGCATGGGTTAAGTTTCAAAATTATAAAATTCCCTTATTATAGTAATTATAATATTTTTTAAAGGAGGGTAAAACCCTGTGTAAGTACAACCAAAAATTAAAAATGTTTTTTTAATTAATGTTTAATTTATAAATATTTTAAACAAAGTACAACTGGGCCTCGAATTAAATAATAATTTAACAAAAACAAATATTTCAATGTAAGAGAGAAAATTATCATGCTATAAAGTAAACATAAATGAATGAATAAAGATTTTTCTAGGTTACTTTTTTGACAAAATATAATATTTAAATAATTTTTTTTGTCAAAATGTCCTTAAAACAATTTTATGCATGTATTCTAATCTGAGTGACACTAAATATCATGAAAATTATCTATTTATGCGCTTTTTTAAAATCACGGTTCCGAACGTAGTCGGATACCTTAAAATAAAAGGTTATCTAAAACAGAAAAAGTAAGCCCCAATTTTGATAAAATTGCCATATACAGTTTTGAACAACAACAACAAAAAACAACACATAACAAAAATCTTAAATATTTAAAATTGAAAAATAAATAAAATAAACAAATAAATATGAAAGTAACCTTAAATATAGTAGAAATTATAATATTACTTTAAACCAAAAATCTACTTCAAATAGATAAATTAAAGTCTGATTTTGATGAAACTATCATAAGCAACCCAGAGAACAAAAAAAGCATGTCAAAAAAAATCTCATAGGTAAAAAGAAATTTTAACTTAAAATTCACACAATATTGGTAATCTGTTAATTCCAATTAGTTCGAACTGTCATTTTCTTTAGTTATATTTTTCTACTTTTTTGTCGCAATGGAAAAACAGGGAATTTGCCAATAAAGGAAAAGAGTACTCACGTATTGGCGTCCCCTCAGCAAAATTTGCATCACGATACCAAAACAACAGATTCTTACGTGTTTTATAGGGAAAAACAATCAGTCAGAATTTGGTGAAAAAAAGTGCCACTTTGGCTGCGGTGACTCTAATACATAAGTATCAGGAAAAGCAGTAACCTCTTTCTTTTTCAACA
This sequence comes from Trichonephila clavipes, assembly GCA_019973935.1. Lineage (NCBI taxonomy): Eukaryota > Metazoa > Arthropoda > Arachnida > Araneae > Nephilidae > Trichonephila > Trichonephila clavipes. The sequence continues at coordinate 35,632 of BMAU01010904.1, forward strand.
GAAGGAAATGTTGGTATAACTGCATTTTATCCCACAATTGTCAACGTTCAAAATAACTCGCCAAGTTAGCAACCCTGATTTCACATATGTTGTACGCGCTAAATTGGCAGCCATGTGCTTCATTTCATGTAATGTCGCCAATGGGTTACGATAGTAAGCAAAAACCAAAATGTCATTGGAAAATTTTTTGGTACTTGCGTATTATTGCAACAATTGCCAAAGCTATTAATAACTGGCCAAGTTGACAACAAACCCGAGGTCCTTACAACCAACTGATAAGTATTAAAATATGTATAGATGCTCAGCAAAGTTGACTCATAAAAAGTCAACATAAAGTTAATAAACAATATGGACGAAACAAAAATCCTTTCAACGCCAAGCCCTTGGCTTCGAATAAACTTGTGCTCGCGAATGCTTTTATTAAGGTATCCGACTAGGTTGAAAAAGTGCTTTTTAGGTGTTTGATGTTATTTAGATCATTACGAAAAAAAGAAATTAATTATTGAGGAAGAAGGACTAATACATAAGACTATAGAGTTTTTTAAGTTCTTTTTACATTATTTACTTTATCTAACTAAAAAAAAAAATTTTAATTTGTTTTTTGAAGAATGAAGTTTTCATGATAATTTGTGCACGAAAAACGGGATATCTCCTAAATAATCCAATCAAATGCAATAAAATTTATAACATATATACTATAGGCCCTTCACAGTGTAACAAACCGCAGGTTTTAAGACAGCTGCATTTAATCACATTTTACAGCCATTTTTAGCTTAGAACATGCAGTAATTTTGACGAAAATTCCTGACCATCAAATTTAAATACTAATAAAATATTTATTTCTTAATTTTTTTTTATCCTGCGGTTTGTGACACTTCAGAGGGATCAAGAAGTATATCAATGACGTTAAATTTGCATAATGTGCCATTTATTTTTATTTATCACGCTTTTCTTAACTTAAAAAATTTTGCTAAATTTTCTTAAAAATATTTTTTTTTCAAAAAAAAGGGCGATATACATGTTAATTATTTAATAGTTATGACTTTTTAAGCCTATTCATGTTCTTTAAAACAATAAAATTATTCAGAAATTCAATTTTTGAAAAATTTATCTCCGAACCTAATCGGATACCTTAAAGTTTTAATTTTTTAAGGGTTTGGTTTTATGTTAAAATTTCCCAATTTCACTATGGTAACTTCTTTTCTTAAAAAAAATGTACAGCAAAAATGAATTCTTTAAAAAGGGTTTTTATTTCAGCAATAATCTGTTATAACATTTTTTTCGTTAAATTTCTTTGATTTATGTACTTTAAATATTTGTATAACTTAAGTTCATAGTTTTATAACTTTTATTTGAGTTACTACTGTCCCTTGGCAATTTTTGCTACCGCTGAAGACCCTCCCATAAGAGAAGTGATGCACGTTGAATTTGTCGAGAGTTCAAATGGCCTCCCAATGGTGTGGTAGTTAATAGAGGTGGGTGCCAGCTCAGGTGTCACCCTCGTCATTTAACCATGGTTCAAAATTTTGAGGTCCATCGCCAAAAGCCCTCAAATCGGTGAACACAGTGCGACTAATA